>OZ010791.1:367766770-368141770 GCA_963932465.1 Maratus speciosus | reverse complement strand
AATTTTGCTGGCCGACGGCGCTTACGCCGTTCCCCCGGGAACCACTTACATGCTTTTCACCACTCAGAAGAATTTTTTCTCTCTGGATCTGTTGGCGAGCGATTTTCCGATTCCTTTCCGGACGAGCGATCCCGTGGCCCAGCGAGTCACCAGACTGGAATGTTCGATGGATTTCCCCCCCCAGACCCCGTACATCGACGACGAAAGGGACGAAGACGAAGATCGGGCCGCCATGCCGCCGCCTCTGCCGCGATCGGAATCTCGTACTTTTTCGTATTTCGAACCGCAGCCCGGCCCTTCTTCGGCTTCTTCGTATTTCGAACCGCAACCCGCGACTTCTCCTTATTTTCCACCGCAACCTTGCACTTCGTCTTACTTTCAGCCGCAAAAGCGGGCCAGGACCGAAGCGGAAAGCGATTTCGACGAGTTTTTCGTGCCCGTTCCCGAAAATCCCCTGCCCGATGGTTTTTTAGCGGAAAACGCCGATTTTTCCAGGCCCGAAGAAGCGCCGCAGCAAATGCCAGAAGCGCCGCAGCAAGAGCCAGAAGCGCCGCAGCAACAGATCACGTACTGGCTGATTCCCAATCCGCCGATTCTGGAAAGGCGCGTGGTCACGGCTTCTCCGGATTTCGTGAAGAATTACCAGATCTTGAACTCGAAGGTCTTGGACGATCCGAAAGCGGTGGTTTTTCGCAGCGAAGAACCGGATCCGGAACCCTTGGACTTGACGATCCGCCGGAACGCGGAATGCGTGGATCTGACGGGAGAAATGCCCGAAAACTCCGACGGTTCGAATCCAGAAACGCCCGATTCGGAAAACTCTGACGTTTCGAATCCCGAGAATTTCGCAGACTGCCCCCAGGTCGACCGATCCGATTCTCCAGAAAAAGAATTGGATCTGGATGCCATGTTGGACATGCCCTTCGATCCGAAAGACGACGTCGCCCTGGACAGCATCATTTCCGACCTGTACGATTCTTCTCCCGCCATGAATTCTGATCTGTGTCCTTCTGTGTTGTAAAAAAAACTCTTGTAAAAATATTTGTGATACTTGTAAACTTAAAAAAAAAAAAAAAAAAAAAAAAAAAAAAAAAAAACCGGGTCGAACGAGGCCTGTGAGGAAAGATACGTATCTTTCCTCACAGGCCTCGTTCGACCCGTTTTTTTGCGTTAAATATACAACCAATATTGAAAAATTCTTCAGAATAAAACTTGTACGTTTCGAAACAAAGTGTTATGGTGACGTATTTGATGATACTGCGCCGCGTGACACTTGGCATTTTCTCTAGTCTAACAAATAACTTTACTTTTTCCATTATCCGACTGTTTTCATATACACCAGTTTCTCCATTATTTTTTCACAAGTTTTCCTGCTTACATAAAACTCAATAATGTAAAAAAAAAAAAAAAAAAAAAAAAAAAAAAAAAAAAAAATTTTTTTTTTTTTTTTTTTTTTTTTTTTTTCAATGATGAGAAAATATCAATCCTGCATTTAGTGGAAACACTCGTAAATAAAAAATTAATATAAAATTGTATATCGTAGAAACAATTAGTTAATTATCATAATGGTTACAAACCTCAAGAGTCGAATGCATCGAACGAATCTATCGCGGGATGTCTTCGCTATCGATTTCCTGTTCACGGATACTATACCGAGTACCGTGGAAACCTACTTTCTGTGTTTAAAAAAGTGCAGGAATCCAGATCGGAAAGAAATATTTATCCTTTCGAACGGAAAGAAAATATCCAAGAAAATCGGTTTCCGAGAATTTTATCGACTGTCGCGTACAAAAAACAACACGGTTTGTGAAAAAGCTGAAAAAGTTATAACTGTCGACCTGTATCTTATATTTTGTCAGTTTCGACAATACAATTTTGCCACTACGGTCTGCCCGCATACAAACATCGAAGATCCGATCCGAAAATAATTTTTTTAATATTTATTTTATAAATTATTTCGTTATATTAAAAACGATACTGTGACTCGTGAAAAAATTAAATATATTTTTCGAATCTCGGCCGAGTTCGTTCTACGACTTCCTGTCGCCGTTTCGGCCGAATCGATTACGCGACTTCCCGCGACCTCGGTTGGTCGCGTTTCGCACGACCGCGGATGAAAAAAACACGCGTGGCCTCGGTTTCTGAAATCCGGTTGCGCAACTTCCCGCGATAACAGGCCACTTTTGTTCCGGCGTTTCCTGTCGTTCCGCGTATCGAGTTGCGCAACATCCCGCGACCGAAAGGAAATCGTGGGAAGACGAACGCGTGTTTACCCTTTTTTCTCGGAACGGGTGCGGCGACCCGGAAAGATTTGTTTTCTTCTGCGAACCGGATTGCGCAACGTCCTTCCCCGGGGGCTTTTTTATCTGCCTGGAGGAAACCTTTGGATAATTTCGGCTGGCGATTTCCTGTCGTTCTTCGAACCGGTCGGGGCCGCGGGAAACGCGCGACCTCGATGTTCCGTATAAAAAGGCGAAGATATTCTGATCGAAATCATACCCTCCTGAGTTTTCGTAGCACGCTGTCGCTGTTGCTCCGCTGATTTTTCTTTGCTCGTTTGCCAGAGTCCCGTCGGATTTTAAATTTCATTTGCTCGTTTGCCAGAGTCCCGTTGGATTTTAAATTTCATTTACTCGTTGCCAGAGTGCTGTCGAATCGGATTGATTTTCTCGGACGAGATGGCTCTGAATTTCGAAGACCTGGAAGGACTGATGGAATGGTGTGACGAACAGTGTTCCGACCAGAACGGAGTCTACGATCCGTACCGCATGGTACTGCACACGCCTCTCGTCACTTACGAAGAAGATCGTCCTTGCCCGCCGGATCCGATGCCGGTTTCGTCCGGAGAGGAAAAGTTTTCGGAGGTTTTCGCCCTGGACGAATCCGTTTTCTTGCCGCCGCCTGCACCGATGCCCGAGCCTGAAAAATTCTCTCCCGTTTTCTTGCCTCCGGAGCCGGAAAATCTCGCCCCGGAAGAATCGAAGAAGGCTCTTGTTTTCTCGCCGCCGATAGTAAAAAAACCAGTTCCTGTGAAATCCGAGCCACCCCGAGAAAAAAAACCAGTTCCTGTGAAACCCGAGCCCGTGAACAAGAAACTGAAAAAAACTGTTCCTGCCGAAATGCCTGTGAAACCCGAGCCCGTGAACGAGAAACTGAAAAAGCCTGTTCCCGCCGATATTTCCGTGAAACCAGAGCCGCCCCGAGAGAAAGAACCTGTTCCTGCCGAAATTCCAGAGAAACCAGAGCCGCCCCGAGAGAAAATCCCTGTTCCTGCCGAAGATTTTCGGAAAAGGAAATTTTTCGAAGCCATGGAGGCCTCCAGAGCTAAAATTCGAGAGGGGTTGAAACACTTCAAGATCCCGAAGAGAACGCCGGTTCCCGAAGAGAAATCGAAACCGATTTCTCGCGAAAAGATGGTTTCGAAAGCTGCGGAGCCGAAGCGGAAAAACCTTCGAATTCCTCGGACGAAGAAAGAGGAAAGGAAAGTGTTTCGAGCCATGGAGATTGCCGCCGCCCGGTCGAAAAAAGACGAGGAGGTCTTCAAAAAACCGTTTCGGAAAACTAGAGATCTTCGGAAACACGTTACGAAATTCAAGCCTTCGAAGTTCACTTTCGACTCGGATTCTATACTGGTTCTCTCGCCGGATGCGGAGGATTACGAGTACATTTTTAATCTGAAAGGAAAAAGCTTCCTGAAATTCAAAGAGCAGTACGAGAAAAGCTTTGTGTGAAGGACTTTTTTCCACCTGACGTTTCGAAGAACCGTTCGAAAAAAAACTTTGTGTGATGGGCATTTTTCCACTCGATGTTTCGAAGAACTGTTCGAAAAAAAACTTTGTGTGAGAGACATTTTTTCCACTCGATGTTTCGAAGAACTGTTCGAAAAAAAACTGTGTGATGGACTTTGTTTCACATGATGTTTTCCCCCTTTCTTTTTCGAACGGGTGAGAAAAATTGTTAGAGGTGAAAGTGAAAAAATGGGTCAGAGGCGGGTTCATACCCGCCTCTGGCCCATTTTTTTGCGACGCTTCGTTTGCCAATATTGACGAAACGTAAAAGTTTCACTCGTGTATTTTTCTTCTCGAAACGAGGAGACTTTTTCGCCTGATGTTTTCCCCCGTTCGAAAAAGAAAGGGTGCGAAAAATTGTTAGAGGTGAAAGTGAAAAAATGGGTCAGAGGCGGGTTTATACCCGTCTCTGGCCCATTTTTTTGCGACGCTTCGTTTGCCGATATCGACGAAACGTAAAAGTTTCGCTCGTGTATTTTTCTTCTCGAAACGAGTAATAAACGGAATTTTATCCTGTAATGTTTTGTCATCTGTTTTTGTTTCTTTCCGCTTTGGAATGCGCGATCTGTGGATGATTCGGTGGAACTGCTTTCGATTTTTAAACTGTTTTCCTTCGGAAGTTTGATCTTTGCGATTTGATTCCGGATGGGATTCGATGAAATCGATGGAGGAAATTTAAAATTGTTTATTGGCTTTGGAATGCGCGATCTGTGGATGATTCGGTGGAACTGCTTTCGATTTTTAAACTGTTTTCCTTCGGAAGTTTGATCTTTGCGATTCGATGAAATTAATGGAGGAAATTTAGAGATTTAAAATTGTTCATTGGCCTTGGAATGCGCGATCTGGATGATTCGGTGGAACTGCTTTCGATGGTCTCGGTTTTTCTTCGGAAGTTTGATCTTTGCGATTCGATGAAATTGATGGAGGAAATTTAGAAATTTAAAATTGTTTATTGGTTTTGCAATGCGCGATCTGGATGATTCGGTGGAATTGCTTTCGATTGTCTCGGTTTTTCTTCTCGAAACGGAACTGGGGAGTTTGTCGATGAGGGTGACTGGTTGGTAGAATTTATTATGGGATTCGATGAAATCGACGGAGGAAATTTAAAATTTAAAATTGTTCGTTGGCTTTGAGATGGTAGTCGTGTTGAGAGAAATGTTTTTCTTTCCCTTTTTCTGTTTCGAACGGGGAAGGGAAAACGGGCCGCCTCTGGCCCGTTTCTTTGAGACGCGTCGTGTACCGATATCGATGAATCGAAAAACTTTTACTCTGACGCGAAAGAAACTAGATTTTTACCCGATAGTGTTTTGTTTCTCGAACCGTTCGTCGTTGATTTTTCGTTTCCCCGTCCTCCTCTCCCCCCACGAATTATTTTTCCCCGACCCGTGATTCGACTGTCGAGAGTTTAATTTTTACGCGTTCCCCGTGCGAACGATCTCGGACCCTTCGTCGTTGTCTTTTCCGTTCCGTTTTTGCGTCTTTTTCGGTTTCGGAAAAAACCCGCGGGGGTCAGAGTGCTCGAAGATTAAATCGTCCGACTGTACATTAGCAGACATTGTTACATTTGACAACGACGGTTTACTGAAAAATAATCGAAGAAAATGTTAACACACGCTAAATCGGGGTAACTTGTTATGGGTTTCAACCAAACAAATCAGAGACAATGAAAGTCGGCGCCCACTACGCCGGCTTCTGCAGAAGTCAAATAAAGTGGGGCCATCTTTTCATTGGCGCTAAAACTAAATTATTCTCTTTATTACAGGACATTAACACTTCATTAATTGAATTTTGCGAAATATAAATTTAAAAATAAGCTTAGAAAACTTTATATGCG
Organism: Maratus speciosus; assembly: GCA_963932465.1. Lineage (NCBI taxonomy): Eukaryota > Metazoa > Arthropoda > Arachnida > Araneae > Salticidae > Maratus > Maratus speciosus. The sequence goes on along the minus strand of OZ010791.1, from coordinate 368,136,148 downwards.
ATTATTGGCTTTTATTCATTTTTTATGAAAAATCAGATGCTTTGAGGAACCGGAAAATATAATTTTAAAATTAAAAGAAAAATATTTTCTTTTTATGGAGTTAAAAAGGAAAAAAATAATCACTATTAGAATATAAAATTCGAAACTTCGTTTTTTAGTTCCACCCTAATGAACACCTCATATAAATACTCGTATAAATACTCTGTTACTACTATGTTACAAGAAAGCCATTCATTTGGAAATGCGATATCTATATACAAGTCACTTTACAATGATTCAAGATATTCTATTACATTATTGTCCCCTAATTTTCTTCATTTTGGTCGTGAACTTTCATTAATTTTTGATACTTTTGATCATTCAAGTAATAAATCTTTTCTAGATAAACATATTGAAGTTTCTAAATTTTTGGAGGACTTGCACAAAATTTATGAAAAGGCCAATTCCAACATTACAACTGCTCAAGACAAAATATGTAAAATGTACAGTCGGAAAGCTAAATTAAGAAACATGTGTTCGAAAGACATTATATATTTAAAAACAATTGACAAATTTAAACCCTATTGTACAGGGTCATGCATAGTATCACTCAAACATTCACATGCATGTACATAGCATGTATAGTATGCTTGAACAGTTGCTTTGAAAGCATATACGTTTTAAACATGATTTTCATTTTCAAATTGCAAGCTTACGTGTAGTTATTTTCGTGATATGTTTATTTTGTATATTTGGGTGTGCGAAGATGGACAAAGTGTTTAGTTTTCTATAAAGCTGCAACTTACACGTCACAGCTTTTTATCGATTACACCGGTGAGATATGTGGCAGCTTTCTCTGACATGTCAATTTCAAACGCTCCTTTACTTAAAATCTACTTTCAATATAACTCTTTTACTTAAAAAAAAATTGCTCGATCTCCACCCCCAATTTTATGCAAGAGTTAAATCATTAAATTAATCCAAATCTTAAAACAAGTAGGGGATTGTACCCGGGCTTCCCAGGTTAAAGAATATAGGAGAAAACATTTTTTTATTTATTGAAAACTAATATTTATTTTTTATATGCAATGTTTTTTTTTTATATTGCCCACTTATAATTAAAAAAGCATTTTTCATATGGAAAATACGAATTATACAATGAAATAAATTTTTGAAATTTATCAAAAGTGATATTTTCTTATTAGCCGCTTACTAAGATTTATTTGACCAAGATTTTGGTACTTATGGCATCCTTTTATATTCTGATAATTTCAGAGCTTATAGATGTCTGTTAAATTTGTGTTTTATTTATACTATTTTATTTATTTATTCATAGGAAAGTTTTTTTAATGGATATTAGCCGTAAGAAAATGATGAACTCTTTATTTTGTTTTAAGGACAAACGTATTCGTATTCTTTCGTAATCGAGCTCAGCACGACATAGATAAAATTAAAAATATTTCATGCTTTAAATTTTTTTAAAAACCACAGACAATCAGTAAACTGAGATGAACTTTGCAAACAAATTCCATTCGAATAAGAAATCCTATTTGGTGATCTAAAAATTTAAATTGTACGATTACATTTACGATTGTACAAATATGTTAGATTTGTGTTTTTTCAATATTATTCTTTTATTTGTTTATAAAAGCAGTATTAATTTCGTTAATTTGTCTTTCACAAATATGTGAGATTGGTGGTGGTTTTTTAATGATATCCTATTATTTGTTTATAAAGAAAGTATTAATTTCGTTATGCAAAATAGTCAGAAAAAAATGCTGGAAAATGTTTGTTGTTTTATATGCAAAATGTTTATTATTATTATGTTTCAAACAGGCACGTGATAAAAATAAAATCATGATTAAAAATTATTTTAGAAAATCTAATACATCAGTCAATTAAGATACAGTTTTTAAAAAAAAATTGCATTTGAAAGTAAATATTTTTCTCTATGCGACGAAAATTCAAAATGCACGATGGTCAGAAAATAAAAAAATTGCAGTAGCGAAAATTTCAAGACCGAAATTTGATCGTGAAGTGTTGCCATTCGCAAAATGACATCAGTGTTACGCACAGTTACGTTTGTTCTTTATAATATAGATACTTAATCAGTAAAATATAATAAAGATCAGTTATTAGGATGTGGCTATCAATTGAGGCTCTTATGCTTGGTATTCTTGAATGAAAAGCAATACTTTTCACCTTCTAAAAATTTGCATACGCACTCCTCATATCCATATTCATCATTTTTTTTTTAATTTGTATTTTTTTATCATTTAAAAATCATTTTAACACAAAACGTGAAGTCACGATTGTCAGCAACATATTTTATGTGAACAGACGCACTCGTTACTTGAGATTCTAATCTCAACTCCGGAGAATAAAAATGTCCGTAATTTATGTTTTTTAGACGCATTTGTGTTAAAATGTGTAGATTTATCTAAGAAAATTATCGTTTTCTTTTAGGTATGACTTCATTTTCACTTAATTAAGCATTTCGCCTAGTGTCTGAAATCTAGTATCAGTACACATGCAGAAGGAAAAACAATATAGAAAATTTCTGAGGAAAAATACGTGTTTTCAAAAGCAGCATGTCATTTTCCGTTATTGTACCCCTAATATAATATTCTGCTCCTAATGGGATTTTGCGATACTAAACCCTATACAAAAATTTTTATCAACAATATTGAATTTTTATCAGAAAATAGGATGGATAAAAATAAAAATACCTCATTATTTCCCTCTTGTCTGCAATAATGAAAACTATCTAATTTTCACCATTTTGAAGAAATTTCATAAAATGCATTTAAAATTAAAATGTAAAAGTGGGGTTATTTAAAAAAAGAAAAAAAAAAAAACGGATAGTGCTATCACATCTACAAACGAAGAGCTTTCAGTTAAAAAAAAAAATTATATATATTAGTAAAATTGGTTCAGCAGAAAAATCAGGAAAAATGACTAAAAACCACACTTGCGTTTTAAATATATAGATTATATAAAATTAGGAAAAAATAAAATTATATAAAATTAAGATAGAATTATATAAAATTAGAATTATGTTATTTTGGTAAATTTATAGTAGAAAGTCCTAAAGAATAGCATTAAAATTTTATTATTCGAGAGAATTTTGAACAAAAACTTCAGGAACATAATGTTATTTTAATCCGTGAATTATCCGTTTGCTTGTCTGACACGGTGAAGCAAATCCATCCAGGCGAGAATCATCAATTTCTGTAATATAAATCGCTATTCTTTGCATGTCACCTCTCTTTTATAAAGACACTCTACATTTTTGTAAAACATTGTGTTTTATCAGCGTGTGCTTTTGATTATATTATTTTCAAAAGTGGAGCATTTTCACCTGTGAAGAATTTCAAAGCAGCTGGGCTGTGAAAATGACGCACTTCTACGAAACATAATTCAGGTTTAAGAATTAAAATACACGCTTTTTTATAAAACGACGTCACTTGCATCCGCTAAAGTAATCCACTTTTACAATCCGGTCTTAAACTTCGTCTATAGAAAAGTATGCATATGACGGCATTATCACGGAATAATGGACAATATTCTTGACATAGCCCATATTTTAATTTCAACTTTTTTTCAGGTTTTATGAAAAAATGGCAACAAAAAGATACAGTATCACTTATTTTATACTATTTCCCGTTTACTTTCAATGACTTTCAATAGAAATGGGGTACTATGGTTGCCACGATAAGAAAAATGTTATTAAAAACTACAAAAAATTAATATATTAACCCAAGAGTAGTTGTGACATTTTTTAGAACGTTAGTAGTCGCGTTCGGTCCATTTGCCGCCGTTACCAGCAGGCCGAAAACGAAGGGGAAACTTGTCGGTGTTATCAGATGATCGAAAATGGATAACTTAGGGTGAAAATATTGACTGAACTTTAAAAGATTACAGCAATTATTCATTTTACAACCTTTTACAGCAAATTATTTATTTCGCTTAAGTATATATTCAGTTGGCATCAAGATAAATCTTTTTAATAACTCTTTCTTCGTTTTGCATAAATACTTAAAAGTAAATAGTAAATGATTTGATTGAATTTCTGATGTTACTATGAATCAATAATTAGTAGGAAAACATTTACGAATATGAATCTAAATTCGTGATAGGTTTTTTTTTTTTTTTTTTTTTTTTTTTTTGAAGGACAGAATCAGAGTCAGGTAGATTTTTATGATACTCCGGCACTTTATATCCATTTAATAAAATAAAATTAATAAATTTAGCATCAATATATTACACTGACATTAAATTGATCGAGTAAACTGAAAATAAAAATGGAACCTATGACATGCAACAGAAAATCAAATACAATACCACTAATTCACCAGCATATTATATATATATATATATATGTATATATAAAATAAAGAAAAAGGTAAAAAATACTTAATTTCGAAATTATAAATGTAAATGTTGTAACTACGTTTTATTTATTTATTTTGTGGGGTGTCTACGTGTTTATGAGGAGGGAGAGGAGAGGTGGGGGTCTCGAGATTTTATGATTAAATCCATTTTTCAAATGGAAATGCACGATTTGTAGTTTTTCTACTTATTTCAGGGTGGGAGCAGCACCCCTGAATAAAAACTCTGGATACGAACTTCGCTTATATAAAGTAAATAATAAGTTATTGAAATTATATATTTAATTTAAATGCATTTGCAATTGTAGATTTAAATCCTAAGATGGATAAATTATTTTAATTAATAGAATCACTGAAAGGTTCATCTTAATAGGGAAGTATTTTACAGCAACTATTTAATTAAAATAAATATTTAATTGTACATTTCATAATAAGGTATTATTGTTATAATTTATTGTTTTATAATAATATTCATTAAAATAATAAAAACAATAAGAAATTTTTCTCCGAAATTATAAATATGCAGCAATAATTTTATTTAAATGAATTTTCTCTCGTATTCTGAAAAACATTATTCTGAAAAATAGTTTGAGCAATTGGTGAAGAACAACAAATTTTAATTTGTTAGATACCGTCCCCAAGCCTCTGTTGGATTTCAATAATAATAATAATAATAAACATTTTCTGCGGCATTGTTAAAAAACAAATGTGTTTTTACTTACAGTATGAAAATTTAAAAATAGATAAATTTTAGAAAAATACTTAAAATATTTTTTTAAATCATAGTATAAATATTCACTTAATTATCCAAAAGAGATTTTTATTTGCGTAATTTCTAACCTACATTATAAAATTCTCATTATTGTGCAAATATATTATATGTATGTTCTTCGCAGATATACACACTACATTTCTGAGAAAACTGTTTTATCTTTCAAGTTTGTTTTATTGTACAAAAACGACACTTTTCAGATTTTGGAGATACGGCAATTTTTTTACTGATTCCCACAAAATTCTCTTCTCTCTTTTTTAATGGTTTGGCTGTGTTATTGTCTGTTTTTTTTTTTCATTTATATGTTCCGGAAATAAATGGAAAGCAACTTCTTTCAAATAATGATGATGAATTTCCCTTTTTTTCCATATTTAAACGATTATCAATTTGAGAATTTATTCACGCAATGTTTGACAATGAAAAAAAAATGTAAATGATCATCAATCAGTTTTTTGTGCGAACTGACTTCAAAACTAATATAATAAAACAATTTTAAGTAACATTCTAAAAGTAAAAAAAGTACTCTATGAACGGGTAAAATAGCAGAAAGAAGAAAGACGAAATAACAACAGACAGAGAGTCCGTACTTTGAAGAAACTTTCCCCCGCAGATTTCGCGGAAATGGGAAAGGATGAACACGAGGGGGAAAAATTCATCTAACACAAGTGGTCGCAACGCGGTCATTTAGACCGATTGAAATTTAAGATTGTGATAAAATGCTAAGAAATAGCATGAATGACTTCAATTTTACTACACAAGAGTGTGAACACTCAAGGTCAGCTACACAGAATTTGGCTATCGTAACTTTAACAGGAAATGAGTTACAAGAAGATAACGAATTTCGGGCGGGGAAAAGACCAACGCGCGACTATTAACGGGTTAAAAATAAATTGAGATACAGCTTTCAAACAAATAGCACTTTTTAACAAATAGCACAAAGAGCATATTTTTCCTTATACGACGGTGTAAAAATTTAAAGTGTGCGAAGCTTAGAAGTTTAAATTTTGCAGTAGAGAAAACCAAAATTGCAAAACCAAAATTTTATTTCAAATTTCAAAGTGCCTTTTGCAAAATGACGTATGCGTTACGCACAGATATGTTTGTCCTTTATAATATAGATATGTATTTCTATCTACATGTTTTTCTATCTACATGCATTCTCTTTTTTTCGTAATGAACTTAATTCAATACTTCCAAATACTCAGCTTTATATTTTCAATTTTTATTTATCGAAATTCCATTATCACATATATATTTCTCCCCGTTAGCGGTCTTTTCCTAACAGTAATCAAGTAGGTAGGGGAGATTAACCATATTTGGGCCGCCGCTTTAATTGGACCGTTGCCATTCTGCCGTTAGTTATCGGAAGAGACGCCATCTACCGCTAAAACCATACTCATCACAATGACGTCACATAAGATTAGAAGAAGCAACCATCTACCACGTGCTGTTTACAGACAATTTAAAAAAACCCTCAAGTTAGCTGTTTTGATCTAATATTCTCCTACTAAAGGTAAGTGAATACTGTAAAACTAAGGTAAGTTATTATATTTTCATATACATATATGGATTCATCGGTTTATTGCGCATATTTTTCACGCAGATTTGTTTGATTTCGTTTTTGTTCTTAGTCTCGAGATTATCTGTTTTCAAAAATGGCGCAGTTGCCGTAATTGGGCCAATTTCACTTGCTTAAATTTGGACCAGATATGCGATCATAAATTTGGAAAGTAAGTAATTAATTTCGAGGACGGTACGCTTTGTACACGATTTTTTTACATTTTTTTTAAATATTTTATAATAGATTACTATCTCCATGCAAGTTTTTTAATATATATATATATTGGGATTAATTTTTTTGTACAGTTTAGGCCTATATAAACATAAAAATATTTTTACATGTTTATTCAATAAATCTCGTTTGCAATTTCTTACATTTTGTATGTATTTGTATTTATTTTTTTTAATTCCTTATTCCTACGGGGTATTTGGATTACAGAGTTGAATTCAAAAATTTTCATCCTGGAGGATATTTGTCATTGCACGCTTTTTACAGTTCTGGCGGGTGCAGTTTTATACTTTTTTGCCATTAAGACGAATAAAATTTCAAACCTTCAGGGTGTAGTGGTTATTTCAAGGCTCCGGGGGGTGCTGAATTCAATACTGTTTGAATACATAGTTTTTGCGTTTTATTAATCTTAGCGTATTTTTCAATAGAGGATATTTTAAAACCCTTTTTTAATATAATGTTTGAAATGTTGAAAAAGTCACAGGCAATCTGTCTGGAAGACAAACACCCGTGATAGCAAAAGCTGTTAAAGATATAGGAAACAAAAAGGAGAGAGTAAGTTGTGAAGAAATTGACCTGCAAGAAGGCTGCAGCTACAAATCCTCCCCAAATGCAAAAAAAATCATTAGAAATATTATCTCCCTTGCTAAATTCTGTTAAATCAAACTACAGAGGCATTGAAAAACAGTTCTGTTAACATCTTGGTCATATAAACTAATCCTTGAAATGAAAAAAAACCCACAAAAAGGAAGCACAAAGCTATTGGAACATCAAGTTTTAAAAAATAGATGTAATGCAAGAAGCAAGAAAAATATGGAAGGGAAGAACTACAAAAATAATGTAAAGAAACTCTCTGTTGCAAAAAAAAAAGTGTAATGATTCAGAATCTAAAAAGAAAAATCTAGACAGTGATGATTGGCTTTGCCTAATTTGTAAGAAAAATAAAATTGCAGAAATGATTCAGTGTTCAGATTGCCAAATAACGAACAATCTATAAACGAAATTCATGTGAAAGCTTTGCATTACTCCTTACATGATATTAAAGTATCTGACAGTAAGTTCTATAATTTTTATTCTTCATTCCTGATAACTTTGATTTATATTTTGAATATATTTTGATTTAATACAATTACTCTTATTTTCAGATATTTGATTTCATTACATTTCATTCCTGTTATTTAGTTTGATTTCTTTAATCATAAACTTTGCTTTTAATAAAATTAGTTATATTCCCTGGTCATTAACAGTACCTGATATTATTTGATCCAATTTAGGAGACTGGGGTGTCCAAATTTGGCGACCAGTTGCTGAATTTGGACCACTTTTGACAAATTTTTCAATTTAAAATTAAATTTAAAAATTTCAAAAAGAAATTGATCTAAAGATTTATTTAGCTAGTAGATGAATAACTACTTTAAAATTCACGCAAAAAAAACTAGTTTCTCTCTAAGTGTTTGGAAATAATTATTTCATAACTGATTATTTAGAAATAGTAAATTTTACTCTAGAATTTTTAATCAATACAGAGAAATCCTGCGTCAAGCGTAAATTATCAGACACTTTCTAAAACCTGTAGAATTTTGAAAAGAAACTTGAACTGCTATTAAGTTGAAAGAAGATACGAGTATCTTCAGTAAAAGCAAAACACACTTGAAATCTGAATCCCAGCTATTAGCATCTATAGTGCGAAAGGTAGTAAAAATCCTTTGTTACGTACATGATCTATAGATTTCTATAATATTATGTATATATTAATATGCATAATATATTAAAATGTAGTTTATTATGAAGCAATATAGAAAATATCCCTTAATCAATCCATGCACACACACAGCAATGATTGCAAATTATATTACACGTTCCAGTATATGAAATATAGAATTTACACACATCACGTAATAGCAGGGATACAACAGTGGAGCAGCAGAGAATCAACTGACACCGCAACATTTTATTAGTGTTCTTCATCAAACTTCAGGACAGAAATTCTGAGATTTTTGAAAGCGAAGAATACTATAAAAATAAAGTGGTGACAATCGCTCAACTGTTGCGTCACTGTTCCATCACTGTGTAATGGGCTAAAATGTATTTCGAAATGTCTATTACAACCACATTTACATTTCCAAATATATTTATGATCGTAGTTATTACTGCAACCAAATTAGTTTGCGTGATCATGCAAATTAATAGTACATGCTATACAAACCATATTCTAGAGCAAATGCGTATCAATGTAAGTACGGTATAAATAAAGTAACATCATTAAATAAATTTTTAAAACGATTACTTCCCTAGTCCATATTGTAACAAAATTAATATTACATGTCATTGAAAATGTATTATAACTGTTACGCACTTCTGCTTTAACAGTCAATATTATATATAGTAAAGTGGGGACAGATGCCGCAGTTTTTCTTTTCTTCTTGTAAAATGTACAATAAAGCAACAAGCAACAAACTAAGTACCAGAAATTATTGATCAAACCCTTTAGAATCTAATTTCTATGTTAAACAAGTTAAAACCCTCTTAATAAAGAAGTCATAATTATTTTCCCACAGGTCCTTTTTTAACATAATTTTTTATGTGCTGGATAACATGCCGCATGGAGAAAAATGCTAGGTTGTTTATTTTTTTCCAAGCAAATCACATTTGTATTTTCTCAAACTACTTAAAACGAAAATAAATAACAGTAAACATTCAAAAATTATATATAACACTAAATCGTGAAAAGTTTAACGAAAATGCAAAAGTATACTTAAGACACAAACTTAAGACAAAAAGTGAAGATCAAAAGAAAATCATTTGAATTTACATGAATGGATAACATAATTACTGCAAACAATAGACAACTTAATTCCAAAAAAGATATAAATCACTGGTTTACATCCAGGCGAACATTGCAGTTTGCTAGTAATGTAAGTATTAGCTCTATTCTATTTAGGGCCTAGTCTGTTTATTTTTGGCCTTTCTTCTCATTCTTTGATTTTGTATTTCCATTCGTCCATAATCACACCACACTACCCGTTTCAAAAGTAAAGTGAGCGTTTTTCATGCAGCTATCGATTAAATTTGATGCACTGAATCCTGTTCGCCTAGACTTTGCTCCTTGATAAGACTCCAGTCACTTAACATATGCAGAGTCATCAAATTCCAATCCAGTTCTGCCATCAGAATTCATAAGAGGAACAATTTACCCATTGTCGGAAGATGACTCATATTTTAGTTTTTTCCTCAAGTAAGGCGTTTTCAAGTTGATCTTTCCCTTCCTTTTTTACACATTTTACTTCCTCCAAGTTGTCGTTCTTTGACGCTTTCTAGTTTCTTTTGTTTTTCATTTCCTTCTTCTTATTTATTGTTTATAAACTCTGTGCTTGTAATATTTGCATCCTTTTACTTTCTCTTACTTGGCTGCATAGGTCTTTTGACCATTGGGGAAGGAGAGTTTTTTTTAACTCTTTAGATGGTGAGAATTGTAAACGGCCTACGCTTACCTTATTCACACATGGTGAACCAATTTTGTTGCTGCGAATATTTTGATAAGTAGCAGAATGCGGTAATATAACTTCAATTAAATGTTCTTTAAATAACTTCATTAAAAAGTTCTACTTAAATCGCAGTGATGAATTTCTTGAACCGAAAAGACGAAAATATATTTTGCGGCATCTGTCCCTCAACCTCGGTGCGGCATCTTCCCCATAGTGGCAGGTTAGATGCCGTGCCGCCATCTTGTGTCATGTGAGCGACGCGAGAGAAAGGCAAATACATGTCTGTATTCTACGACGATCTAGTCTATAGTTGCAATCGACTTTGGGATGAAATCTCTGTTTATGTTTATTAAAATACGTAATAAAACTTCATTAGAATAATTTTATAAACTTACCACGCAGGTTCGAGCAATAAAAACTTACATAAATATGAAAATACTGACAATTAAGCGGTGGAAACGCATACAACACATCACACAGCACAGAGGAACACTACGAACTTCTAAAATTGGTCTAGGGAACGCTAGTGTCACCTACACAATCTCTGCGGCATCTGTCCCACCGGGGCGTCTTTCCGCGCTTTACTATAGTAAACCTCAGCAACATATGTTAATTAAATGGTAATCCAAGTATACTTACATGGCAATCCAAGAAAATGTCTAGAGTCAGATCACGGTCAGTTAGACGACAGACAAGGCAAAGTTATACGCACTTTTCAAATATGATTGAACCTTTTTTAAAGGTGCTATTAAAAAATATAAAAGTATCTTATAAATCTAGAACTTTCTCACCTGAGTCGTGAATTCTACGCCTTTATTGTGGCTGATCTCGTTAAGGTATTTACTTCGAAGAATATAAACACTGTTGTACGAAACAAAACATTTAATAGACAAAACTAACACTAAAAACGGTACACATACTATCTTTTAACATCTTCAATTTTTAAATTCGTACATCTCGTCTGCAGTAAATTCATGGAACAACAAATGACATAAAAATTAAATCGTAAACAAAAAAAGGTCACTTTAGTTCACACAGCTTGTCTTTTTTACTTCGCACCAAAGAGTTTGGAATTTTAGTCAGAAAATACAACATCCTCCGGCCCAGAAAGATAAGTTATTCTTTATCATAGTCAAGTTCCAATGGATATAGGTGTTGGACTGCTCGCCGAATGAAATTGCCCGTTGCCAGTCTTAAAGTGCATGCACGAACCTTTCCGTCTCTACCAGGATGAATATCTGTGACAATGCCTAATTTCCATAAAAGCCTTGGCTGATTGTCTTCTTTAATTTGAACAACGGCTCCTTTTTTTACTTGTATGCCTTTGGAGTGATCTGTATAATGGACAGATTTTAAATCCATTAGGTAAAATTGTTTCCACTTCAACCAAAATTTTTCTACTAAGTTTAATCTGTATTTATATCTGCGAGTTACTTCACTTTTGGTAGAAGGAATGATCCTTATCTTTTCCGGTGGCAAAGCTGTCAGTCTTTTCCCTACCAGGAAATGTGCTGGACACAAGGTGGTTGGCTCATTTACATCACTCGATACAAAGGTTAATGGGCGGGAATTCAAAACAGCTTCCACTTCCTGTAAAGTGGTTTCAAATTCTTTGTAGTCTAATGAAGATCTTCCAAGGATTTTCTTAAGGCATATCTTCGTTGAACGTACCAATCTTTCGTAGAATATTCCCCACCACGCTGCTCTCTCTACGATGAATTTCCATTCAATTCTTTTTGCACTAAAATAATTTTTCACCTCAGGATTCTTTATCAAATTCCATATCTGCTGTAAATCCCTGTCCGCTTTCTTGAAGGTTTTAGCATTATCGGTGTAAATAATCTTGCAAACACCACGACGTGAGATGAATCTTCGAAAGGCCATTAAAAATTCGGTCGTTGTTAAATTCATAACAATTTCTAGATGCACTGCTCTTACTACTGCGCATGTAAATAAAACAACGTAAATCTTGGTACTATTTTTGAGGTATAAAGGACTTAGGAAATCTGCTCCTGTCACTTCGAACGGTGATGCTTCTTTAATTCTATCTGGAGGAAGGGGTGCAATGTCTTGGCAGTAAGGTTTAGTGCTGAATTTTTTACAGATGATACATCGCCTTAGTATACATTTTACTTGTTGCCTACCCTTTATAATCCATAAACTTTCTCTTAATTGGGCGAGTGTTTCGGCAACTCCAGCATGAGCTACTTCTTCATGAGCTCTTCTGATTTGAAGATCTGTAAAATGACTTTTGCTAGGAAGGATAATTGGATGTGCTTCTGAATAACTTAAATTTGAATTCTGGAGTCTTCCTTTTAATCGCATGATTCCATCTTCATCTAAGAACGGATTTAAATTTAGAATTTTTGATTTTCTTGGGATTAATTTCTTCTTAAACAATGCTTCTCTTTCTTCTGGAAAGCATTTCTCTTGCGTCTGTTTTATCCAATATTTCTCGGCTTTCAACATTTCTTCAGCACTCAAAGGTCCTGAAAGTTTAGTTACACGTATCTTTGTATTGTTCGCAAATCTGAATATCCAACAGGTGATGCGAAATACTCTAGTCAACGTACTGTAATTTTCGATTTTAAAAATTGTATTTTCTGCTTGAGTCACACAGCTAGCTTGGAGAATTTTTGTTTTCATTGATGATCTTTTCTCTACTTCGACACCTTTAATATCAATTTCTTTCGTTTCTTGAGGCCAAAATGTTTCATTTTCTTTCAGCCACTTGGGACCGTTAAACCATGCTTCATTTTTCAAAAATGATTCTGCTTTTTCACCTCTGGTTAATAGGTCGGCTGGATTTTCTGAGCCAGGGCAATGCGACCACAAGTTTGGATTTGTTTTTTGCTGTATTTCTCGAATCCTATTCTGAACAAATGGCTTCCATTCTTCAACATTGCCTCTGATCCAATGCAGAACAATCATTGAATATTTCCAGAAATGTAGACTGATTTTCATTTCTTTGAAAAAACGTTGATTAACATAGGCTGCTAGTTTAGTCCCTACTAGTGCGCTCATTAGTTCCAATCTTGGCAGAGATAATTTCTTGACTGGAGCAACTCTGACTTTGGAAATGACAAAACTAGTAAATATTTGTTCGTTAACACGATATCTTAGATAAACAACAGATCCGTAAGCTTTGGAACTTGCGTCGTTAAAACAGTGTAATTGTAGATCTTGAATCGCATCTTTTGAATAGCCATCAAAATAATATCTTGCGATCTTTGCAGCTTCAGCAGAACTTAGTTGCTTGCACCACTTAATCCATTTATTGTGCATATCTTCATTCAATTTATGTTCCCAATTCAGACCTTCTTTCCAAATTTCTTGCATAAGAATTCTTGCAGTTACCGTAAAAGGGTTCAAAATTCCTATGGGATCATATATTCTTCCTATCATCTTTAAAACTTCTCTTTTGGTTACACCGTTATTCTTATCGTCAAATTTCAAAAGATTCTGTAATTCGACTTTCAAATAATCTTCTTGGGTATTCCATTTATAACCTAAAACTTTTGTATAAGCAGAATTTTTATGGACAGTTTCTTCTTTTAAGTCAAATTGCGATTGAAGACTTTCGGAATTTGTAGTCCACTTGCGCATATTGAAATTAGCCTCTTTCAAAATGGTCTTAACCTTAGCATATACCTTCAAACCTTGTGATTCTTCATTTACACCAGCGAGTAAATCATCAACGTACAGACAATCGTTAAGCAGATCAAACGTATCTGAAAATGTGGATTTGTATTTCTTGATATGATGTTTTATAGTTGCAGATAACAGAAATGAACTAGGCTTCGCTCCGAATAAAACTCTGGTCATTCGTAATGTTTTCAACTTCAAATTTGACCCTGGATTAGGAGAATTTTCAATCCATAAAAATCTAACAGCATCTCTATCTGCAGGATCTAAACTAATTTGCAAATATGCCTGTTCAATATCCCCAGTGATTGCAATTTTATGTAATCGAAATCGAAGTAAAACATCGAGTATATCTGGATTTAAATTTGGACCCGCATGTAAACAGTGATTCAACGAAATAGATTCGGAAGAATGAGAGGACGCATCGAAAACGACTCTAAGTTTGGTAGTTGCTTTGTCTTCACGTATAACTGCTTGGTGAGGCATATAGTAAAATACTGAGTTTGGCTCCGAATTAAAAACTTCTGCCATTCCTTTCTCTAAATAATTATCTATAACATTGGCATATTTTTCATAAAATTCTGGACATTTTTCAAATTTCTTATTTAAACTATATAGCCTTTTTCTCGCTAACTCATAATTATCCGTTAATTCCACAAGTCTTTCATTCCAGGGCAACTGCACTTTATACTTATTATTCTTAAATTCAACAGTTTTATTATAATTTTCCAAAACTGTATTCTCTATATCAGATTGTTCCTTTTCTGGTTTTATTCCCATAGTTTCTAACTCCCAGAAAGCCTTTAAAGTATTATTTACATCGGTATTCCTATCCAACCCAACATGCTCCGAAACAGTTTTCATAACACTGATTGAAGTTTGTAAAATATTAGCATCTTTAGACGCAGTAGAACCATTAACAGTCCATCCTAAAAATGTTTCAGAAAGTACGAGATCATCTGAAAGTCTACGAAGCTTCCCTGTAACCATTTTCCAATAATAATCACTTCCTATCAAAATAGATAATCGAAAATATTTTGAATCTCCATAGGTCCTATCAGCTAATTGCAATTTATTTCTATATACACAATCTCGTATTTTCTTCTCGGGTACGGCAAGTAAAGCTTCACTAATTTCAGGTGTCTCTAACACTTCAATCGTAATACTTTTATTCAGCATTTCGGGATTTTTCAAAAGAATTCTGTATCGCTTACGTTTCTGATTTATCGCGGCTTTAGAGCCAAAAAGCGTGAATTGTAACATCTTCTTCTCCTACTACTTGTAAACCTAATTTTTCTGCAACGTTACTCAATATAAATGATCTCTGCGACCCTAAGTCATATAATAGACGTAATTTCGATTTATGTTCCTTTCCGATAGCTAATGCAGTAGCGGTTTGCAAATAAATATCTCGTGTTACGTTCCCATTTTGAATTGATGAAACTAATGTATCTGTTATTTCCCCTTTATTCTCGCTTTCTTCACAAATCACTGAATTATGCCTCCGAAAACAAAATTTACATCTATTTTTAGACTTACAATTTTTAACTAGGTGAAATCGCTTCAAACATAAAAAACATCTTGCTTGACTCTTTATAGCATTTTTCTTCTCTTCTATTGTTTTAGAACAAGTTTCTATATCATGGCTTTCTGAACAGAATACGCATTTATTTTCAACATTCGTATTCAAAGTAGCTGCCGTAGGCATTTTGTGCTTAAATGATTTACTATTAACAAAATCCCTATCTGAAAATTTTTTTTTTACAACTACTTTGTTCCCAAATCTTGTATCATCATCTGATTCTTTCTTGCCAAACGAAAATGTGCGATTTCTTGTTTCGATCTCCTCTCTCAAATAATCTAATAGCTTCGAAACATTCCACGATTCTGCTTCATCTTTATTTTCTCTGTTATAATTCAACATTAAACTATTCGGTATTAACTTTGTTATTATAGGGAATAATAAACTTCCATAACTTTCTAACTCGATTCCTAATGATTTCAAACTGCGTATATGTATTTCGCAAGTATCGTACAAATTGCGCAATTCATTCAAATTAGAAGAATTACGGACGGGTGGCAAATTTAATAACTTATTAATGTGAGACCTGATTAACATTTCTTTTTTCCCGTAGCGACTCTCTAAAATATTCACAGCCATATCATAATTTTCTTCGGAAACTAATAATCCTTGAATGGCAGTTTGCGCCTCTGATTTTAGGAGACTTTTCAAATATGTAAATTTATCTATTTTGCTTATTTCATCATTATCATGAATAGCTGATTTAAACTGACTGTAAAATTCTTGCCAGTTCTCTAAATTACCATCAAATTTCTCAATATTCAACTTAGGCAGGTTAACGCGAATCCCATGTTTGGCCATAAAAGGCAAATAGGCGTTCATATCACTAGGGGCAACCGCCGAATTTGAAGCGACGTTACTTTCTTCTTTCTGCAAATCCTTCATTTTACGATTTAATTTAGTTTTAACGGAAATAAACTTTTCCCTATACTCTTGGTTGGCTTCAAAATCTGACTCTAAACTTTTCAAATCTTTTATTTCTCCCTCAATATTCTTACATAATTCAAGAAATTGATTTTCTTTATCATTAATTTGTGCAAACGATTCTTCTAACCAAAACATATCTATTGTACTATCGGATTTTTCAAACATATCATTGATATTATTCATGAGCTTCGTTGCGCTAGATTTAATAACTTTACCTTTCGACTTCAATGTATCTAAATTTTCCATTTTAATATTCTTAAAAGAAATAAATACTCATCAAATAATATTTCAACCAAATAAAAGCCCCACGTTGGGCGCCAAAATGTTATATAAAAAATATATAAGTATTTTATAAATCTAGAACTTTCTCACCTGAGTCGTGAATTCTACGCCTTTATTGTGGCTGATCTCGTTAAGGTATTTACTTCGAAGAATATAAACACTGTTGTACGAAACAAAACATTTAATAGACAAAACTAACACTAAAAACGGTACACATACTATCTTTTAACATCTTCAATTTTTAAATTCGTACATCTCGTCTGCAGTAAATTCATGGAACAACAAATGACATAAAAATTAAATCGTAAACAAAAAAAGGTCACTTTAGTTCACACAGCTTGTCTTTTTTACTTCGCACCAAAGAGTTTGGAATTTTAGTCAGAAAATACAACAAAAGGAGGGAAAAGTGATAAACATGCTAAAGAGAAGATTGGATTTGCGAAGAGGATTCCAGGGAAACTCTTTGAAGCCATTGCGACGCCTTGCTAATTTCTATTCTCACACATTCTGAGAATGCGGGATTTTTCAGTAACCAGACTCCATCATTGTTATACTAAACAAATATTGAAAGAAAATATGCCAAGCAATACACTACTAATACTGCTCTTGCAACTAAAAAGAAAGAATTGCGTTTTAGTTAAAAACGTTGAAGAAATTGCAGATATAAGTAAATGTAATCATTATTCGTACTTTGAACGCGAAAACAAAAATAGAAAAAGTCCTTAAATGCAATTGTAGAATGATACTTTAAAAATGCCAAATTATCAAATTTGATAAATAGTGCTCTTAATTACCTAGCACGTCCCCCCTAAGAGAACTACCTCAAAATAAACAACAGTCCTTAGGAGCGACGCATTATTATTTCTATAAAATTAATGTGAGTTACATACGTGAAACACTGACATTATTCATACAATTTGCTCATACAATATCCCAAAATACGTTATTCAGTATTGTACTAGACTTAATTTAAATCTTTTGCATTCGTCCATTATTCAGTTAGAAAAAAAAATCTTGCCGAATTGATGACTGCATTTTGCGTTATGCGTTTCCAGGAAATCAATATTTTCCCCAACTTGTCTTAGTCTTCCCTATCTTTTAGCAAACTTGTATTCTGTTCATTATCATATACATTCCATTCAGGCTTAAGTAATCTACAATAGAATGTAACAGACATTGCGATTAGAAATCTGACTGGCAAAATAGCAAATAGTTTCTGAATGTTTAATCGAGCATAAATTGCACAAAGTCTATCCAATTTATTCGAGCGACTGGCTCTTTATTCGCAATTCATCAACGAAAATATTTGTTTAGGGATATATTTCAAAAGAGAGAAAATAAATCTTTGGAAAATAGGCTATTATAAAGTTTTTCGTTTAACTACGCTACGCAGTTGTTTGATCTGAATTTCAGGTTTATATATTTATACGTAAGAACACTTATTCAGATTACATTGTTTTGTGTTCTTCAGAGTGTTCCTGTTTCTGCTACATTTATAAAATGTTAGAGATAATGTGCTCTTTTAACATTAGTATCTTTAATGTTAAATTCCTCTAATTAAACGAAGTGACTATTTATTATTAAAAAGTTTTAAATTGAAAATCGTACGTCTTTATTTATTTAACCCTGGAATGGAAGAATGAGTAATTTTGACTGCTTGACTTGCTAAATTAATGTAGACGAACGGCCTTATACCATGTTAAATTAATGTACTTTTTCTGAGACGCTACGAAAAATATTCATATGAAAATTTTTATATGTATAACATAAATAATCTCTACTGAAGTGAAGTCAAATATAGAATCAGATATTTTTCAAATATTTTTTTATCTGTAAAAAATACTTTTAAATAACAAAAAACTTGTATTTTTCCAAGGAGAAATTTTTTTATAAAAAAATTTTTTACATATGTTAATAACAAAAATTGACATAAGATTTTCAGGGCTATGTGTAAACTATTATTCATTTACGATTACAGCCAATAATATATAGTATTTTCTATAAAAAAGTACGTTGAAATTCGAAATAGAACATTTCTAGAAAATTGAGCTTAAATTGTATAAAGATACCTTGTTTCAGTGTAAATCAAAAAATATCCGCAATTTTGGAATAACTCTTTTTACATTGTTCATACTGAACTTTGTCCTCGTTAATTTTATTTTATGTTGTAGTTGGCATTGTTTTAAAAGTTGAATCGCAATTCCTCCATTTGTCTTCCTTTTGTTACAGATAGATCATGGCCGCTCCGTTAGAGGTTTGCACCAAAGAGGAGCATCGAGGATTGATAATTTTTTGTGGTCGGAAGGTATATCCGAGGACACAATTCATCGTACACTTTCTGTACAGTACGGGAACAGTGTCTTGCCGCAGCGGAGTGTGTGCTAATAGATTGATAAAAAGTCGCACAAGTGTTAAGCTTGGAAAAGGATCAGGACGACCTTGCACGGCCACAAATGATGACAGCATTGAGCGTACACTGACATCTGTTAGACAGACAAGTGACTATTGATGAAGTGGCACTTTGGACTACCACCTGTTTTGTACAATGAAAGAGGCATTAAGTGGCCGTCGAGTCACCTCGGACCAAGAATTGGAGGACCCGGAGCATTCGTGTCTCGGTGCTCAGCCGAAAACCTTCTTTTCTGAGGGCATAAGGAAGCTTGTACAACAATGGACCAAGTGCGTTGAAAAGCAAGGGGGACTATATTGAAGAATTATGTTAACATTAGTTTCCTATTTGTATTACAATAAGATTTCTAACTAGATTGAGGATAATTTTTGACTTACCCTCGTAAAATATCCCTGCTTTATAATATTTATTTTCTCTTTTTTCTTGCTATATTTCATATTGCCTTTATCGTTTTAATCTTTTTAACACCATTTTTTTCTCTGTATTGCTCTAAACGGCCATATCTCACTCTAATCATAAGTTCACTCTGTAGCAATTTTAAAGTCTTTTAGTAATATGGGTATGAATATATTCCTACATTTTCCAGCACATTCATCTTATAGAATAAAAATCTTCGTTGTCACTTTGATGACCACTACAATTCATAAAATGAATTTTGTATTTCCACTTATTATTTTACAGTTCAAACTACAATAGCAAACCAACATTATTATTTACATTCAGGTATTATCGATAAGAATCACACATTTTACATTTTACAAGTTAATATAATTAACTTGATTATATAGTATTTGTGCTTTCACTTTCTCAGTATGGGAAATAATTTTCATCCAAATCACCTAATTCATTTTGTGTGGAACTCGTACGAACATCATCTCTGCTTTCAAATTCTACAGTACTTGCCTGATTAGAAGAACCAGTCAGTGGTCATCTCGGGTACTATTTTTCCTTTCACTTTCTAAATTTTTTTTTATTCTTTCTTGGCATTATGTTGCAATTGTAAAGAAAGATAAATTAAGGAAAATCAAACATAGAAATAAACCTCTGCAACGTGTAATCAAGCACCGGAAGAAAATCGCAGACAACAAACTTCAATATAAACTAGCCACGCAAATTGTCTTCCCAAAACAAACCAACTGTCACACCTACAGTACAAACGGAAACTAGCTTATAAGTTGCAATTTACGGAGATAAGAATTCTGGAATTCAACTGCTAGGTGCAGATCGCAATAGATTTCGATATTTACATTCTGTGTCCTTTAAATAGGTGTCGTTAAAGAGTGCAAAGTGATGTGTCAAGCTGAATTACATGTATATAAAACTTCTGATTTTCGTAACAGCAAATGTAATATACCATTCGAAAGGAGAAAGAAACAATTTTCAAAATACGTATAATTATTTTAACGAATTTACCTTCCAAGGTACCCTTGAAGGGCGATGGTTCATTTTTGGACCACTTAATCTTAATTCCTAAAAGCCACATTGACACCTAAATTATGAAATAACAATTTTTCTTTTGTTAAGAAAAAGAAGCTATGCTTTTACTTATTTTCAAATACATTTGGTTGTAAATTCAGCTGTCAGTCAATCATTCCAGGATTTTGCGGTCGAAGTGCTTTGCCCCTGAAAGGGTTAAAAGGATACTGTACACTGAAGCGGTGCATCCTATCTTAAAAACTCTGGGATGTTTTGGAACAATCTTTAATCAAGCTGGAATGTGGGAAAATGCGATTTTCAAGGAGTAAACTGAATGACTAGCAATACTAAGAAAGGTTTCGCTATGACTACTCGCTTAATTTACCCTATCCTTTTTCTCTTTTGTGCTGAAAATTTGTCGGAATGGCTGAGGTATTCTGATTGGTCTCCTCGTATTGATTGACTATCCAGTTGTGTTTCAACGATCAAAGCTATTTCGCTGTTGAAAGCGAACAGTGGGGTGCTATGGCTCGCTACATTTTAATCTTAATTTTAATTTTTCGCAGTGAAGATGGTGCTTAAAAAGCTTTTAAACAGCTGTATGAAGATGCTGTATACATTTTTTTTTTGCTAAATAACGTTGTTCATTCTTTCCTAATATATTGCCGAAAGTACACATCCTCTGTCCCCCTTTTTCTGAAAGAAATACTTCCAATGAATGGGGTAAGAGAGATTATTCCTTTCCAGGGTTAAAGAGTACTTAACTTGGCATTTGTGTATCCATCGACCAAGATATGTTACGTTGTAGTAAACACTATACTATATCACTAACACTATGTATATCATTAATGTCATTGCACACTACAAAAATAAATCTCTATTATATGCAGATGCATATGTTGAAGTAACGAAAAATTTTCGTAACAGAATTTAATGCAAGTAACAATAATCTGGCTGCACAAAATAAGTATTTATTAATGAACGATAATACATATTTTCAAACAAGTACATATTTTCAAACAATAAATGAAAATCAAATTTCAAATTAAAATTGCCGTTTAAGCTATTAATTTGAAATTTGATTTTCATTTGAAATACTGTATGCAAGGCGAATGTTTCTCTCTGGAAAAATTTCCAATTATTAAAATAGATTCAATCGATGTTGGATTTAATTAATTTTCGTGTTTACCCCATGTCGGTGGCTCACGATAAATATTCCATCTTGTGCTGTGTTTGTAGCCTTGCCAACATGTAATAGGGAGAAATTTTCCATGCTGGGTATCGTTCCATGTGGTTTAGTCGGTAGAATGTCAGTGCGCTATACTGATGACCCGGGATCGAGTCACGGCGTGGATATTTTTCACTGTGTTGGCCTTTGCGCCTTTTAAGCAATTTATTTGAAATTTGATTTTCATTTGAAATATTGTATGCAAGGCAAATGTTTCTCTCTGGAAAAATTTCCAAGTATTAATACTGTGATGATTCTTGTCATAAACACTACGATAATTTTAAAGTAAAGTTTTGTTTGAAATATAAAATCTTATCTTTTTACCGTACTTTTTAGCAAGATATCGCTATTTTGGAGTCCTATTCTTCTAAAATATTTTTAATTTTCCATTTAAAAAACAATTCTTATCAACTGACATCTTTTTTTAATAAGTTCTAAGCTTGATCTTGAATTCAAGCTTGATATTAAGAATGTGTAAGCTTTTTAATGTGATGTGATTTGTCATTGCTTTATTAAATACAAACATGGAGTCTTACGGACATTAAGACAACTGTTATTTATAGAACGACAGGATAAGCCCTATTTATTTAAATTTTTTATTCCCGTATATATTGTATTTTGTGAATATGAGCTAATTAGATTTGGTATGTTTTATAGGAAAAGACTGATCTGGGAAATAGAAACAACAAGTAAGATATATCATGCGTTAAGAATATATTATAAAACACTTTCCAACTCTTCCTAAATGTTTTAACAAGACATCGGGGGAAATAACGTAAATAAGATAACTAAGTAAACATGAAAACGCGTAAAACATTTGAAAAACTGATTTACGCAGTTACCATCCACAGCCAAATATGTTTTCTAATTCTTTTAAACAGTCATGTATTTGATCTGTAGATTGATATATATATATATACTATATAATGGAAAAATTTAGTTTATCAAGGAAACGCATAACAGGTTGAAATTATCTTTCAGCAATTTATACTAATATATGGAAACATACTTAAATAATTTTGTACAACCCCGTAGTTTACCTAGAACCTTTATTACACGCCACTATTTAGTTAAAATTTAATTCAAACGAAAACACTCTTAAAACTGCTGAAATCACATTTCCAGAAATTATAATTTATAGACGGCAACGCATACAATTCTTTGTGTGACCCTGTATATCATTTTATCTATATACTACAAACAATTCTTAGTAAATTAAATACAGTGCAGCGTAAAAATGCCTAACTTATTTAAAAACCACCTTTAAGCAATACCCAGTAACCCTTACGAATACTTTTGTATAGTTCTGTGTATGAATTATAGCATATATATATACACCATATGCTATGCATAAATGTAGTGAACCATAATTAAAAATGCATTTCCAGCAATCATCACTAATGAACAGTACTTCGGATACAATATAGTATCTGAAATATTTTGTGTGTCCCTGTAAATGCTATATACACTTCGTATTATACATGAAATATTTCATAATATGTAAACCTCAACGCCGTATATCAATTTCATTACATATCAAATAGATTAACATAAATAAAGTACGCCGCAAACAATTCCCTCCACCCCTATACACTGTTAAACATTTTGCAGCATTCTGGCAGGTCTTTCGACCGTTTTTTGAAAAACGGTTTTATAACCATAATTTAACTCTATTCTGACCATAAAATGGCCAATAATAGGGTTAGAATAGTGTTAAATTACGGTTGTGTAACCGTTTTTTGAAAAAAACGGTCAAATGACCTGCCAGAATGCTGCAAATTTTTAACAGTGTATCATTATGTATTGGAATTCCTTTTTTAGCCCTGTAAATGAAAAATAACTATTCTTTTGCATCGCATATTCTACGGAATTCACATTTTAGTGCGCTTCATAAATGCATATCAATTTTATTCTGTTTGAAAGCATGTAAAATCATTAAAAATCATTTGAAACGATTTTTTTCCCACAGGCCGTAATGTAATAGAATACAATTGACTGTCCCTGTAAATGAACTAAACATGCTACAAACTTCATTACAAATAGGGACCTTGCTATGGTGAACGTCAATAACATCCAAAAAATTCAGGTCAATCTGAGTATATTTACGCGAGTTAGAGCGCGGACAGACGGCCAGACAAACCGAAGTCATAAACACTTTTCAACTTTATCGGGCATGAAAAACACTTTATTTCAATGCTTAAATATTATATTTTATTTTTTAATGCCAATAAAATAAATGTATCGAAAACGTAGAAAATGAGTTTACAATCAAGGGAAATTTAATAACTGATTCTGAATGTCTACAATTAAATGTTTGATTAAAATCACAAACAACAAAAAAAAATGCTTAAATACAATTAAAAAAATAATTATAACAATTTGAAAAACACTAAATAATTAGTATTTATAATTGTACTATTAAACAACAACAAAATATAATAGATGAATTAAATGCATTTAACAATTTCTCAAAAATCTTTCCATCGCCATATTGCTTCTGAAAAGAATCCCAGCTCAGTCTCATTGTATATAACATACAACTATTTAACTCATGATAATAATATATCAAACAGGAAGAAAAAATTTAATTTAAATAAGACATACCTTTTAAGTTTCATAAATATTTTAATAATATCCGTATTTTATCCTAAATTATCAGGCATATTTCTGTTAGTTTAAAAAAAATAACTTCCCGCGTCAGTAGTTCTCTGATCCTTATTTTATTCTGCGGTTTAATCGAGCGCAGACGATATTGACCAAGCAGGTGCTCCTACTGTATTATTATTTTTTTTGTACTTAACAGAGAGCTTAATTGCGCAATAATTTTATCTTATTTAAGAGTATCTGTAATGAAAATTTTCTATTTGAATGAAACACCTGCCCTTTTTCTTTCTTTTTTTTTTTAAGTAAAGTTTGTTTTACACGTAATAAATAAATACGTATCTTCTTAATAAATGAAAAGAGAGTATACAGGATAAAAAAAAATTTCTTTGTCAATCTGTCATTTTTTTCATATTCACTTTCTGTAGAATAAAACAATTTGTAAAATAACTTTTTTTAAAGTCATATCTCTAAAACACGAATTTGAAATACGAATAATTATATCATGGGTTTTGTATAAAATTTGTATACATATTTTTTCGGAAAATACTAATTTTATTTAAAAAGTCTGAAAGAAATAGAATTTTTTAAAAAATAGTTATTTAAAATAGTTAAACACTAACAGGAAAAAATATGACTTGAATGCAAATTCTAAAGCAAGAAATGCATAGATGACTAAACACTGAGTATTCTTTCTACGTGCTCATTAAAAGATACAGACTTAACTGTAATAGAAAATTTTAGTTTGAAACCACAGAAGGGTTTCGAATACCACTGGTCGACAAAATAAATAAATAAATAAATAAATAAATAAAATAAAACAACTTCCTCCCTGCAAACTAAATATATAAAGTGTACATATTTAATATTCCTAATTCTAAATATGTTATCCAAATTGTCCAATACGTACCATTTTTCCGAGAAACACTTTTATAATAATAGCAATCAGTGAAGGATTAAATTGCAATGGTAGATAAAATTGAAATCATAAAAAAGTATACTTTCACTGTCGTAAATAACAAATTGATAAAATATAGCATGGAAATCTAGTTTGTTGATACTTCTACCGTGCATTTTCCTTTTTCCTTTTTCTTTAAATTGCAATGGTAGATAAAATTGAAATCATAAAAAAGTATACTTTCACTGTCGTATATAACAAATTGATAAAATATAGCATGGAAATCTAGTTTGTTGATACTTCTACCGTGCATTTTTCCTTTTCTCCCCCCGCCCTCTTTTTGTGTCCGAATTTCCTATCCACTAATATATTTTCATTCCTTATGTCGCTGTAACTCGGGCATGTAATATTTCGGTCATTTTCAAAAATTTTTGATGTTCATATTTTTGAGACACTGTGACTTACAATATGGTGATTTTTTTGTAACATATGTGACGTGACGTACGTTACATGCAGTGTCATAGCAGTGACGTCAATTTTTTTTTAATTGCCATAAAATATAATTTTACATAAATAACATGTTTTGAATATTTTTTGTAATTTTTTAAATTTTTCTAAGAAATTCACATCTCAGTCACAATGTGACATCACTGAGTGGTGGCATTTTGTTCAAAGATGTGACGTGACCACAGTGACTCACAGTGACGTCACAACGACGACACCGTGACCATGCATGCTATGAGGGATCTTTGAAAAATGTAAATATAATCTTAACAGATTTCAATAAATTATTATAATGTAATAATATTAATTTTAATAAATTATTATTTAATTTATTTAATTGTTTTAATTATTTCAATAAATTATGTTAGAATGCATAAAAGAAATAGCACGATAAAAAAAGCAGTATGAAAAGCTAACATTTATTTCCTGTTGTTGTTTTTTTCCTTTAGATATTTATGCATCTTTCTTTTATTTATTTTTTTTATTGTTTGGTGTCTCACACATTCTTGAGTCTAGTCAAATCCTGTAGAAATTACGTTTTAATACTAGATTTATATTTTAGTAGAGATTTTACAGTTGAAATATGGATGTTTTAACAATTATTTCGTTTGCATTCACTTTAATACGAAAAAAGCATTATTGCTTAGAAAATATTGTAAATAAAACTCTAATGTTCATCCAAGTAACGCATTATTACATAAAAGTAAGTTACTTTATTTGTGAAAAAAGTGTGAAAATAATATTTTATTTTTGAAAATCATTATTTATTGTAAATTCAAAAATCATATTTTTATTGTTAAAGTATTAGAACATGAATATTCCTAATATTTACACTCATTTTATTAGAAAACACTAAATAGATATTTTCCTCAATAACTTTCCAATTCATTCATAGTACATACATAGAAGACTTTTTTTTTTTTAATTTTGACATATTTTTTGAATATGTTAGTCGTTTCACTGGATACTAAATACTTAATTGTGATGTAATATATAAAATTTTCTTCAATAATTGGCTTTTGATGGTATCGCTGTAAATTTTAAAATATTAAAAGAACTACACCTTTCATACTATCGTATTTATCGTGAAGTTTTTTTCAAAATTTTCGTATAAAAATGTGATACATATTATATATTTAATATTTGAAAAATTATCTGAAACAGACATATTTTGACCAGGTAACTAAATCTAACTTCTGGAAAGGAAATTTTAATTATTTTTATCCTTTTTCTTTCTTAAAAAATCGTATCCCTGTCTCCCAAATTTTTCTACCTGTTAAATTTTCGAATCGTAGATCTGCTGTTGTTTCCATTAGCATAGTCTAAAACATGGAATTTGAAAGCGGAGATGTAACTTTTTGTTTTTCCTAGGTAGCACACTCTCTGTAAACAAATTAAAGACAATACGAAATACAAAACTTTATGTACATGACAAAATTAAAATTTATATGTTCAATGTGAAAATTAAATTTAATGAAATATTTGTTCTTCTGTAACGGGAAATTTCATTCAAAAAACTCTTTAAAAAAATATAATGAATTACAATTTGAAGTGAGAAAAATTGAACAAATAAATGAAAAAGTATTTTAAAAGTTCAATTCATTAAAATAAGATTTTTAAAAAATGTTACTTTTTTATTATGAAAATTAGAACACGATTATATTCTATTTCGCATTTGTACTTGAGTTTATTTTTTTCATTACACAATAAATTAACAAAGGAGCTGTTCCATTATCATATTTTGTCTTATTCAGTGAAGCAAAATACTGGAAATAGACGAGAACGGATTTCCTTGTCCTGATTCTGTTATAGCATTTACTTGAAATATTCTTAAGACAATTTGTTCATTCTCTGCATTTTAAAAATTGGTATTTTTAAGGTAAAAGTATTTGAAGTTAGTTTGTATCATTATTTCTAGACTGTTTTATTTTTCGAGAAATTTAGCTTGAGTGTAAAGAAAAAAAATACGCACAAATTGGTTCTTAAGAAAATGTGATTTTTTCCATCCGCTTAAAATAAATTTCAGATGGAAAATAATACTTTTCCTATTCAACTATAAAATAATACATATTAGATTATTTGATTTATTTAATTTTATTAATTTATTTTTAAACTCCCTTTACAATATTACTTGGAAATAATATTGAACTAATTATACTGATTTATGTGAAAGGGTTTGCACCTGTTTGAAATAGATTATTAAAAACATCATTAGTAAAAATTACTTTAAATGGGTCCGAGAGTCAAAACTTTCTTATTTTTTTATAGGAATATTTTATGCATTTTTTTCGTGTATCTTTTCGTGTATTTTTTTATGTATCTTTCTATAAAGATTAATTTCCAGATAGTATGTTTTTGAAAATTTTGTTATTTTTTTAAAATTTTAAACTCATATATATTTTTATATAAATAATTTACTTTCCTGGTTCCACTAACATTTCCATATTGTGTATATAAATGTTTTCTTGTTAATTTGTTTTAAAATTTTATAAAAATTTTTATTGTAAAAATTACTAAAAATTTAAATGTTAATTAAAGACCACTTATACTTTGAGGAATAATTTTTTTTTCTAACATGACGTTTTCTGTAGTGTACAACAATAAAAGAAAGATGTTTATGAGTCTGTGCGTTCACAATGACTTCTAAAATCTACTGCACGTACTGGATTGAAATTTTAATACGGATAGTGTATGGGAGGTCCGAATGCACCTGATGCTCAAGTTTTAATTTTTTTAATTATCTGAGATATTAATTAAAAACTACAATGAACATCGCACAAGGGAGTTCTGCCGCTGCTCGCACAAGATTCCGAAACTGCCATAGGTTGAAAAAGATTAATGAACGGTGTTTCCGCCGTGCATCGTAATTGATAGTGAGAGGACGCTGCAAGCGCTCTGGACTGAAAGGAGCGCTGGCGAGAATCCCCCGCCAGATGAGTAGATGAAGTTGAGTATGATGTTTTTTAAGAATTAAGCGCAATGTATACACCACTGCAGTCCCTTTTGAATATTTTTGTAAATAATATATGTTTTCGTTAAGTTTTGTAAATGTGAACAATCCATTGAGTACGCAACACACTTAATTTAGTATTTTTAAGTATTTTCTATAGTCCATTTTGAAGCTATCGCCGACATAGTTTTTGGCACTTCGAGCCACAGCGCTCATTTAGAACACTGTTTATAGAATCAACGCCCTTGGATTACTCGAATAACCTTGTTATAGAAATTATAGATATAATGTCTGTTGCTACTCCAGCGATTTCAGGAACCGTGGTCCTGAATCGAAAACGAGGAAATATACGCGGTCAAGTTACGAGAATATCAAATGCATTGAAATCGAAACTCGCCCCTAAAGAACTGGATCTAAAATTAAATTCTCTCCAAATGTTAAAAAAGAAGACTGATGAATTGAGGAACGAAGGCTACTCTATATTATCTGATGAGGATTTAGGGGATTTTGAAAATTCCTTGACTGAAATCGAAGAACAGTTAGAAGCTATCTAAGTAAGTCTTCTTGATTTAATAAAGCCTAGTATTTCTAATGTTGAAAGTCATAATAATAGTAATGATAGAAGCTGTTCTAATGAGGCAAAAATCAAATTGCCGTCAATTAATCTACCCCAATTTTCGGTCGTTACACAGAGTGGATGAATTTTAAGTTACAATTCACCACATTAATTGATAATAACGTTGAGCTAAATGATGTGCAAAAGCTGTATTATTTACAATCAGAATTAACTGTCCCTGTGAAACAATTACTCAATATTGAGGATTCTTATACATCTTTATTCGAAGCTTTAAAAAAACGATTTGAAAACAAAATATTATTGGTGAATAGTCATATTTCAGAGTTATTGAGTAATAACAAAATAAAAATTGAAAACGCGAAAGAAATACGCAATCTGGTAGATAATTTATTGAGCCACTTAAGAGCCTTGAAACAGTTAGGACCGGAACATAACAATTTATCGGAATTCCATTTTAAAGTATTTCGTTTTACAAAGAATAGATGATGAGTAAAGAAAAGCTTTTGAAATGTCTCTTAATTGTAATGAATTTCCTGAATGGAATATTTTTATTGATTTTTGCTGAAAAGAGCCCAAGCTTTCGAAAATGTACAAAAAACCAACATCGTTACGAATCGTAGGTTTAAAATGACACTTAAGCAAAAAAATTTTGTTTTACAGAATGACAAACTGAACTGCGCATTTTTTAAACAACCACATTTGATTTTTCGATGTCAGAAATATTTAGATTTATCGGTTCAAGAAAGATTGAATCAAATACGAAAATTACAGTTATGCTATAATTGTTTATCTAATCACACCGTTAACCGTTGTAATAAATTAAATATTAGATGCAAAACATGTTTTTCTAATCACCATAGCACACTTCATTTGGCTATTTTTTCAAAATCTTATTATGAAAACAAACAAAGTAATTTTATTATGAATCAGCCTCAGATCAAAAATGAAGAAAAAGTAAATACTAATTCAGTGGAAATTATTTCAAATGCGAAGACCTTGAGCTGTCAAAATAATTATGATCAGAATTCTGACTCTGGCGCCAGCTATAACGCGTTAATTTCGACAGCTGTGGTTTATTTGAAAGGAAGCAATGATTCTTTTTTTCCTTTTTTTGCAATATTAGATACAGCCAGTATCATATCTCTAATTACTTTTTCAGCAGCAGACATGCTGGGACTAGAGAAACATAAAGTAAAGTCAGTGATTTCCGGATTTAATGATGCAATCTGTAAAATTAAAAACAGAATACATGTCGAAATTTCAAACAAAGATAGAACATTTAAAAAATTCTCTAACATGTTTTTAGTTCCTAAGATAACAGATTTAATCCCCATGTGTAAGGCAGATATTTCAAATCTGCACCTACCACATAATTTGATATATGCGAACCCAAGATGTTTTGAACCTCAGCGAATTCAGGTGTTATTGGGGGCAGATGTATATTATGAATTGTTATTAGCTGGTCAAATAAAAGTTCCTGACACTTCTATAATTTTACAAAACTCCCACTTAGGAAGGATTGCAGGTGGAGTTATACACGATAAAAATGAAACTAAATATAATTGCCATTTATTAGAAAATCAAGATGAATTAAATTTGAAGGCATTTTGGGATTTATAGACATTAGGAATTAGGGATGATCCAGGTAATGTAAAAAATGAAGATATCCTTGAGAGATTTCGAGAAAAATTGCGGTTTACAAATAAAAGATATGAAATCTGTCTCCCATGGAAACGGAAGTGGGAACAATTAGACAATAACTACAAGATAGCTGAAACACGGCACGCTACTCTCGTAAAAAGAATGAAACGCGACATAAGTTTATATGAAAATTATCGAAAAAATTTAGATGAATACTTAGAAATGAAAATTATTGAAATTGTTCCTGAGTCAGAAGAAAATTCTAACAACCCGATTTTTTAACCCCACCACACGGTATTCAAAGAAGACAGTATATACACGAAATGTCGCATTGTTTTTGATGCGAGTTCCCATGAAGCGGGACAGTTATCACTAAATGACTGTTTGGACGCAGGCAGTAACCTAAATCCGAACATTTTCCATTTATTGATTTTTTTTAGATTAAATAAAATTGCTGTTTTGGCCGACATAGAGAAGGCATTTTTGCAAATTTCAATCAACGAAAAATACAGGGAAGTTTTAAGATTCCTGTTTATAGATGACAATCCTGTCAACGGTGATGAGTTTAAAGGTATTATGTACAGATTCTAATGCCTAACATTTGGTTTGAACTCAAGCACATTTTTATTATCAGCCACCATCAAACAACATCTTAGTAAATTTAAGAAGGAATATCCGGTAGCAACCGAAATCCTCAACAGTTGTATTTACGTGGATGATCTTATAGCCGGTATTGACACTGTACAAGATGCACTGAACATTTCACACCAATCACACAAAATTATGAAGGAAAGTAGTATGACGTTCCGAAAATGGATATCGAACAACGAATTAGTAATGGAATCGTGGGAGAAGAACGGGTTTAGTACTTTACCTCAGGCCTTTGAGGAAAATAAAACACAAAAGGTATTAGGACTGTTGTGGCAACCTAAACAGGACATGTTGGTGATGGAAATCGATAATTTATTAGAATTTTTGTGCAAGGCAAAAAATATGAAGAGGTTCGTTCTGCAAGTAGCAGGCAGAATTTTTGACACTTTGGGTCTCATATCGTCATTTACTATAAGAATTAAACGGTTGTTTCAAGAACTATGGAGTATAAATCTAACATGGAATAAAGAATTACCCCCCCCCCCCCGATATTTCAAAGCTATGGGAACAATGGTGTTCCGAGTTACCCCAATTAGCACAACTAAAGATTCCTAGAAATGTGTTACAGTTCCCTGAAGAGTCTGAATATAAATTAATACTGCACACCTTTGCCGATGCCAGTCCCGGGGCATACGGTGCTGTCATATATTTACAGACATATTCCAAGACCCAATCTTCCATTAATTTGCTTACATCAAAAAGCAGAGTGGCACCCTTGGAAAAGGTGTCATTACCCCGGCTAGAACTTTTAGGTGCGTTGCTAGCACTTGTGAGGTGAAGAAGGTGCTAGATCGCAAGGGACCATCTTCTATGTTTCTATGGACAGACTCGCAAATTGCTCTTTATTGGATCAAGGGGTCTGCAAATAGGTAGAAATCATTAGTGTCCAATCGTGTAAAAGATATCCAATTGCTGACAGACCCATCCAGGTGGTTTCACTGTGCAGGGTCCGAGTATCCTGCAGACCTGCTGACAAGAGGTGAAAAATCTGAAAGTCTTATTCAGAATCACAAATGGTGGACTGGTCCAGAGTTTCTGAAGGACTCATTAGATATATGTAACAATGAACAATTATCAGTAGTTCCAGATCAGGAAATCTATTTAAACGAACTAAAAAGAGACTCCGCGAACATTACTCATGACTTTACCACTTGTCTATTTCTAATGAAATTTCTATGATTGAACATATTTTTTCATTAACTAATAATTTCATGAAAATAATACGCATAATTAGTTTTATTTTTAGATTATGTTACAATTGTCCTAATCCCCAGAAAAGAAGAAGTGGAGCTTTAAGCCTTGAGGAGGTGAGGCAAGCGGAATTATTTTTAATTCGGTCAGCACAAAAGGGTGAGTTTCGAGAAGAAATAAAATGTCTCGAAAAAGGTAAGCCTGTTCCACACAAGAGTAGATTATCTTCTTTAAATGTATTCCTAGGAAATGAAGGTTTAATTAGAGTTGGCGGCCGTTTATCGCATGCCGATTTGCCGCTTAACTCTAAATTTCCAACTGTGTTGCCTGCCAATCATAAGTTAACGGATATTATCCTAAATTATTTCCATTTGAAGTATTTTCATTTAGGCCCACAAGCCTTGCTTTTCCATGTAAGACCGAAGTTTTGGCCACTTAATGGCAGGAATAATTGCCGGAAAATTGTCCAGTAATGTGTAACATGTTTCAAAAATAAGCCTGTTGTCAGCTCCCAGTTCATGGCCGATCTGCCAAGGGAACGTGTGACACCAAATTTTGTATTTTCGGTGACAGGTCTGGATTTCTGTGACCATTTTCTATTAAATTTAAAAATCAAAGGAAGGGCGTATTGAATAAAGTTTATGTAGTAGTGTATATATGTTTATGCACCAAAGCAATACACCTGGACTTTGTTTCAGATCTCACAACTCAGGCTTTTATAGCTAGTCTAAAACGTTTCTGCGGCAGAAGAGGGAAATGTGCAAAAATCCTATCTGATAATGCAAAAACGTTCATCGGAGCTGACATCGAGTTGAAAAAATTGCATAAACTGGTTAGTTTCCCAGATGAGGAGTTGTGTAATTTTTTAACCCAGGCAGGTATCAAATGGAAATTTATCCCACCTAAATCTGCGAATTTTGGTGGCATCTGGGAGGCGGCAGTAAAATCGTTCAAGTTTCATTTGAAAAGGGTAATAGGTAATCAAAAATTAACTCTAGAAGAATTTATAACCATACTAGCGGAAATTGAGGGAGTTTTGAATGCTCGACCCTTACCCCACTATTCCCAGATTTTGAAAATTTTGAAATTTTGACACCATCACATTTTCTTATCGGTAGGCCAATCACTTCGATCCGCGAACCTCAACTAGACGAGATTAATGAAAATCGATTAGCCAAATGACAGAGAATCACCATATTTAGCCAACAAATTTGAAAACTATGGAAGCGCGACTATTTGAATAATCTCCAACAGAGAGGGAAATGGAAGTTTAAAAAAGATGATGTACAGAAAGAAACTTTGGCACTAATAAAGCAGGAAAATTTACCTTCCACCAAATGGTTGGTTGGTAGAATAGTTGAAGTTTTTAAGGGAATGGATAATCTAATTCGAACAGTGAATTTACGCTTGTCAGATGGGCGAATTTTTAAAAGAAACATCAGAGATGTTTGTATATTACCAGTTGAGTAACAAATTTCCTTTCTTTCCTTAAACAAACACTAAAATATATATTATTTCTGTATTTAATCTAGTGTTATAGTGAAATTATTCTTGTATTATTATTGTGTATGTAAGTTGTTTATGTCTTATAATTTTTTCTTGTATGATAATTTTTGCAAATTTATATGTTTATGTATATTGAAAATTGCATTTCAATCCCGGGGGAGTGTTTCCTCCGTGCATCGTAATTGATAGTGAGAGGGCGCTGCAAGCGCTCTGGACTGAAAGGAGCGCGGGCGAGAATCCCCCGCCAGATGAGTAGATAAAGTTGAGTATGATGTGTTCTTAAGACGTAAGAGCAGTGTATCAACCACTGCCAGTCTTTTTTGAATATTTTTGTAAATAATAAATGTTTTTGTGATAAATGTAAGTAATAAATGTTTGTAAATGTGGACAATCCATTGAGTACGCAACACACTTAATTTAGTATTTTTAAGTTTTCTACAGTCCATTTTGAAGCTATTGCCGACAAACTGTTAGGGAAAATGGCTGTTTTCAGAACTAGTATAAGTACTCGAAATATGCAAAATAAAAACATATTAATCAATACATACTTACTTTATTTCTAACAATGCAATCCATTGAAAAAAATACTTGTGTTACAAGCTTTCAAAGAATGAATTTTGAAAATACAAATTCATGCACTTTCCACGTGCTTTAGAAGAACCTCTGAAATAACGAAAATACGAATAAATTATGTATACCCTGTATTATGTATACCCTTATTTTAGAATGCATGTCGGAGATTTCGCTGTTTTCTGATTAAAAATCTGCATCTGTACTTCTGATCAAACTAGGGATAAAAGAAAAATATGTTCATTTTCCATTCGAAATGTATTACTCTTAAAAAAAAAAAAAAAAAAAAAAAAAAAAAAAAAAAATATATATATATATATATATATATATATATATATATATATATATATATATGAATACTAAACATTTCCTTAAAAAAATATTCTAACATTCACTTTAAAAAGATTAATTTTTCGGAAAAAAATTAAAAATACGGCACGGTCTTCCGAAATCATAATACTAAAAAATGAAATATACAAATCCATATTATACACGGAAAATAATGTTTTGTTGAAAAAAACTAAATTTTATTTAATATAGCTGCAACCAAATATTTTGGTTGAAATGACCAAATTTCGGTTGGACTATCCAAATTATTTCTTGAATTAACAAAATCATTTGATTAATATAACCAAAATTTGATCATTCCATCCAAAATATTTGGGTAGCAATATATTAACTATATTAACAAAATATACGCTATAATAACGCTATATTAACAAAAATTTAATTGGTTCAACAAAACAGTTTTTTTCCGTGTACGCATTTCTCTGTTTTTGCAGATATATTTCGAGGTCATAAAATCTTTCCATTACCAATGAATTTCAATTTATTTAAATAAAGATATACTAGCATGTTTCTCACAAAAGGTTGTAATGGCTCGTTTGGAGCTATGTTGAAGCATATAAAAAATATTTTGAAACACCAGTTTATCTGAAACATGAAACATAACAAATTTAAGAATAATAAAAATTCCACTATAGTGTTCAATTTAAAAAATGGATAATTTACTATCAGTTTTTTTCGTCTCGCATTCCATTGTTTATTAAAATAACAGCAGATGCAACTATCATTCAATATTCTGATACTGCAGTTAATGAAATATTCTGTATAAATTCATACCTATATAATTATATTCTATGAAATTGCATACCACGTATGCTATAAAGACATTTAATATACGGATGTCCAATGTCTCTCAGTGGTGTCCAATGGCTAATTAATAAACCATTAGTCCTAGACATAAAGTAAATATCAAATAACAAATATGTTTTTAATGGAGTAAAAATTTTTTGAATAGTCGTTTTGCTCAATAAAAAACATTTCTTAAAAAAGATTTTGAATTTTAAATTCTTATGCGGTCCCCCGGCCCTATAATTGATATTTAGTAAAAATGTGCTATTACGCTGACAAGTAAGATTTAAAAAAGGTCTCTTTCATCTAACACTAAAAATTAACCGCATTATGAAACTTTGAATTTCATTACTCACACCGATTTTATGTAACTGTACACAGATGTGTTGAACGATTCTTCGAGCAATCGTACACAAAGTGCTTAAAGTATTAGAAGGATATATTCCTCGTGTTCATTTCTCCAGTACAACCAAAGGGAGTTACTTTGTGCAGGTTTTAAGATAACTTTATTATTATTATTATTATTATTATTTAAGATTTTGATTAGATAATTTATTTACATTTAAAAATATGTATCATTTTGAAAAGAACAGCGACTATTGCTTGTCAATTTACAAAAATTATGCTATTTTTTAACTTATACTGTTTGTACAGGTTGTACATGTTACTTTCATGAACCAGTATAAAGATACATTTCAAATTTATATTGTAATGTTTATTTTACTCTCATTTATTATTTTTTAGATCTGACGATAATTTATCTTTCTAGTAAATTTGTGAATGTCTACAATTTCTCAGCGAAAAATATGTTTTAACTTTAAATACGTATTACTCGGTCAGTTTTATTCGTATTAGAAATGGAACTTTTTTGTATTAGCTCTTAGTGTAAAGTATATTTTTGCCAAATATAATTTATAGGACCCAGGGACCGTATAAAAACTTTAATTTCGGTGAGGTTTTCCTTAAGAAAAGTTTCTATTGACCCAAATTGCTTTTAAAGTATCCATTTACCTCATTAGAAACATATTTTTAATCGGTCTGTGTCCAATGATTTTGAAATTAGCCATTGGGAACCGTAAAGAGTGGACACCCTATATTGCGTAAATATGTTTCCTACGGAAGATTTAACCGGGTGGGACAACTTTAAAAACACAAAAAACATTAAAAACTCGACGTTACAACTTTAAAAACTCATAAAAAAAAGAAAGTATGATAAAGAATTGCGGTTTGCAAGAAAGTGCTCACAAAGTAGTCGGATTTTTTTTAGCAGAAAAAAAAGAGCTAAAAAATCACATGCAGAGGGCGCTGACGATTTGAAACACAATGAACAAGACAAGAATACACTCCATTCATTTCTTCTTATAGCAAATGTTCAACATGATCTCCTGAACATTCTATGATGCAACTGCTGCATTGTTCACTTTGTTTCAGTTCGTCAGTGCCCTCTACGTGTGATTTTTTAACTAATTTTATTTTCTTTTATGTTATTTTGCTACTAAAAAAATCCGACTACCTTGTGAGCCCTTTCTTGCAAACCATACTCCTTTATCATAATTTCTTCCTTTTTTTGACTTTTTAAAGTTGTAATATGAAATTCAATGTAATCTAATGTAATGCAGAATAACATTACATTTTTTATGTTCGCAAGTAAGGAAAGAAAAAGCAATTTCGTTACATAAAAAAATGAAGATATTAATTATTTTATTTTGAAGTACTAAATGTGATAAGAAGTATGTTCAAATTAAGGAATTAGTTTTAACTACGTTCTGAGGCATATTTTCGGGTCTTAATGATTAGTTTTAATTGTCCAAATTCAAATTATTTCGAATCCACTTTATTATTAAATGTTTAACCAATCTTTATATGTGTTACAATTTTTAATTTAAGGAACTTATGAAATATATTTTATGTACCAATATATTCGCACCATTTTCTCTTTACTTATGACTTTCTAATCAAAATATATTGATTTTATTTATGATATAGGAAATATCCTTATTCTTTAAATGCATAACTACAAGAAACGTTTTCTTTTAAACTGAATTGTATGGCTATTAAGTGTAATACAGTAACGCAAAAATCATAATTTAGAATGTTTTTTTCTCCTGCACCCCCTTTGGGGTAGTGACACCGACATAAAACATAGCCTATGTTAGAGCAAGTGTTGTCACCGTCATTTTGACACCATTAGTTTTTAAATCGATTTGGTATTTCCTGAGATTGTGTAGAAACCCCCCTGTTAGAACGTTTTTTAGAACGCTTTTTGCGCATGTTCACCCCTTTTAATTTCGATTTTTTTAAGAACTGTTCTTAGAAATTTTTTATATCTAATAAGAAACTAATCGTTCAAATTTCATATTTCTATGGCCTTCAGTAATGCAAAAATCGTAATTTAGAACGTTTTTTTCGCTCCTGCACCCCCATTGGGGTAGTGGCATCGAAATAAAATATAACCTAACTTAGAGCAAGGGTTGTCACCATCATTTTGACACCATTATTTTTTCAATCGGTTTGGTATTTCCTGAGATTGTGCAGAATCCACCATTTCGAAGTTTTTTAGAACGCTTTTTGTGCATTTTCACCTTTTTTAAATTTCGAATTGCTTAGAAAATGTTCTTAGATATCAGTTATATCTTATAAGAAAATACCATTCCAAATTTCATGATTCTAGGGCCTTCCATAACACAAAAATTGCATTTTTAGAACGTTTTTTGCTCCTGCACCCCCTTTTGGCCAGTGGCATGGACATAAGATATGGCCTGTGTTCTAAGTTGGACTAACACCATCATTTTGGTACCATTACTTTTGGAATCGGTTCGATAGTTCCAGAGCTGACCTTCTACAAATAAACAATTTTTACCTCTTTATAATATTAGTATAGAAGATATATATATATTCCGTAAATATATGACGTGGTTATATTTCGTGACCCTTGAAGTTATTTAATATATGTTGTGTATATTGATTTTTCTGAAAAAGTCATGTTAAATTCATGAAAATATAGTTTATGATATTCTGTTCGATAGGAAAAAAATAATATAATTTTCAAAAACAATTACAAAAAAAATAACATTGTTAAGGTGATTTAAAAAGTGTATCAATAGCATTTCATTTACAAATTACCAATGTCATGTAAAAAAAAAAAAAAAATGAAATATAAACCAATGTCTATTTCTAATAATAACATTTAGGGGAGACTAGGGACGGTTGACCATACGGGAGGCTTGACCCACCCATCAATTTTCAGATTTAAAAGAATATCAGATTTTTTTCAATAGGTGTCAACCAAATCTACTGGGATGCTCAAACAACAGTCTTCGTTTCATAGAGATAAACGAAATAAATGTGGAAAAAACAATTGTGATGCGTTTTCAACCTAAAAGTTTTTTTTTTTACAAATATTTTGTAAGCATTTTTTAAATAAATTATATCATATAAATTTAAGTAAGCAGGTTTAAAGTAATGCATAAATATCGAGCTATATTCCAGGTATAAAGACTGTATAGTAAGTTAGGCATAACATAACAATTCGGTATTCTTTACAAAATTCTATGTAGAGAGGCTTGACCCAGTCAATGTGAGGGAGGGTTAACCAGATGCTCAAGGCTTCCTTAATTAAGTGGTTTTGGAAATATTTTTATCATACACTGTGCATAGTGAAAAATTAATGGTATATACATAGAAGAATGTAAATTTATTCTGTAAAACTTCACTAAAATGGTGTGATGGAAAGGAAATTGTTTAAAACTGACTAAATAAAAATGTGAAAAATTGCTAGAAAATGGGAAAGTTGATAGGAACTTATTTCCATTTAAATATTGCTTACAATAGGTAAATAGAAAAAGTGGGAAAGACTAGAATAGACTAGAATGGATGAAAGTAGCAGTCTTAACCCTTTGAGGGTAGTGGTACGCTTATAAAACCACTTAATTTTAATTTCGAAACATCATAGTGGCACCAGCATTTTGTTACAATCTTTTCCATTTAATATGTATGCGAAGTATAGCCTTTTTCTTATTTCTAAATACATTTTCTCATAAATTCCGGTCCCAGACACTTATTGCAACATTCTAGTACTTTTTAGCCACTTAAAGGTTTAAATCATGTTAATGATAAGTTAAGTGCTCATGCGTTTGCAAAAGAACATATCATCGATCGAAAAGCTTTAGGAAGGTATGTAGAAAATTTCACCAAGGTGAATACAGTGAGATGAAGCCAAACTATGTGACAACTAGAGTTGTCAGATCGAGTATAAAAAAATGGAACAAGGAGAGAAAAAAAAAAAAAAAAGGCGGGACAGTGGCTCCTAAATCCGGACATAATAATATGAAACACTGTGAAAACGGATCCTGTCTCTAACAGATTACTATCTTAAATGTTAAAATTTCATTTTCCTTGCAGTACAATTATTCCTGCTCAGACAAAATCCTGTTTTTTAAAAAAAAAAATCTCCTCTGACTTGCGATTGCGTCTTAACAGGTTTGTTTAAGTCTCATATTTAAAAAATATATAAGAATTAATGCATGTAGAATAAAGTTAGTTTGCCTTTTTCAAACTGATTTTATTTCTCTTCACAAATAGTGCAATAAAAAACAAAGTGGGTCAAGCCTCCCATATAGTGTGTCAGCCCTTCCACATGTGTGGAGCCTTAACCCGTTATTTTTTCATGATTAAAATTAATCATTTTTAAAATTTCTTACGTGTACACTTATGTAGCAATTTTATTTTGATAACTGATTGTATAACGAATAAAATGATACATAAAACTTTACGTTCAATATTTAAAAAATAAAAATCATTTTGTAAAAAGGGGGTCAACCCTCCCTAGTCTCCCCTACATCTAGAAAAAAAGTCATATTTAATAAATAAGAGCATTTAAATTTCAAAACCAACAATCTTTTTTTTTCAGCAGTTAAAAGTACTTCCAGTAAATTTGTCATCATTTATATCTGTGAAAAATGCCTAATGTAAAATACAACATTTTCCTATGTTACCCCATCGTTCGATGAAACCCTGTTATCGATGCGTCATCTGCTCTATTTGGTTTTTTTTTCTCTCTGGAGATGTAAAAACAATGAATGTACTGTTCTGTTAAAAATTCCTTCGTTCCTATATTTTTTATTGTTGAAATGAATTATTTTGATTTAGTTTTATATAATAAAATCAAATAATTAATTACTGAGTGGTGTAAATATTGAAATTGTGTACTGTCATAGTAAACAGAAAACTAGCTTAATTTATTGAACTCCAGTATATAAAAAAAGTTATTAAACAGTTTATTTTATAACTACATAACTAATTTAACTTAAATAAAACGATGTAAAAGAGGAAAGAAAAACATCGAGATTCTTGATATAATAAGAAAAAAAAAATCAATATTACATTTCAGATATTCCACATTTTCATGATTACGTATGATACGGTTACTGCAATAAATATAAACTACATTTATTATAGATTGTTAAAGGTATGAAATACGCTTCCGGAAAAGTGACTTAATTTTAAATGAACTGCATAGACTTTGCTCACATTCAGAGCACAAAGCGTTCACACTGCAAATTTTATATAGTTCTAGCTGTATTTAATCGACATCATTTTCTAAAAAAAAAACCTGCTAATCCTGGAAGTGCAAAAAACTTATTAGCTTTTCACGGACATTGCTTAATTCTAATTATATTTTTTGTGTTTGTATTTCTAAATAAATAAATAAATATATGTATATATATATATATATATATATTAGATTGACTTATTTGTGATTAAGTAAAATAAAAGATTGTAATGTCATTTTTGATAAGTGATCAAACATTATGGTATGAAAATATTATATTTATGAACTAATGTAACAATAAATTACTGTTTGATGATCTCACAAATTACTTCATAATTGTATGGATTTCAGGTTGTTCTGAAGGTGAAAATAAATTTAAATTTACTGTTCGGATTATAATGGTGAAACGTTTATGTCCGGAAAATTAGAATAATTAACGCTTGTTTCTACACTGATCTAACTTAGATACGTTTAATAATTAAATTTATAACTAAGATCGTACATTAATTATACATCTAACTTTTGGCTCATTTGTAATAAAGAAATTAGCTTTAATCGACGCACTTTTCGAAATAACGCATTTAACAAGTATACACATTACACATTTCACATTACTGAATTCCAAAGATTTCCTTTTTTACGATGTTTGCCAATTTATATAAGTCAAGTCTGACTGTATGTTTGATTTTTATATTCTAACAATATATAATTAAGCAGTCTTTTACAAGTTCTTACATTTGTTGGTCTATAAATCAAAGACTTTTCTTAACTTTTAACTAATTAATAAATATAAAACTTTATAATTTCAAAAATAATAATTTCTTACTTGCATGGACCGATAGAACGAGTCCTATAGCTGAAAGAGTCGTGTACATGAGAAATAATCCTGTAATACATGATTAACGTCTTAAGTTTATTAAAAAATATTTTACTTGTTTAAAACAATTGATACCTACAATAAACATTTAAAATAATTGTAAAACTATAATGTATAAAAAACAATATATATGCAAAGAATTGTTGGTTTACCATATAATTTATTTTTTAATTTTTGGTTTATTGAATACTTTATTGTTTGTGTTTATTTCTCAAAAAAATTAACATTATCCTCCTTTAGTTTGGAGGGTACAGTACATTTTTATATATTTATGTATACTGTCGGACACTACAACATAGCTCTTTAAAAAATTGCTTTTATTCATAACTGACATAAAATTTTGGAGAAAAATTTCACTTGTACAATAATAGTGGTGAATTTCTCATAATGGTTCGATTCTGAATATGAAATTGCAATGTCGTGCAATTTCTATATTTTGTTACAGAACGTCATTGGGAATTGTATGAAAAAAGGATGTAATGGAAGAATGAACAAAAAATAAAATAATGTAGATAAAAGTTCAGATATGGAAGATATAAATAAATTTTTTTAGTTAGCGTCATATGCATTAATATTATACATTAATATTATATTTTTTATATGCATCATTTCGTTTTTATAACATGTAATATATTTTTAGATTTGACAAATATTCTGCCACTGCTCTGTTACTGCTACCCAAATAATATATGTATGTATGTACTATATATATTATTTGAACGACGACTAAATGAGATAAAATAATAGTAAAAATAAATAAATAAAACTAATTTGCAATTGCATAGTTCACAAATGCTTTTTTCTGTTCTTCTTCAATTCTAAGACTAAATGAGATTTCTATTAAACAGAAACTATGCAAACTTTGGAACATCCATTATCTTTTATTTGCATACAGAGAAAGTTTAAGTCGATCATTAATCAAATCAGTCCATGTTTGCTCTCTGGATTTCAACGTAAATCGATCTATTCCCTTATCTCGTGGAATTAAAAATTAATTGTTAAAGAGCTTGTACAATTAATGTTTAATTTATTTAAATTTATAGAACAAAATGCAAGATTAGAATTGATTTTTTCAAACGTAGTTTAATGTGCCTAAGAATATATAATAAATTTATTTTGTTTTTAAAAGAATTCTAAAAAGTAATTGCAAAGAGAGTTGTATATTTTATACAAATATCATAACATTCAGACATTTTTAACATAGAACTTTTTTTTTTAATAGGCACCAAATATTGTCCTTACCCGTCTGTCTAGAAGGGTTATGAGTTTCACCTTATCTGGGTATATGGATTTCTTTATACCCTCGAAACATCCCAACGGCAGGATGGACTTTAATGAATGAAATATCTATTGATTCGTCTCAACTTTCCGATGGTTATAGGCTAAGATTTGTTTTTATAAATTCAAAATGGTGGTCGTAAAATACAAAATGGCGGTAGACATGAAAACAAATTTACGCACCTAGAGTGGCATACCATTGGATACGTCTTTCAAAATGAAGAGGATGTTTGATTGACAATTTTACAGTCAGAAGCTCCGTTTAAATATCATACAACATGGAAGTTGTGTAGGTAGGATCACTCTTTATTGCAACTCTAACCATCAATGACATCTATATGCCTCACCAAAACAGTATTTATAGATAGCAGCTAACATTTAAACACAACTTAAAAGTCATCAATACAAGTAAATAAAAAAATGGTAAGTAATATAAAAAAAAATAGTTTAACATTGGTGACAAATAGTTAATTAGTTCGCTTTTTACATAGATG
This sequence comes from Maratus speciosus, assembly GCA_963932465.1. Lineage (NCBI taxonomy): Eukaryota > Metazoa > Arthropoda > Arachnida > Araneae > Salticidae > Maratus > Maratus speciosus. The sequence continues at coordinate 368,091,819 of OZ010791.1, read as the reverse complement.
GGTTTTTTGATTTTTTAAAATTTAATTTTGACTCGTTTAAGAAATATATATACCATTCCATGCTCAAAATTGTAAATTATCTATTTAAAGATATTCCCATATATCAAAAGGTATATTTTCATATAAAAAACAAAGATAGGTTCAATTATTGATAAAAAAATATAAATAAAACAGGAAAAAATTACTAAATAAATAATATTTTTTTCATTATGCTGTTTTGGTATTAATCGAGTAACTTTTTATTCTAAGAGACTATCCTATATCCTCTAACATTTTTAAACATAACATATTCTTATTAATTAAGAAATTTAATATCGTTAATCTTAATTTTTTCATTAAAGATATAACAAGAATTACAATAGCCAATTAAATTATTTCCTTCTTATATATATACTTAAAATATGTATTAAGTGATGGTAATATCTTTCAACTTTATTCTTTGGGACTGATGAATATAAAAAACATATAACTTTCGTTTACAAAAAAATATAGAGAGAGAAATATAGAGAAAATCGATGTATGAAATTTCGTTATAGTCTCTATAATACTCGACTGCTTTTTTTTTTTTTTTCCTTGTAGTCCATGGAAAAAAAATTAACTATAGTTCTTGTATTCTAAAAAGGAATTTTAACTCATTCCTTACACCGATATCATAGCATGTTAAGATGCCGAAAGTCATATCGAAGACTCCCATTAGAAATATTTTAAACGTTCATTTTGTAAAAATTAAAATCGTAAACATTTTACTCTAAATAATGAGGTGCGACATGTGGTGTTTAAATAAATATCCAATGGAATACTTAGTATGCTGTCACATACTCGGAATGTGTATATTTTCGAAACATTATTTCTTTTAACTATCGTACTTTATTACATATTGCATTTATTTTCATCTAGGTTATATAGCATGAAACGTTTCACTTTTGTTAAACAACAGAAATACATCTAAAAGTCATTATTAAAAGTATTATACAGTTTGAAAAATGGAAGAGTGTTATAAGTTACTATGTATCATCTATCGATAAAATATACAGGATATTTCAAGATATAACGTTTTTAAATTTAAAAGGTACAGAAACTATGCCGAATTATTTTTCCTTACAGACCATGTGTGCTAACTTAAAACTTGAGGCATTACATATGTTTGTTGAGAAAGAAATACAGGATGCCCCAAATCTATTTTTATAGCTTTGATACTCGATAAAATTTAAACGAAATTAGATAATAAAAATACGTTTACTGTATAATGACCAGCAAGTTCTAAAGTTTTATGTGAAACTAGAAGAACTCCAGATGAGCACCTTTGGTATAACGAACAACGTCAGCTAGTGATTGTCTTTTTAATGAAGCACGCTTCCGATATCCATAAACGTCTTCAGCCATGCGCGAATTGAGACCCTGGATGGTAAGTAACATCCGTATTAACATCCGGAAATTCATTTGTACTTGTGTTACAGATTTCGTCTTTATGAACCAGGCCACAAACCGGGCCTTTTCCTGTGCTGTAGCCATCAACAGTTATGAATCTTACTGGGTGGTACCTGAAAGCAAAAACATTGCAATTTTAATTAATTTTTCAATTAATTTCCAGCAGTGAAATTACGCTCGAAATTATTGAATATGTAATACGTGATTTTTTGCATTGCTAACGCAGCTTCAGATTTATCACATTGTTTAAATAGTAGAACACTTGGAAAGCTATTCTGATGGTTCTGTGATCGATTCGCGTCTTGGATATTTTTCATACTGTTGGTTTTATGCTTAATTAGCAATGTGATAAATCACGCATTATATACCCAGCAAAAACATTATTTTTAGTATAAATAAAACTTTATTAGTTGTTGTTATAAGCACACAAAACAAAACGTTGCTATCTTATTTCGTTTAGGTTTTATGGAGAATCAAAGTTGTAAAGAAGAAATTGGGACACGTTGCATATTAGCTTTATATATTGTATTTAACAGGTTGTGCCCTATCAGTCAAATTCTATCAATATTTTCACGATGTAATGAAAGTGTAACTTTCATTTACACTGCATTATTAAGTGCAACTTTCATTTCATTTTTAAAGTAAAACTTTTAATTACAAATAGCTAAATTGTACAATTTACCACAGAATTAAATTAAATTATGAGATTTAGCCCTTGATGTTTCGCCTCTTGCGGATTTGTTTAAATAGATAAGAGTGTGATAAAAATGTGCGTTAAAAACTAAATAACTTTTAAAATAAACATTATTACTATAATGTGAAATTACTTCAGTAAGAGGAAAAAGATTATAACGCATTTGAATTGTAAAAGCTGGAAATAATTTTCTTAGCAAAAATTTTTACACTTTTGGATATATTAAACATAAAACGTTAGGTTTGCCGATCGGGGCCTTTATTTCGTATCCATAGTAAGTGTCAAGACACTGCTGCTTTCCATAATGTAAGATTTTCGCCTAGTTGTGTGTTATCATAAGGGAACGTTATTGAGCCAAACTAAAAAAAGTATTTAGCAGTGTTTGAGAAATGTCTGAATTAAAATTGAATTCAAGCTGATCTTTCTGAAATTCTACTAATTAAAAATAGCCATCTATTTTGCAAGAAAGTGATGGATTCCGGACTTTAACCGTAGAAAAAGAATACCATAATCAAATCCTGGATTAAGTTTTATTTTTTTTAAGATTTATCTGTTGTTTTTTTTTAAATTATCTAACAAGTTTTACCTGCCAAAATAACATTTTTCTAATATTTTATTAAACGTAAATACCGATGGAACCATAATCAGTTAAGAGAATATTTAGTGTTATCTTATAAATGCAACAATTAATTAAAGTTTGAAAAAACGTGTATAATTTAAGAAAACAATTTAAAATTTTATTTGATAATTAAGAAGTATGAACTTTTTTCGTGATTGTAAAAAAATAGTTTTAATTTACATTGAAATAATAGCAATTATTAATGTGAACACAAAATATTAGTCTTTGAGAAGGCATCGCAGTATAGCATGATATTCACTTATAAATTTATAATTAATAATTAATAATTAACTCTCTTTAGTAAAAAATATGTATATCCATTACAAATTTGAGAAAATTTGTTTTTAGTATTCTTTGTAAATAATTGGATGAAAAATTGTTGAAACTAAGCATACAATAATAAAAATGGTATGTGGTATTGTATAAATACTTAAATGTATTTAACTTTTTAATTATGCAGAAAAATTTTCTTAGATATAAAATGTATGTATGAAAAAAGATAACGAAGAAAAAAATTCAACTACGAACAGATATATTATTATTTATCGTAAATATAGAACATAAACTAATTTTAAAACCTGACGTGTACTTAGAATGTTTAAAAACACAAATCTCGATCTTTCAAAAGAAGAAAAATTATTAATAAAAAATATGTATTAGAAGAGATAAGTGAGAAAAAATATCAACTACAAACAGATATAATATTATTTATCGAAAATATAGAGTAGGAACTAATTTTAAAACCTTACGTATATTTAGAACGTTTAAAAAGACAAATCCCGATGTTTCAAATGAAGAAAAAGTATTCCACAATCGTATAAAAACATAACATTTTGGAAAGAGGGAAACATTTTCTGATGTGTACTTCATTATCTCTCTACGTGACTAAATTTAATTTCCGAAAATATAAAAGTTTTTGGCAACTTCGTTTCTTTTTTCTTTTTAAATAACTTTTTTTCCCGAATTTATTTTGTCGCATTCTATTTTTGATATACTGTGTTACTACATTTTATCTATATTAATAAGTCGTAAAACAGTATAAAATAAATCAAGCTTTTAAAGATATTATTATAACCGAATTTGTTTAAAACGCAAAAACTTTAACATAAAATATAAAACTCATACGAAAAAATATAAAAAAATAAATAAATTTGCAATAAAGTGCATAATAATATATTTGATTATTATTACTTTACATATTTGCGAGGCAATACTGATGCCAGATGTGAAATAAATATTTTCTTTCATAAGTAAATTAATTGTTTAATATCAGTTTCACTCAGCAGTTCCAAAACAATTAGTGTGTATCTTGTATAGAATTATCACTGTATAAAATTGTAAAATTGTTTATTTTTGTAATGAATTACAAACTGTTTAGTAATAGGTTATGAGTTTAAAAATTGACATTTTACTAAAGTAAAAACCAATATAACAGAAATATTGGTTTTATATTTTAAATATAATTGTTTTAACAATTTAAAATTTTAATATTTTCTTAAACCGTTATATTATTTCAGAAACGTACTAACACTAGTAAATTTTGAAATTTTAATTTTAGTGCAGTTATATAAACTCGGAAATTTGTTGTTTTAACATTGTATTTTTTTTCCATAAAAATAAATATAACTACAATAATTATTAAAAATACATATATCTACATTAATTATTATTAGGCAAAATATAAATACACGTTCAACTGTTTTAATGCGCAACTTTTAGGTGATTTTTATTTTATACTTCCATAAATTTTAAGTATTAAGTTTTAATTGACAACATTAAGTTAATAGGACCATGTAGAAGGCGAACAAATGAAAAAAAAAAAAAAAAAAAAAAACTGCAATCCATCAAAATTAAATTATTTAAAGATACCTTTAACCTCGTAGTCAAATTGCTTAAAAAATACGTTATGTTAAAACATGAAATGTCTAAAGTAAATCGTTAAAAATTTGCAAAAGTGCGCTAACGTTATTGACAATATAAGGTAGTGCAATGTGGTTTAAATTTCATTGCTTCATTATATACTTCTCAATAGCTTTTGTTTATAAACTCCGAAAAGCTATTATGTTGTTTAACTTTTTTCATCAATGAAGTAAATAAAGCCATTTTAAAACAAACATCTCAAAATGAATAATAATAATAATAATAATAATAAAACCTCATGTCCAAAATATACAGTAATAATATTTTCTTCTAACTATTGACAATGCACAGCAGGATCGTCCAAAACTTGTGAAAGCAACATTAACAGTTATATTTTGCAAATTATTTATTATTATTATTATTTATTTTATACAAATTATTATTAAAATATTTACAAATATTTTAATTACAGTAAGTAACGAGTCAGTAAAAATAACAGTACCGTTGATTGAATTTACTGCGTTACTAACAGATTACTGATATAAGTCAGTACTATATACATAGTTAAAGGTTTATTTATGAAATGTTTTTTTGTTTCTAATCTAAATTCTACTCCTTAATGCTGAGACATCATGTATAGGACACATACATAGTGTAAATATTCCAGTAGTCGGGCATCAGCGTATTTTTCAGACACAAAAATGCTTTATAAATAATTTATTTTTCGTCACAAATGATATTTAGAGTTTCCATATGCGCAGACATTTTTCATAAGTCATTATCCATAATTATGGGTATTTTTTCATTTAATTAATAACCATCCATTTTCTTTCTCGTATAACTGACCGACTACTAATGATTATAACAATGTGTTACTTTAAATGCAATAGTTTAATAAATTATAGCATATATTAACCAGTGAGAAATAATAATAAAGATTCAAAAATCTTAACTAAACCTCTATTTTTATTTCATAGTTTTAAGGACATTGTTGAAATCTAGGCATTTCATAGATCTAGAATATTATATCAGACAGTAATATGATTTGATATACAGAATTTATTTAGCACTAGATAATGCCCGTCAAGATTTGACGGTAAATAACATGATTGTTTCATTAGAAAATTCTTGAATTTTTAATTAATTACTGAATGACGAATTACGTGATGAATTTCTATATTGATAAGTGACTCCTATTTCTTTAAGGCGATAACTGGTGCTGTCAGTCTAACCTATTCAGTGAAGTGAAAGAATTTTAAGTTTATAATTTACAACCAATTATGCTAGCTTTTTATCAGAAATTTACCTTAAAATACCGGGTAGAGAATTTATTTTTACTTACTACGGCCTCTCTTTTTTTTTCTAAATAACAATATTTATTTTCATTTATTTATTTATTTATTAAAACTACACGACCATTAATAGTTGCCATGAATTTTATTTTTATCTGTCTAATTCTCTAAAAACCTAAATCTGAAACTTGGTGCAGCTAACGATTTATACACTTTTTAAATATTAAACCTGAATATCAAGGTAATTTCTTTTATAGCTCTTATACGAATATTTTTCTTTCTTTCCGTTTTTTTTTTCTTTTTAACGTTTTCGAATGACAAACTTTTCTTTCTGACACACACCCATATATATTATTGATAATGGTCAGAAAATATAACGAAAATTGTACATCAGTTCAGTTTATTTAATTGATAATTATATGCAACATATTTTAAATGCAAAATCTTTTTTTTTTCAAAATATTATTGAGAGTTATATTTTATTTATTTATAAAGCATTCAAATAATAATAAAATAAAAATCCTGTAATTTCTCTTCCTAATAAAATATATCATTATTGAAATGAATTATCGATAAAAATAGTACACATTTTGCCAGGCTTGGATTCGATCCCGCGTCCTCTGCAAAAATTCAGAGCCTTAAAAGGCTGCCTTAACCGACTACGCTATCAGGAACTTGCTTTTATTTCTTCTAAATTGAAGAGGTTCGAAACACAGTTGACGCATACGCAATTACCTCGAATTTGAGTTTTGATCTTACAAAAACAGTTTTGCGTTTTAATATTTATGTTACCCTATTTTTTTAAAAAAGAAGAAACTACAACTTAACATGCTAGTTTCCCAATCTTCCTGTGTAACTATTGGCAATTCACCAGCCATAACTTTTAGTTTCAAATCACTGTGTTTATCTTCAGCGTGTAATAAGACCAAAACAATGTGACAACCCTGAAATGAGTCTTATCTAGCTCTTAATATCGACACAATAAATTTTTGAATACTTAATAATGCTGACATAGTCAAATATTAGCTTTGTGAAAGAAAGAAAAGCTTGTTTACAGTAAGATCAAATAGCAGACAAACTTAAAAAACTTCTACCTGTGATATGATATTTCAACTGAGCGTGAATGTTTGCGCATGTGCAGCGCGTCACTCCAAAGGCAGACTTCTACTTACATATTGCGCATGCGCAACTGTAGAATTTTAATTTAAAATTACGGCTAATTAATAAAATATTTGAACAAACGAATGTATAATAACAAATCTGTGGCCAAATATCTTTCATTTAAAAAAAGATTGGTGTAATTTGATGCCGCAGTTTCTTCTCACGGACTATCGAAAGAATACGCTGAGCGTTTTAAATATATAGATAGTTTTACCCAATACAATGCAATAATATTTAAGCTGATTTTTGTACGTTTTTGTACCTGTGTAATTATATATCCTTTATTAACTAGGTTTATATTAAAATCTAAAATAATATCATTTTTTATGTTGGGAATATGTTACAAGAATATTTCAAATATCATTTCGAAAGTGGAAATAATAGTAAAACATCGAAAATGCATTATAATAATGTCCATCTAAATTTTCACTTTATTATTTACTGTTCTAATGTAATTAGTGCATTTTTACTTTAAAAATGCATAGTTTAAGAAAAGAATTTTAATCCTTATATATGAATGTGTGAGTGAACAAGATAACTTCTAAACTCTACGCCCGATTGACCACCCATTCGAGTATTATATTACAAACGACTGTCACAATGTTTTGCAGAAATCAACCGACGCTTTGGTTAATTAGGTCATTAAAAAAATCTAACAGTTTTTCAAACGACTCTCGAAAAATTACATTTGAAAATGTGACAGAGTAAAACATTAATATATTAATATACATAAATATTACAATAATGTAAAAAAAGAATTAGTAGCTATTTTTAGATAGAGTGTTGTAGACACATTATTCCTGAAAGAAAATGTATTTTGTTTGGGAAAATAAAATTCATAATTTGTACTTCTTCACATCGTGTGTTTACAGAATGGCATGGAGCGCTTGTTCAAGTCTCAAGTGAATTCTTTATATGATTTTTTTAAATTATTTTTCTTTTTCATTTCCGTGACAATAAGGGATGGGAAAGAAAAGGGACATTTTATCCAGCCAATCACCAATCGTTCACAGAAAGTTGCTAAAGAATAGAAATATTGTGTATTCTGAAATTTGTGTATAATAAAAAATAGAGGAATTGCGTAATATTGAAATAAATACAAAATTTAAACGTTTTAAAGCATCAATACACAAATATGGTGTGATATAAGGCTGTGCTATATTTTTGCTTCAGATACCTTAATAAAAGTTAAGATAAAGAAATGTAGGGATTATGTATATCTTCCTCACATTGGTGATATTTTTAACTGAGTAATAATAATAAAATTTATTTAAAATCGTTAAACTATTCAAACTTACTTCGTATTGGAGACCACCCTAGAGTTCCGTCAATTTTAATGCTGAATAAATCGAAAACAGATACCAGAAAGTTTACAAATATTTATAATTAGGTTAATTTTTCCTTTTACATTATTTATTGTATGACATAAAATAGTTTCTCAGGAAATATTATAGTTCACATTTTCTTAGTTGTAATATTTTTTTTTTTTTTTTTAATTGAGAGAACGACTTAATGAACTCGATATGACTTGCTCATAATTGCATTCACCAATGCAGTTCTTTGAATTATCTAAGTTACTTATTAAATGTTGTCACTAATTTGTGAAACTACATATACTCTCCGTTTGTGAAAACAAGTTCTTAAAAATCAATCTAATAGATCAAATTCGCAAATAGGATGTTGTAGAAATTGGGCATGGAAAAGAATAAACATTCACATAAAGTATTATATATTTATATTTCATGTATAATATACAGTTATTTTCGTAATTTAATTATAAAAAAAACATATTTGAATTATTTTGGCAAATCAAAAATTACATTAAGCATGTTGATTTTTGGGAGAAAATTCTATTTTTATTTACTTAATTACGAATTTTACAATAACATTGGGAAATAGTATCCTTCGTTCAAAATCTATTAAAATATCTCAGTGAGTGTATTAAAAACAAAATAAAATCTATACTAAGCAGATCATATATCCGGGACTACTAGGAGCATGTCTGGCAACCAAAATTATGCATTGAAGGAAAAAAAATAAATATTTACCGTCCTATTGAAATATTGCATAAATGTATATTAAAACAAGGAAATTAAAGCCATCAAAAACATAAACATTAAAATTTCAGGTGTGATTCAATGTAATTGATCATAAGTAAATCGAAAATAGTTTACAGTATAAAATTGTAAAAAAAAAAAAGAAAAAAAAAAAAAAAAAAAAAAAAAAAAGCAAGATATTCATTTTGTATTGGATGTAAATTTCCAACTGGGCGAAAAATATCTCGACCAGGATTCAAACCAGGGATCTCCTGGCTGAAGCCGCGAGTGCCCTACCAACTGAGCTATCCCGGTCGAATCTGGTGGAACTTTTTCACCCAGCTAACCTGAATGATTATAGCATCTGGTCTGAAACCTAGTTCAGCTCAACAGAATAAATCTCAGGTAATGGAACTCCAGAAATCGTTGGATGCGTAATTATACAAGATTGATTTTAACACAATTATTCTAATTGGTAAATAAATCATATTAGATGTAAATTTCTAACTGGGCGACAAATGTCCGGACCAGGATTCGAAACAGGGATCTGCTGGCTGGTTCGAATCCTGGTCCAGACATTTTTCGTCCAGTTAGAAATTTACATCTAATATGATTTATTTACCAATTAGTATAATTGTGTTAAAATCAATCTAGTATATATGTATTGATATCATTCCATTTGAAATCATTAGTGAAAACAGTGAAATATTGCTAATATATATCGTGTACAGGAAGACCAAAAAGACACCTTTTCTAATAAATAGAATTAAAATAATTTTAAAAGAACAGACTATAAAAAAATCCCCAGTGTAAAAAGTTGGTGATATGAAAAGCTAATATTAAGAAATAAAAAGAAGGTCTTCATGTAATATTTTCAACAAAACGATTCAGGATAGCGAATTCAACAAACAGTGTATAATACAAGATATTATTCTACACTTGTAATTAGTTTTACAAGAAGCAGTATTGATACTATACTACGGCAATTATTATTTATGCGGTTCCTGGATCCTAAAAGTTAAATTTCGAAAACAATTATCATATGTGTGGAGGGATACCAGCATAAATTTCATTCTTCTTCGGGAAAAAGTTACGGGGTACAAGCAAGGAACTTTATTAGTGGCAGAAATCTCAGAAATTTCATATACTCTACATATCATATCGCGATTACTTTTCGTTGTAAAATAATGTTCGCAAAAATAATAAAATTTTTAATATTTTACATGTTAGAAAACGGAAAATCATTTTCTTAAAATATCCTCTGGGAACTCGTGACCGTATTAAACATTAAACTTCGTATTTTAATGTTTATACATCCCATTATAAAATAAATGCAATCCCATAACTGCCTTAATCCCTACTTCCAATCAACGTATGTAAAAGTCTCCTTTAACAGAAAACGTTACATTTTCTGTACATCGTCATTAATGTTTGATAGACTACTGTTTTTTTATGGTGACAGCTCTTGCTCTAATATAGACTCTATTTCATGTCAGTGTCACTAATACCTCGGTGTTGCAGGAGGAAAAAACGTTCTAAATTGTGATTTTTGTGATACTGAGATAGCAACCAACTTCAAATTAAACAGGGTAGTTATTTGAAAGGAATAACTGATTTCTATGAACATTTTCTAAAAAAATCGAAGGAGGAAATGCATCATTTTCACAAAATTATTTTTGAAACCGATTCGGTACTTCATGAGATTGCATAGAAATCGCAATTTAGAAAATTTTTGGAAAGCTTTTTGAGCATTATCATCCCTTTTAATTTTCGAATTTTTAATATAAATGTTCTTAGAGATAATTTATATCTAATAATTTACTAACATGCCAAGTCCATGTATCTAGGACCTCCAGTAACACAAAAATCGCATTTTTAGAACGTTTGCTCCCCGACTCCATTTGGGGTAGTGGCAACGACATAAAATAAAGCTTATGTTGCAGCAACCGCTGTCACCATCATTTTGACACGAGGGTTTTTATTTTTTTATTTTTTTATTTTTTTTTAATTGGCTCAGTAATTCCTGAAATTTCGTAGACATCATCATTTAGAACGCTTTTTAGAACGCTTTTTACGCATTTTCACTCCTTTTAAGTTTCGAACTTTTTCAGAAATTTTCTTAGAGATAATTTATGTGTAACTACCATGCCAAATATCATGTTTCTAGGCCCATCAGTAACACAAAAAATCACATTTTTAGAATATTTCTTACTCATATACACCTTCTGAGGTAACGGAAACGATATAAAATGTAGCCTATGTTGGAGCAAGGGCTATTACCATACTTTTGATACCATTTTTTTTTTATCGTTTTGGTAATTCCTGAGATTGCGTACAAATCGCAATTTAGAACTCTTTTCAGAACTCTTTTTTCGCGCATTTTCACCCCTTTAAATTTCAAATTATTAAATAAATGCTCTTAGAGATCATTTATATCATATAAATAACTACACTCCCAATTTTCATATTTCTTAGGCTATCAGTAACACAAAAATCGCATTTTTAGAACTTTTTTTGTTCATGCACTCTCTTTGGTTTTGCGGCATGGACATAAGATATAGCCAATGACGGAAGAGAGACTAATACCATCATTTTGATACCATTACTTTTGAAATCATTTCGGTATTTCCAGAGATTACCTTAAACAAACAAACTTTACTTCTTTATAATATTAGTATAGATTATTCATTTATATTTTTTCGAAATTCGGAAAATTTTATCACACACATATTAATAAATTGGCACTCTTTCAGCTATTTGATAGGAATTAAGTAAATGCGGAGAAAAGTCACACAGATATTATTTAAAATATGTGTTTTGCATAGCACGTGTTTTAATTACATTTTTTTCTGTTGTTGTGATAGAATAGCAACAAAAATATACAGTAATCTACTACTTTTTCTTCACGTTCGAGAATTTTACTTTAGAGAAATAGAGTACTTCAAATGCTATCATTAAAGAAATGGCATTAAAAACTACATATACATTGACATCTCAAAAATAAATTGAGATGCTGTTTAAAAAAAAAAAAAAAATGCATTAAAAAGTACATTTTCTCCCTATACGAAGCGCGACGAAGTAAAAATTTAAAATGTTTGATGTTCAGAAGTTTAAAAATTTGCAGTAGATTATCAGTATTTTACCGTAAAATAATACATCTGCTTCGTTTTACCGGGGGCTTATGGTAAGGAGTAACGTTATTTTTTTAGTGACGAAACTAAAATTGATTTCGAAAGAAATAGCATATCGGGGGCTAATAAGAGTAATTTGACTTAATAATGCCAACTCAGGAAGACAAATATGACAAGCTCCGGCAAGTTTTGTACATTTTACATAAACTTTTATACTTTAAAATATCAATTCCATGTAAGGTATGCAAAAAACTACATTTTTTAAACTATAATATTATGAAATCAATAAAGAAATAATGCTATATTGTGTCATATTCTTAATAGAACTAAAAATGTAACATAAATGTGATAAAAGCGAAATCTTTAAAGGCCATAATCCATTCATCTACGATAGTGACGACATATAAAACTTTTTTTAATTCATTAATTATTTCATTTCATTTCTTTAAAAACTAGTATTTTTCAAAATATTTCAATTTTTTTTAACATTATATGATTCCTCACAAATTAGAAAAAATTAAATAATATATATATATTATAATACTTCTTTAAAGAATTCCTTTGTTCTACATTTCGACGAAATGTACAAAATAGTTTTGATATACGAAAGTTTAAAATTATATATATATAATTATTTACAGAATAAAAGTTGTTTATCAGTTTTCAAATTCTAATACAGATCCAAATATTTTAATTAGAAAAAAAAAACAAAGAAAATTTAAATATAATCATAGTTTGACACTCGAAAGGTTATTTCATTATATTTTTAAATATACAATAGTGTTATTATGTAAATTGGAAAATTGTTTTCGAAAAAATATAATAGCGAAATTACAATAATGCTTTAAGAAGATTAATGCACAGTAATGTATAATTATTCTAAAATTGGAAAGCATCAAAAGATTATATCGAGTAAAAAACAATTTAGCAGACAAAAGCGATAAAATGTTTTTTTATAAAATGACTTTGTTTGTGGAAAATGGATTTTATATTATTGCTGACATTCCAGGCATTTTCAATAAATATAATTAAAATTATATATTTTTAAATTGTATTGCTTTATATATTTTGCAAATTTTTAAATGTACATTTAAAGCATGTGCAATACATAAATATAATAGAGTATTTCTATTGCTACACACCTCTTATTTATGTATTTTTAACACGAATAGCATTGTACAATATAGAGAGTACATGATAAGATTATACTTACTATTATGTTCATATTATGTGATGTTTGAAAGTAATTTTACGTAAAGAGTAAGAATAATATAGAATGTAAACTTACGAGGGTTGTTCAATAATTATTGTCCCAAGTGCGTATAAAATATTTGTACTGCAATGGTTGATGTGGAATATTGAAACCTAATGACTTAGATGCCTATATGCTCAATTTGAGAACTGTAGCTGCTATATTATTTTTTTTTTTCGTTTTTGTTTTGAGAGGTCGTACCTACCTTGGAAGGATGAGGTTGGGGGGTGACAGTGAATGAGACGTGGCTACTATCGTTTGGATTCTGGAACATAGAGGTGTTGCCACGTCTCATCCACTGTTACAAATCTATCACAGAACTGCTTCATGTTGTGTCCCATAAGCTCCGAACCATCCTTCCCTCCAAAACTTCCCCCTTTCAAGCAAGGTGCTACCTGTCACACACAAAACTACTTGGATGTGCCAATCCCAATGTGCCCATCTCACAAACTCTAATATTTCAAAATGTTGTTACAGATGTCAATATTTCATTTTTATTAGTTCAATACTATATCGACAATGACTTTCATCTTATATTTTTGCTTCAGTCAAATAATCGGAGTAAAAGTGAGTTAATCTCGACCATGATAATTATTAAAATCACGAATATTCGCGAATAGTCGGCTTATCAGGATGGGAAGTTCCCGTCGATTCACGGGCCACTGGTGTACAATAGAACTACGAAAAATTAAGAAGATTACAAATAAAACATCTCTATTACAGCGATCCCTTCCGTCCGATATTTTCCAAATTAAAGGAGGACCTTATTGCCATTACCAAAAGCATACACAAAAATATGATTCAATTCTATGCATAACTTCAAACACTTTTCGGTGGTACAATATTAAAAATCGCATAAAAATCACTATTACAGCACCCCCGCGCACCCTTCGGGATGATTTTTCCAAATTAAGGAAAGACCTGCTTGCCATGGCCAAAAACATACACAAAAAATTTGGTTCAATTCGATGCATAACTTCATACACTTTTCGAAGGCATAATATTGAATAATGCAAAATGCTGAAGAAGAATGAAGAATGCAAAATAATTGCTATTACAACGACCCCTTCCGGCGGAATTTTTTCCAAATTCAGGGAGGACCTTCTTGCCATGACCAAAAACAAACAGAAAAAAATTGTTTCAATTCTACGCATAACGTCATACATTTTTCGATGGTACTATATTTTAAATGGCACAAAAATATTTATTACAGTGCAACTTACCGGCGGATTTTTTTTCCAAATGAAGGAAGGACCTGCTTGCCATAGCCAAGAACTTAATTTTTTCTTTGGTTTAATTCTATGCATAACTTCATACACTTTTCGAAGTTGCAATAGTAAAAAGCGTACAAAAATCGCTATTACAGCGCCCCCTTTCGGCCGATTTCTTTCTCAAATTAAGGGAGGACCTGCTTGCTATAGCAAAGAACTTAAAAAAAAAATTGTTTCAATTATATGCATAACTCCATACACTTTTTGATGGTACAATAGCGGCAGACACATGGACAGGCGGATAGACGGACATACGGACAGACAGACACTTTCTATAAACAATCTTTTTGGGATCTCTGACCCCTAAAACGTGTAAATCCATCGAAAAGAACAATTCGATTACAATACTTTCTTCTATTGATGATAGAAGAATGTTAATAAAAAAAAAAAAAAAAAAAAAAAAAAAAAAAAAAAAAAAAAAAAAAGTTACTATATCAGGTACGGCTCGGAAATGGAGTATATAGGCATCTAAGACATTAAGCCTTCAATATTCCACATCAACCATCGGAGTACAAATATTTTACACTAGGAATAATAATTATTGAACCGCCCTCAGAATGTTAATAACCTAAATCATAATATAAAATTCATCTTATAAATATAGAAACATGCTTGTTTGCCCTTCCTGGAGCAATGTTTTACTACTTACGTTTCATATACAGGAAATTGTCTTTTTTTTAAGGAAAAAATATTCATCAAAATTAATAAGAAATTTTAAAATAGGTGGTTCAGTTCTACTATTGGTTGACAGCTGTAAAGACTAGAAACGCAGCAATCCAAACATATTCAAACCAGAAACAGTATATTTTGAACTACATGTTCTACTTTAGATAAATACCGTTATGAACTTTGAACAACCATCAACTTATTACGTGAGAAAAATATCACTGGAGTAAAGGTTACATTTGAAAGATGCCACAAATGATCCATCGGCTGGGAGCCAAGAGAAAGCGGGATTTAAAATTATTTGTCGTTCCCCTTTAACTCGAGAGGAGTCGCATCTTTTTTCTGAACGTTATTAGTCGCACTCTGTCTTTTTGCCACCGGCCCACAGTGGAGTATTTGAACCGAATTCTTGGCCAAAAATATTTTTCTATGTATATATAGCTCGATTGCCTTACAATTATTAGATGTTATTAGGTATCACTATGTGTTTGGTATTGTAAATGAAGCCTATAGCTTTTACGGTTTCATTTACAGAGAGACACTCAAAAGAATTCCCTTACATTATGGTCAATGGGAAAAAAATAGTTTGCTCTATATTTTAATGATATCACACTATTTTAAAAGTACTGAAAGTTATATACTTCACTGAGGTGTACGAAGGCACTTATTGTAGAATATGGTGTGCATAGATTGTATCGTACATTTATAGGGACACACAAAAGAATTTGGCTGAGAAATAAATGTAACTATTGTAGTCTATGAACGATAATTGCTGGAAGTGCGTTTGTTTCAGTGATATGCGTTTTTAAATTGAACTATTTTTTTATATTACTTGGTGTGGATACATTCTATAGATCATATACAGGGCTGCACAAAAGTTCTCAAATACATTTCCGTTTTTTCACGGAAATGGCTGAATGGAAATTTTTAACTGTGCTATGCGTTTCACTGATCTAACTTTTAGCATACTACATAGCATACATACAAATCCATAGTTTAGTTTAGTATTTTATATCTTAAAACCTGACGAAGTGTAAGTAAGATTTGAACACTTCATATAATAAAAGAGATATCATTTAAGAAGAGCATTTAGAAAAAAAAAAGAAGTTAAAATATTAATTTACTAAGTAGATATTTTAAAAGTACGAATACATCACATGCCCATAGACTTAACTTAACCGAAGGGACTTTGAAGTTCAGTGACTAGCAGCGTTAAATTTTTACTGTTTATAGGAGAAAAGTAATTGCTTATAGATTGTTTTAATTACTAGTAATATTTAATTAAATGTATTTAATTTTAGTAAGCATAAAATTTATTATTTACATTTAACTTACTGTAATAATAATATTACATTTATATTCACATTTGATAAAGTTACATTTAATAAAACATTTAGTAGAGAAGAGTCTCTAAAGTATAGAAATGCTGATTTTACAGTGTATTTAATAGATTACCAGTTTCAGTCTGATTCTTCAAAATTCAGTTTTCCAACTTTTTCGTCACTCTGTTCTAGGCCTTTATCAGGTCTACCATCAGACCTAGTTGGATGAAGAAGTTGTAGGGTCTCGCTATTGTATGGCTTTTTCTTTTCCCCTTGTATTTGTCTAAAGAAGATTGTAAGAGGATCACTGCTTAAAAGAAGGCATTTTGGAACATATAATTGCAAACTTCTCTATTTCACTTTCTTGAGTACTTTGTACGGTACTGTTCAAAGTGTTTGTTTCTGCCATCGGCAGCTTCTTCTAATAGCTGCGTTTACCAATGAGTACGATTGCTTTCTTAATTGCAGGTGCATCATGAATCAAAACCTTGTGCATTGTTGGAATCATAGTGTGCCAAATGTAATGGTTCACATGCAGTCTTACTGTTTTATCAGGACATGTTTGGAACTTTCCTTCGTCAATGCGATGTCCACTTGTTATGATTTCCAATATTACTTGCAAACTTTTAATCATTTCTAACTTTACACATACCAAACATCTTTAATTCCCTCCTTTCTTCCCATATTTTCCACCTATGAGCCCCCGAAACTAATTAGGAAAGCTCTTTTCAGTAAATGAAGCCGATCTGTTTTTTCTATGAAGAGATATCGAGTGTACGTATGTACGTATCTACATACATACATACATACAGAATCCGTAGGGGCAAAAGTTCTCAGGTAATATCCTGTAAGCTAAAAACCTGCAATATGGCACTGAAAATATAGCTTTTAGCTCTTGAATTCGGTTGCCGCTAAAAATGAGATTTAAGTAGTCCCCTTGAAAAAAAACAAAAAAAACAAAACATAAAAATGGAAATAGTATGCGGAAGATTTTTTTTTCAGAAATTGGCACTCAAGACTATAATACGATTACAATTCAAACATGGTTAGGCGAAGCGCGGCACATATTTAAAAAGCTTTAGATATGTTTAAATTAGAGCCAAAAATGCTTCAAAAATAACCCTTTTACACATTTAATGTTTTTTTTTATTATATTAAAAACTAAACTACTTATATTAACACATAGTTTAATACTAAGCGCTGATCCTTCTTAAACACGTAAACCCTCTTTAGTTTCAATTCGACAATTCATTGAGCCACAAAAAAATATATTTAAACATAACAACAATGACAAAAAGCAACAAAAAACCACGTCTTCTTACAAAGAAAGTTCCTCTTCAACTGAGGCCAGGAGTTACCGGATATAATTCAGGTTACTAAAATATACATAGATCGATGCACCAATTAGTTAACTATTTAAAAATATGATTTTTACAATTGTTGACGAAATTTTAATTTTTGCATTTTTGGTCAGGCTTTTGGGTCAAATACTCCACTGTGCGGCCCACCTCATAAAGTATATATAAAATAAGAAAGATTTTTTGCTTAATTTTCGAATATTACATTTAAATAACTTATAAATTGGCACTTTACCTAAATTATACATTTTATTTATTAGATATGAAATAATAGGTAAAAAATTAACTGACGTTAGGGAACATTGCATAGACTTTTCTACCGATTTCCACCAGTTTCCATTCTTTTTTCAGAGAGTTATTACTCGCACTCTGTCTTTTTGTCGCCGGCCCCCGCATGTAGAATATGTAAGATAACAAAGATTTCTTACTTAATATTCGAATATGACATTTAAATGAGCTTATAAATTGCCACTTTACATAAATAATACATTTTATTTATGAGATTTGAAATAATAGGAAAACGTAAAAGGTTAATGACATTAGGAATTGCATATACTTTTCTACCAATTTCGACTTTTTTTGTAGAAATGTACCGTAAAGTGAAACAGAGATGGCTTGTTACTTCACTATGGCGATGGAGAAACAAATAAAGTCAGTTACATGGTAGTTCTCCATTGTATTTGTAAAGTTGTACGAGTTAGGAGAAGATACGTTTACATAGACGTCAAAAAGTCTAACAGGCAACCACTGCTGGATTTAGTGAAGATTGAAATGAAAACATTGTTAATTCCGCCATATCTCTTCGAGGGACTGCAATTACCGCATAGAATTTTTAGTAATAATATTGAGATATAAAAAAAAATCATTATTCAAAATTTTATGATAGTATTTTATAAAATCTAGAGGGTACTTCAAAATTTCTGGTTTTCTAAATAAGCAGAGCTGCCTCGATTAAAGTAATGGTTACCCATATGCTAAAAAAACACTTATACAAAATGAAGAAAGAGTGGTGTGAAGTGGCACTAACAAATATAATGTCGCTCACTCGTAGAGACACATCTCGGCAAACGTGAATTTCAAAGGAAAGTTAAATGAAAATTTCCATTATTTTACTGTCACATTTAATTATAGCACTTACTAAAAAAAAATTCCACTACTGCCGGATCGGGAGTTTGCTGGGAGTAGTGTCATTGAAAATCTACCACCATGGAGAACAAGGAAATGTATACAACTACCCGTCCGAATGCTTGGTGAAGAGTATTAGTTGGAGAGAGAGATGTATTTCTGTCATTTATTGATTTATCAATGTCGCTAGCTATACAGGAAAGATAATCCCTGTGAAAGAAAAATGAGTTGATGGATTACAGAGGTATAAAAGAAGATAGTTTATGCTTGCTGGAAAAAACAACTTCAAGGTTTGTAGTGCATTTCTCAATAGAAATGGCTGAAGCTTGAGTTTTTCCAACACCAGGTACACACAATGAAAGGGGTGTGTTTCGAGTTGTCACATGTGTTATTAGTTAATTCAATGCATGTTTGTGAACGAAACACGGGATCTTTGTCTCTAATCATTGCCTTTTGAAAAAGATACGTAACATGCCATCAAAGGTGTTCCAGGAGTTATTTCTTGATACACCTTGATCATTTAAGCATACTTCAAGTCAGCGTCGTCGAATTAGTTATATATGATAGTAAAAATGTTGCCAAAATCTTCTGTTTCTTACTAGAGGGAACGTGGAACCTTCACCAACGTCACACTGGCAACAACAGGTTACATAACTGTACTGTAAGCTGTCTTTTATACCGCACAGAATGTCTTTCTTGCATAGCTCGAAACCTGGAGAAATCAATAAATGATAAAAATACATCGTCCTATAACTCGTCAGTAGTTGCATAAGGACGGATAGTTCTACAAATTTCCTTGATCCCATGGTCAGAGCTTGCCAACGACACCACACTCAACAAAATAAAGATGTGGCACTGGGGGACCTTCTCTAGTTAGGGTGGATTCTGGTGTAAAAATGTTCTTAAAAAGCATAAAATCCTTAAGAATGAAGACATATATGAGGATTTGAGTGTAGGGACATCTTACATCCCCACACAATCCATCTCCTCTGTAGACACGAACGGACACATAGCGTATAAAGTTATTTTTCGCATAACTACATTTACGAGACTTTTTCTGTCCTATTTAGTTCCTATTAGTGGAATAAAACGCAAAATGAAAATTGCAAGATGTGTCACATTTGCGGTTGAGCAATGTGTTTTTATCTTCTCTGGAAAGGAATAAACATTAAACTCTTTTTAAAAAGATCTAGAAGATCTTTGACTAGAACTTTGTATTTCCTATTATTAAAAAAAAGAACATTTTAGATCTCATATAAGTGCAAGTCTATGCGCCTTAATATTTTGCGATTGTTATTCGCGATTCGTAAGAATTTAGTTTCACAGAATATGGAAAATGCCTAGAAACCTAGATAATTAAAGCTTGCAACTTTTTTTCAGACTAGGGGGCTCGGCCCCCTACGAGCTACGCTCGCCAACCCCCGTCCAGACACCGCAGACTCTAAATGCACGTTAATTTGATCGGCTTTAAAAAGATTTCGAAAGATTGAATTATAATTTAAAAAACAGTGGCAATCTCCCTATAAACGAATTTCTATTCATTTCTCTTTGATTGGAGAATTTTAACGCCAAATCCGCTGCGGTACTACTTGATTATCCTGTCGACCAATTTCGCCAAATTATATAAATCGCCAAACCACTCGCCAAATTATACAAATTGATATAATTTTTATTTTAAATAACGAAAGAACAAATAAATTCGTACAACATTAATAAAAACACAAATAAAACGTCGAAATAAAAATAACTTGATGACGTATACACGTGTAACAACATTTCAAAATAAGCTAATATAAAAGGAATTAAGTAAAGAGAGTCTTTGTCTCCTGGTATTTTTTAACAAAGCGAAAAGAAAGTTCTTTTAAATGAGACATTTTAAATTAATTTTCAAAATATCAAATAAATGTCTAGCGCAATTTCTAAATTTAAACTTTTTTGCAATATTATTTTGTGTTCATTTTATGTAATAACTATAATGTGACGTAAATATGACGTAATTTCTCCTAAGACTTCTGATGCATGTTAATGAATTTATTATTTTACAATATCCTTTCTCCTTTAAAATTCACGTGCATGCTTTTTCTGACGTAATTTTTAATAAGTTCCTGCTTTTTATACGTAATTATTTAATACTAATTTGAAAGTTTTTTTCCTGTTTATAATAGTCACGTGTAAATAAATTTTTAATTTGAAGCAAACATTATTGCTTGCGCTTTTTATACAGATGGCAACAGTTTAAATTAGTACAATTTTCTGAAATCTGTAAAAAATATCTCTAGAAATGCTGAAAATTTGAATTTAAAATAGAAATAAAACCTGAAAAAATGAGTCAAAATAAAAAAATTAATGCAATCTGCACTCCGGCAAATTCTAACGCATAAAATGGTCTAAAAATGATTACACTGCCATGTATAGTTTTTGCTGCTATAAAACTTTTTTAGTGGAACGATTTTGTCCAACTTTAGCATTAAATAACTCTTAAAATAATTCTTCGATTTGAAAACTGTCTGCATCAGCGTGTTTATCAAACATTTCTGTATAAAACCACCGATTTTCATATTTTTGTATGCATTATTTTTGTTAATATTAACGAAGAAAGGCCTCCGGTCACAAAAAAATCAAAACCGGCGGCGGCGGCGGCGGCGGCGGCGGCGGTGACAGCGGCAGTTACTTTTTTTTAGAATAGAGAGATAGGATTGAGCTGAAGAAGACTTTCACAATGATCGTCGATAAACTGTTAATAAACGTTAGATAATACTCACTAATTATATAAACGCAGATCCTACCCATCTCCATCACTCAATTTCGTCTCAATTTCGTCATACAGAAACTTCTACAAAACTGCACTGAGAAATTAAACGTTATACCCACACTATTTTATCGCAAAATAGAAGTATAGAAAAACAAAAATAGGCATCAGATTTCAAATAATGTCTTCTTGAAATATAAAATATTATCTTGAGGTGTCATCGTACTGAAATTCAAACAAACTTTGAAATTTTCATTCCGAACATACTTTTGACATCATATTTGGATTATAATCGAAAGTAAGTCTTCGAAAGTGTTTAAAAGCTATATAAATGTTAATTTGGATTTCATAATGTTAAATATTATTAATTGCAAATTGAACTGAAATGTCGGCATATTTTATGCATAAGTCACAACCTTTTCGGCGAAAGTAGCTGTTATTTTGGATTCGCATATTCGGGTCTTTTAGAAATTTGTTTTTGTTCAAAATTGCATATGTTAGAAAAGATATTTTTTTATGAGTGTTTTTTTTTATGTTCTATATTACGAAAGGAAATTCATTTTTTAAAATTATTTCTTAGGATTTTTTTTTTTTTTTGGTAATGTGTTACACGCGATTGGATATTATAAATAAACTTTTCCTTTTTCAAATATAGTTTAATATTTAAAACTTTACAACAATACATTTATACTTTACCATGAATATCGAGACTTTTACGAAAATTTTGGAGACTTTTGCATAATTCTACTGCTAAATCTGTTCGTAAAATTAAGTATCGGTTGAGCTTTTGAGAAAAAATTACATAAATAAAAGAGAAATAGGAAATTTTATAAAGTATTTTTCTGTAATATTGTTCAAAGTATACATCAATATATTCAAAGAGGTACCAGGTTTTAAAATAATATATTAATAATTTCTATGAAAATTATATAGTTAGTGTGGACATTTCTGGTACATAAAAGAAAAATTACAACAGGTAAAAAAAATAATTATTATAAAGAAAACATTGTTGTTCCTTTACGAGTGTATTCAGTTTTTTAGTAATCAAGATCACTGAAAGGAGTATTAATTTTCTTTCGAAAGCAGCAAACATGATGAATATGAAAAACTTCACTGTCTATAAAATGCCTATTCGAATAAAACCTTCGACATATTAACCCATTAAGCACCTCTATATTAAGCGCATTATCTAAATAAAGTTTATATATATATATATATATATATATATATATATATATATATATGATTTACATAAGCTGCCAGTATGATAAAACTGTTGAAATATTTTTAATAGCTGTAACCGTGTAGAATATACAACATGTTTCCATAGCGGGAGCATTGTCGTCTAATGGGTGTTGAACCTTCCTCCGAATAAAAAAAAAACCGCGTTCTCCTGCTGTGGAATATTTCGCAAACACCCTGTGTTTCGAGCAGAGGTGAGGCGCCAGATCACGTGGCCTTCCACAGAATTAATATTAAAAAAAATTCTCTTGTTTTTTTTTTTTTTTAGTTTAGTTTTATAGTAGTAATGTAAAAAATTAAACGCAGTAAGTAAACTGTATTGTTTCTCTTGGTCTTCTAATAGGAGAAATGATGTTTTAATTTTTAAAAATGAAATTTATCTCGAGTATGAAAAAGCTAATTTGTATTATGGCTTCTTATAGAAGAAAATAGTTGCTGAAATATTAATTGTTTTTATAATCACGAGTTATAGAAAGAACAAAGAAAATAAAATGTCTTGATTTTATAAATTAATTATCTTGGATTCCCAGCGAGAATTTATATATATTTTTAAAGAAGTGATTTTCAATTTTTAACCATGTGTCTCATCTATAAATATGTACATAGTGTAAATTTCGTATATAATTGGATTTCCAATATTGTCTTCTAAAGGATTTCTTGTTGGTGATAATTTACAAATTAAGAACACTAAAATAAAACATTCGATTTTACTTTTCCCCAAAACATAATAAGTGAAATTATGCTGGCTTCAAAATGATATAAATTCAAATTCTTCAACTATGCTCTCCCAATAACAATATCGTGAAACTCGTGGAAAACATTAAGATTATTCATTATTTTTTGGTGCCTCAAGAACCCTAAAAAAATTTAAGAAATACCTTTATTATTCTGCATGACTGTTGATTTCTTGAAAATAAACATTTGCCATGATAATTTATTTTGAAAATTGAATTAAAATTTAAGCATGGATAAACCAGAAAAACTTAAAAGTAAAAGAGCTACTGTTCGCGCAGCTATTACGAAATTAATTACAGAATGGGATACATTTTTATCTGTTGATATTGATAAGACTGATTGCGATTCTTTAATGGAATCATTAGAGCTCGTAAATGAAAAGGAAGCTCTACTCAAGGAATTAGATTCTGAAATATATGAGCTAATTCAAGAAAAAACTGAATATGAAAAAGAACTGAAATCGGTGGATGAATAGTGTGAAAAAATATCAAGTTTGACATTTAAAATTAAGATGAGGCTTAAAAAATGTAAAATCGAAACTGCACCAAAAGTTTTACTAGAATAAAGTAACGGTTCAAAAATCGGTAGTAAACCAGTTTTGGCAGTGAAGCAGCCTAAACTTAACATAGAAAAATTTTCTGGTGATGCAAGCCAGTTCTTAGAAATTTTCAATTTATTTACTAGTGCGATAGGTTCAAACGAATCGTTATCAAAAATTGAAGAATTCCAATATCTTAAATCTTTGGTTTAAATGTTCTTAAATCTTTGGACCTGCATATAATATTGTAGCTGGTTTCCAACTGATAGATCGAAATTATTCTACATGTTTAAAATTGTTAGAAGAAAGGTACGGGAAGCGGGAAAATATAATAAACTGTTATATGAACAAAATTTTAAATCCTGAACCAGTGAAATCTAGTAATAATGTCACCTCGCTCAGGAAGCTGTACGATAATACAGAAACTTGTATAAGAAATCTTGCTTGCGTGTTTCAGTTGAAAATATAAATACTCAGCTGAAAGCATTTTGGGATCTCGAAGCAATTGGCATTGCTGAAAGCAACGAAAAGATCATTATCGATCTTGATGTAATAAAAGAATTTAAAGAAAATTTTAAATTCGTAAATGGGCGTTATGAAGCAAAATTATAGTGAAAAATTCTCGGGAATTGCTTAGAAATTATCTTGAAGTAGCAAAGAAGCGGTTTTTAGTTTAGAAAATAAATTCCCGAAAAATGATTATTTACTTAAGGAATATAACTCCATTTTTCCAGGAGTTTAATGAGGATGTAATACAATTGTGCGCCGAGATACATTCCAATAATTCCTATTACTAGCCACCCAGACCTGTTATCCGTGACGACAAAACTACAACAAAAATCCGCATAGCCATTGATGCTTCTTCCAAATATGGTGATTCTCTATCATTAAACGAATGTTTGAATCATGGCCCTAACTTAAATTCTAATGTTTGAGATATAATTTTGAAATTTCCTTTTACATAAAATTGCTTTTTCGGCTGATATTGAAAAAGCTGTTTTGGAAATATCTGTAGCCGAAGAAGATCGCGATTATCTTAGATTCTTACATTATGAAAATTTTCATAAGAATAAAAACGTAGTAACCTATTGAATGACCATAGCTACTTTTAGTGTCACCTGCAGTCCCTTTATCCTCGCTTGTACAATTAGCACCATATTATATATAAAAACATAAATATAAATACTCTCATAATAAAACATTTGAAATCCTAAATTCGTCTTTTTATGTTGATGATTTGTTTTTTGGAGAAAACAATTTTCTAGAAGCTTTTAATGAAACTAAAAAAGCTCTTGATATTTTGAAAGAAGGTGGGATGAAGTAAAGAAAATTTGAAAGTAATTCTTAGGAACTTAGGAAAATATGTGGTGATGAAAACATACCTATTTCGAGTTCCGAACCGCCAAATACTTCTTTGAAAATTTTAGGATTGATCTGGAACTATACAAAAGATAAATTAGGACTAGAATTACGACCTTTGTTAAAAAAATTAAATAATGATTCTTCTGCTACACGCAATGTTTTGAAAATGGCAACTATGATGTTTGATCCAGCCGGATATATTCTCCCTTTTGTTATTCGCATCAAATGCCTCTTAAAATATTTATGACTAATGATAATATCATAGGATGAAAGTTTTTCTGGTGAACTAGAAAATAATTGGCAAAAATAGTTTTCAGAAATTTCGGATCTCGCTCACTTGAAAATTCCCTGGCAGTATTTTAGCAACCTGATCAGAAGTCTCCAAACGCAGTAACCATTTCTTGTCTTGTTCAAACAAATAAAGCTGATAAATTTCCCATTTTTAATCTTGAAAAATATCGCTCTCTAAAGTGATTCTGTCGAGTTACTGCATGGGTATTCAGATTTATTTCTAATATAAAATTAAAAGTACAAAAAAGAGATTTTTCAGAATTATCAGCTGAGGAAATGTTACATGCTGAAAATTTTTGGTTAAAGCTAGTGCAAGAAGAAAGTTTTCCTGAAGTTATAAAATGCTTGAAATGTAACAAGATTATCCCTAAAGAATCGAATCTTCTACAGCTAAATCCTATGTTGTCAGATGAAGTTTTGCTGTTGGTACGAGGACGATTACAAAAGTCCGATTCCTCATTTTATGAAAACCATCCTGTTGTGATTCCTGCAAAACATAAGATTACTGATCTAATTGTAAACTATTATATGAAAATGTTTTTCATTCAGGAGTGTCCAGTACATTAGTACAAACTTGTGATTTTTTTTTGGATTTTAAGATGCAGACAGTGCATAAAGTCAGTCCTGAACAAGCATGCGATCTCCAAGAAATTTTATACACACCCTGGTCAACAAGTTATAGCACCTCTAAAACGTTTCTGGAATTCCCAACTATAAAAGTGAACGATTTAATCTTACCAGCAACCCTGGAACCTTTGGTGAAACTCTCCCCTTTGCACGAGACTCTTCTGAATCATTTTTCGAAGCGCGTGAAAAATGAGTACCTTCTCAACTTACAATCTGTTCACTACATGGACCAGAATAAAACTTCTGACGTTAAAGTAGGTGATGTGGTTCTTATGCATATGAACATGTATCATTAAAAGAACTATTAATTTTTGTATAATTTAGAACTGACAAATTGGGAAAAAAAAAAAAAAAACCTCTGAACTGATTTTATTAACAGACTCAGAAAACTCTCATTTGATTTAAAAAAAAAAAAAGTTTTTTGTTTGTTTGTTAATATTTATAATTTTTAGTTTGATTTTGTCTTGAATTGTTTGTATAGTTTGTATTGCTTGTAAATTGTTTTTTTTTTCTATATTAGTAGCAGACATCTGTCGGAAAAATATTTAAATTGATATAATTTAACTTTATTATTCTTATTTGAAGTCCAGTCTGAAAGTATATATTTTGATTTGTATTGTATTTATGTATAGTGCAACTGATGACTTTTAGAATAATTTTATTTCTACTTTAATTATTTTGAATCCCCATTTTTATGAACCCTTGTTCATCGGAGGGGGGGAGGTTGTGGAATATTTCGCAAACCCCCAATGCGGACCCCCTTTGGAGTAGACGTGAGGCGCCAGATCACGTGACCTTCCAGAGAATTAATATTAAAAGAACATTTTCTCTTGTTTTTTTAGTTTAGTTTTATAGTAGTAATGTAAAAAATTATACGCAGTAAGTAAACTGTATTGTTTCTCTTTGTCTTCTAACAGAAGAAATGATGTTTTAATTTTTAAAAATAAAATTTATCTCGAGCATGAAAACGCTAATTTTTATTATGGCTTCTTATAGAAGAAAATATTTGCTGAAATATTAATTCTTTTTAGAATCATGAGTTCTAGAAAGAACAAAGAAAATAAAATGTCTTGCTTTTATAAATTAATGATCTTGGATTCCCAGCGAGGAATATATATTTTTAAAGAAGTGCTTTTCAATTATTAACCATGTGTTTCATCTATAAATATGTACACAGTGTAAATTTTGTATATAATTGGATTTCCAATAATGTGTTCTAAAAGATTGCTTGTTGGTGATTATTTACAAATAAAGAACAACAAATTAAAACATTTCGATTTTACTTTTTTCTAAAACAAAATACGTGAAATTATGCTGACTTTAAAATGATATAAATTAAAATTCTTCAACTATGCTCTCCCAATAACAATAAGATGAAACTCGTGGAAAACATGAGAATTATTCATTACCTGCCAAAATGGCATTACGGTTAGAAAAAATTAATACAAACTTCCCTTTTTGGGATGCTGCAAACAATTTTATGGAAAAATGTAAATAATTACTTAAAATGCATATATTAAAAATTTGATATTTATGTTTGAAAAACACTTTCAAAACAAAATAATGTATTAAGTACTCTTTATTATCTGTATCAAATAAAGCAGTTGTTTTACAAATGGAAATTGAGAAATATTTCATTTCGATACATTAAATGCTTTTTACGCTATTCTAGCACACCTCGCTATTCAAATCCTTTTATATATATATATAAAAGTAACAATTTGGAAATGGATCAATAAATATTTGCATAGATCTTTCCGGTACACTCCTAGATCGGCATTCATATTTCTTCTGACCGGTGATCTTTCTTCGTTAATATTAAGAAAACTGTTTCATACAAAAATATGAAAATTGGTGCTATTATAGAAAAATGTTTGATAAATATGCTGACGCAGACAGTTTTGAAATCGAGTAATTATTTTAAGAGATATATAATGTTAAATTTGGACAAAATCGTTTCATTAAAAAAAAATTATATGAGCAAAAACTATGCATAGGAATTTAAACATTTTTACATCATTTAATACATTATAAGTTCCCGGTGTGCAGACTACATTTCTTATTTAATTTGACTCATTTTTTGAGGATTTATCTCCATTTTAAACTCAAATTTTCAGCATTTCGAGAGATATATTGTACATATTTTAGAAAAGGGTATTATTTTAAACTGTTGCCAATTTTAAAAAGGACGCAAAGAATAATATTTCTTTCAAATAAAAATTTACTTACACGTGGCTATTATAGTCAGAAAAATCTTTCAAATGAGAGTGAAGTGATTGCGTGTTAAAAATCGAGAAAAAATTGAAAATTACGTCATAAAAACTATAGTTACACATGAATTTTAAAAGAGGAAAAACAAATAACAAATTCATTATTATGCGTTAAAAGTCGCAAATGGAGGAAATTTCCGCCATATTTAAGAAGGCCAAATAATTGGCAGTTAGTAAAACAGTTTAAAATAAAAAATATATTTGCGCGAGACATTTTTTTCATATTTTGAGATAATCTTTTTAACTATTATCGTGAATCCTAAGACAGCGCAAATAATATTTCCTTTCTAACAATAAAAGTATTTTCATGTGAATGTTAGAAAGAGAAAGAAAGTTTTTGTGAAAATTACGTCAGATGTGAAACGATATATTTCAAATGACTTTTTTAAAAGAACCTTCTTATAGAACTGTTAAAAAACCAAGAGAGATAAACTCTGTTTACTCAATTCATTTTATATTAGCTTATTTTAAAATTTTTAACTTTTTTTTTTAAAATCAAAGACGAAAACAGATATTGTATCAATTAACAAAAGCTGATTTCGCCTTAAAAATCTCGAATCAAAGGAATAGGAATGAAAACCCGCTTACAGGGAGATCGACACTGTTTTTTAAAATTATAATTCAATCTTTTTAAAGCCGATGAAATTAGCCTGCTTTTAGAATCTGGGGCGTCTTAATGGGGGTTGGCGAGCGTAGCTCGTAGGGGGCTGAGCCCCCTAGTTATTTAAAAAAATACATTATTTTTTATACATCGTCCTTAATCAGGGGCTTGCTAGTATTTAAAAATTGATCTACACGAATATCACCGTTAATAAAATTAATATGTATATGAAACAATTCTGAATTCTCGTAATTTTTATTTTGTTTTTGTATATGATATATGAATCTGCCTATGAAAAACTGTTTCAAAACAAACTCAGTACTTCTTTATTGTATCTTCATTTATGTTCAAATATCTTATTACAAGATATTGCAAAAAATTATATTTTAATCTTTTAGTGTACATTTACAATTAGTAGAAGTGGGGGATGAATGGGACATTTTTACAAAAATATTTATTTTAATACTTATTTAAAGTTATTATCAGTTTTATATATCATATTTCATACATTAGGTATTTCACTACATCTATGCATCATATTCAGCCTAGATTATTGTTATACAGTATAATATTATAAAATTTAAAAAACGTTTCTGTCTGTCACAATCATCCCTGTAGAAGGGATGAATGGGATACTAATAGAAATGGATGGGTCACAAATATTTTTTTCTTGTATTGAAAGTTACCTAGTTAAAATTTATAATTATAAACTTACGTGTACTTCTAATTGTAACATATGATTTTATAATATGGCTATTATATCTCAGCGTTGGTAATCACTTCTTTTACTGCAGTTTTAACTTGTAATGCAAACTTCGACTGTCTATCTTTTACCATTTCCCACTTACGAGACATTTTACATATGAAATAACCGCTCCCAGTCCTCCATGTTTTAATACCTTTGGGTGCAGTAAAACACAGTGGCAGACCTACGTGTCAACCGCTAAAATCGGGTTTTGAAATGTTTTCCAGCAGATGTGAATTGTCAGAAAGTTTCCGTTTTAATACGCTAAACAATTTTTAACTAATTCTGTAATTTTAGCCATTAACTCGAAGAGGATAATTGTCTGTGCCGCAGCACAGTGGAGTAATTTTCGAATTTAGCAGGACAAAAGTCAATTTTTCGAAACGCAGTTGAGGGGAAAAAATTTAGGTAATTATGAAGATAAATAGATGGGGATTCACCGTACATTTATATTTTTTTCTGTTGTGCGAGAAAATTGGTACCAGAGAAGGTCAAACTTGTTTGTAGCAGTAAGTTTTTTATTTTTACTTTAAAGATCCACTTTGTGCCTGTTTATTTCACTGTGATTTTTTACCCATAAACTTTTGCTTATATCATATAGTTCTGGATTCTGAAAGCCCATGTATATATGTTTACGTTTCACGTGAAGATATTTATATTTATTAATTTGACAGATATGATAAAACGACATAAAATGTGCCGTATATTTTTGAAATTTGTGTTTTTAATTTCAATATTCTATAAAAAATTTGTTACACTTCTCTATGAGTCCAAATGATGTTTTTTTATACTTTAAATGAGATATAGATATTTAATTAATAACGTTGAAAACAATATCTACGAATAATCGGTAATTTGGAATACTTTATTTCAAGCACGTTGTTTTTCCTTAAATGATAAATGTTTCGTTTTCATTAAAAGAAATTTAAAAAATATATTTTAGGAAAGATAAATTGCAAATATTGTCAGAAAGTATCGTCTATGACATAAAATAATTAAAATTTATATTTATGATCAATATCTTGTTCAACTTCGATTTTATGACTCGACAGTTAATATTTACTTGTAGAAATAGTTTGATCTGCCGTACTTTCAATTTCGATTATGCGACTACTTATTTAAGTCAGTTTTTTGTTTTAAACTCTTACTGATATCAATCATTTCTAGATTTCGAAAGAGCCAAGTAAAGATGTTTATATTTCATATCATATGTTTATATATGGTTTTTAAAATGTAAGATCAAGCATCAAATTTTTATTTTTTAAATTTGTATAGTGTATAAGGAATTTTTTATGCTTTCCGATGATTCTAGTTGATGTTTTTCAGTTTAAATGCCTCAACTATGCAGTTAATATCTTAAGAAAAAAAAAACTGTCAGGATCTCAGGATTGATTTTTTTTTTTTTTTTACACAAGCTTATGTGTTTCTATATATGATCATTTTTAAATAAAATTCTAAAAGCTAAATATCTTTAAAATTAATTACTCTTTTTTATTTTCTGCACAAAATTATTTCAGGTCCATCTGAAGTTAAAATTATATCAAGACAAGAGCTCTTCAACCTTATGGATGACCAGAATTGCCTGATTTCGATAAAAAACTAGAATCTCTCGAGGATTATCTTGTTAACAAAAAAATATTGTTCAGAAAACCAAAAGCTACAAATAAAAAATGATTTTAAAAAATATATCAAGCCTGAATTTCAGAAAATATGGCACGAATCAAGTAGGAATAAGCATTTTTTCTTGAAAAAAAATCATATTGGTTACAAGGAACAAAGGGGTTTAAAGACTCAATAGTTACAGGTATAAAAAATTCTAAACTTAGTTTAGAAGTTTGATGAACTATGCGCTCTCAGGAATTATTTTTCTAATAAAACCTTTTAAACCTTTGAGCTCGGGGGGTGAATTCTTTAATATGTCCAAATGCACATTGCACCAGTATTTTGTAAACAAAAGATTCGGCTTATAATATACACGAAAAAAGCATTGACCTATTTTCAAATAAATTTGGGTGAATATTCCGGTGCCAAGGTGACATTTGGAGATTAAAATTAAGTGGGAAGAAATTCACCCATCAGAGCTCAAAGGGTTAAAAGGGACCAAGAAAAAACGAAATTTGTTTCATTTTCTACAAAGAAATTGGTCGCTCATGGAGGGAGTTCAATTGGGGTGGTCTCTCAATGGAGGTAAAATTAGTATTGAGCCTATAGGACTAAATTTCGTTCATGAAAAAATGGTCGTTCTCGTGGTCGCTTAAAAGAGGTGGTCGCACAGGAAGGTTTCACTGCATATGAAAAAATACATTTAGATTGACGGATAGAATACAATATATTCACTAATATTCTCTTGCATTAAAGTCATTTTTACATATTACAATGTTTGCCATATACCCTGTATATATATATATATATATATATATATATATATATAATGTATTTTTCAAAGAAAACTACTAAAAAGTGATAGTAATAAGATAAACTAATCAATAATAAACTTTAGTCCAATTTTTCAGTAAGAAATATTTTTGGCCGGCTAAATCCACCAAATACTCCACTGTGCGCCGTCTTCCGATCTATAACATAGCGTGACATGTGACAATGGGGAGAAAAGGGTTATGGTGAAGTGTGACACTTTGTGACAAAAGGGTGGGGTCAAAATATTGAAAAAAGTGTGACATCATTTATGGACTGCCCCTAAGAAGATCTTTTAGTTCTTACTGTATCATTGTAGTTTTCAACTTTAATTGTTTTGCTTTATAAAGTTTTTAAAAAACTGCATTTGGATTATTAATTCTGTATTCAATTAGACTCTGCGTCATATTCAATTAAAATATGTAAGTCGATATTAGATTGGATATTGTCAGCTCACGTTGTAAAACCTGCTGTAATCGCTTGTATAAATTGATAAACACTATATATTATATAATTACAGAATCACAATTTTGTTTTTGACCAAATGCCTCCAGACTAATAAACCTTTGTGAGTGGTAAGTAATTTTTTTTAAATCCATAACAACATTATTTAAAAATAAGTTTCGGCGTTTCAAATAAGGTTTATTTAATAAAATATATTTACAAATATTCTCTTGTCTTACTCAAAAAGTGGTATAAAAAAGATTTCATTTCCATAAATCCACATAAGATAAATTTAAAATAATATAACTAAAAGAGAAGTAAATGTCACATAATTTTTCTTAGTAAGAAAAAGATAAAAAAATGAAATTATGTAAACCGTTGTGAAGAATATACTAAAAGTTAAATAAGATTTCAGAATAATGTTACATAACGTAAAGAAGATGTGATAGTAAGATTAAATTGTCAAAAATATATTTATGTTTCACATTTAATCTCGATTGAAGTGGTTCTGTTTTTTCAACAAAAAGATATATCGATATATTTTCCTCGTAAGCATTGAGTATAATTTAATATATTTGACATTGCAACACATTTTTAAATACAGGAAAAAATTAATTTAATTTTTTTTATCAGATAATATTAATATGATAAATTAACATTTTATATTTAATTAAAAATATATATATTTACATCAAATGAATATCATACTCGTATTTTTTATACAGTAATATAGCTTTTCAAAATTGAACGAAATGTTAGAAAAAAGTCGTATCAGAGGTTTTAAGGTTAAAACAAGTTTATAACACATTTGTCTTCAAAAACTTTATGCTACTTCGTCTGAGAAATATGATATAGTAAATTTCAAGAATTTATTTATTTAATCTGCTTTACGAATTTATCTACTTGCTTAAACATCAACAAATTTAGAACGCGAAATTCAAGGAATCACATTGGAAGATCTAATTATATTTATTTTACTAACAATGCAACTAGTCAATGGTACTCACTATGGTGTTATGAATGGTTATTCTTGTCACAATAATTTTTTTGGCAAATGACTTCATTAATTTGCTACATTGTGACATCCTGTATAGCTTCATTTCATTACTTGGTTATATCGTTATCAACTCGTGATCAAATGGGTTTATGGACGTCACGGTGAAACGGTACCACATATTTTCCAAGTGCTGTGAAGAAAATAAGACTTTCAGTTTGATTATGAAGTATAATAATTGTTTAAGTACGTAATAATTTGATTATAATTTCTCAATATGCAAGTGTTACGAAGATGATTATTAAATAAACATCTTAAATAATTTCTTCTTCTTTTACTTGTAACATTTAAAATAAATAAGAATAGCCACTATGCTAAAACATGTGCGTCACATTAAGCGTAATACTGAAATATATTAATGTTTTATTTTTTTTATTTTTTTTTTCAAAAATATTATAAATAAAAATACGTTTCATAATTTCGCATGCATGAATTTTAGTTATGAAACAATCACAAATACAATAAATACATATCAGTTTGCTTCATTGTTTAAAAATTGTCTGAAAGTGCGTGTATAAAATGTTTGCATTAACACTTCCCTTAAATGCCGTGTGTTGCCTTTCGGAAACATACCTAATTTAGGCTTCTAAAATACAATTAGAATAATACTCAAGCTATAATGCCTAATGGTGACATTAAAATACGTTCTGAAAATATTATTAAATCGATTTTCAACATGTAGATGGTACAATTGTGCTGTTTAAGAACAAAGATATATTTATTTTTTCAATTGTTGCTACATGTTCTTTTAATTTCGTTTAAGAATCTTGAGAAATGCTCTATTTTGTTCTGCAGTGAGCAAGTAAAATGTATTTCTTATCATAGTTCCTAAAATTCATGTGTGTTTATTATTATAGAATTTTTTCAGGAAAGCTATCTTTTGAATTGAACACCAGTACTGCCGATTAGTAACAAATTGCTTTCTAGCCGTAAACCATACTTTAAAAAATATAGGATTTTTTAAAGTATTTTTCCCATGATTTATTTAAAAAATGAAAGCAAAAAAAAAGAAAAAAAAACATTATTAAAATTTTTTTGAAAAATTAGGCATTTAATGGTTAATTTTTATTTTTAATAATACCAATATATCAAACATTTCAACAGTTATATGTTTTTTAAGCTGGCACACATTTTGAATTTTTATAAATATTTACATTTCAGTAAACATTACATTTCAGTAAACATTACATTTCAGTAAACATTATTCAGTAATAATGGCTATTAGAAAATAATTTTAATTATTCTAGCTTAACTCTACACGGATGTGAGTGAAATAGTTGAATCGTTTGGGTTTTTTTTTTTTTTTTAAGCATGTGTAATAATTTCATCAATGAGTTCAATTTCATATTAGATATAAGCACCATAAATATCCATCTTATTTTCCGGCAGTCTTTAATCAAATGCTTTAATGTTTATATAGAGATTATACTCAGAATTTACACTTCCTTTAAATCACAGGTAGTGCAAACATTGTATTACCCTTTATATTCCAATAGTTGCTTTATATAGTAAATGTGAGGAGTTGTGCAATTTTGGAAACACGTTATAAATTTAACAAGATATTTCCTGATTTCAAGATATTTCCTGAAATTATTTAAGGTTACTAAATATATAAGGAAGATTGATTTACATGCTCATTATATAACGACATAAAATTAACCTTCTAATTAATGAAGTATACTAATACTTTCTACAAAAATAAGAAAGTGTTTGAAGTTTTGCTTGAAAATTTAGATTAGAAAATTAATGTATTACTTTTAATTCTGTGCTTTGTTTGTGAAAGTTTTAATTTGTTAATGATTAGCCCTTTCCTTTATCAGAAATGAATATTAAATATTTTAGATATAATTTTCAATATTTGAGTCTTGGACGCCTCTCTCCGGGCAAACACCTTGTTATTTTTATTGGGACATTAGAGCACTGTTTTAAGAATCCCCCCCCCCCATTTTTTTGCGCCTTTCTTTAAAATTTTATTCGAATCAATGATTCATACCCTATGCTTAATTTTAACTAATTGAAGGTCTGAAGTTCTAATAAGTTAGACCTTTTATCAAGTTTCCATGCAAGGGCCATGACCTTAACTATCAGCTGGCCCTTTGTGGGGCCTTTATTACAGCTCCTTCAAAAATGTTCCGATTCTCTAGCATTTTTTTTTTTCTAACAACTTCTTAAATCCTGCTTCTACTACATGAACGACACAAAAATTTCTCTGACTTCAGCTACCACCAATTTTGAATATTAATCTCCTTCTTAGGGCCTTTGTTGCAGCTTCTTTAAAACAATTCGATTCTATTACAACTTTCTTTAAGATAGTTTCAGAGTCCTCCAGCAACTTTAAAACTACTAAATATTTTTCAAATACCCAACTACATTCCAAATAATACCCTTGCCTCCACGGTTCGTCTTTCTTTATACCTCAGTTACCACTTTTTTTCGAATGTTATTCTCCTTTTTCAGCATCAACTTACGTTTACTCACTACAGCCGTAAATTAAACATGGCGTTAATTTAATGGTAACTTTAGAAAAGGGATTTTATCCGTTTATTAAATATCGTGTTTATGCTAAAAGTAATTCATGAGATTTACAAATGGAAAGAACATCTTACACCGCTTGGGTGTGCACTTTCTTTCTCGGGTTCTGATGGCCCTATTTCAACTGAATTTGGTTCATTCAACTTATATGACAATTTAGCTACTTTCTGTGTTACGGAAATTCATCTTAGATGTCAATTACCTACATTTTTAATATGTATGGTGCATTCTTTTTCGGATTATATGGTAACGAGGTTTGGCTCACCCAACTTGGTTTTCGATTGTCTCCGGCACGTGCAGCGTACTTCTGGTACACGCTACCATAGGTATCGGAGACCCACTTTACAGGTTCGTTCTTAAAGAGGTTTGTTGGGAACAAACTAGAAGCTGTGGAAGGCAATGGATCCTTTGAAATTAGGTTAATTTAAATGAATTTCAAAAGATATAAAATCATATAAACTCGAGTTTTGTCTAAGGTTATTATAATGCAACCCGGAGCAACGCCAGGCAGGTCAGCCAGTATATATATATATATATATATATTACCATTAATTAAACATAACCTACCACCGTCAATTATTATGAATTAAAGCTGTAAGTATTTAAAAAAAATATATATATATATATATATATATTATAAGAATTATTATGGAAGAAAAAAGAAAAAAGTGGACACCGACAAAAATTGAAAAGCTTATACATTGAATTACGTTATCAAGGGCACAGAATTCAATGATATAAGCAAAATGGTTGTTTTCTGTGGGAAAAATAAGCTAAAGCTAAAATTAATTTTCCCCTATGCCCGAACAACCACTAAAATCAAGTGAATTGATTAAAAATGAAAGCAGAATAGAAACAAATAATATGAAATGGAAGAATCAATAAAACGTATTTAAATATTTATAGGATATAAAATATAAATAATAAACACCATACCGATTAATATTTCAGTATTTTACAAAAATCCATGTGCACATGTCTACCAGTATATCAAAAAGATTAAGGTGAATAAAACAGTTAAGAAATCACAGTAAATGATACCAAAGGATGCAGTTAATACATTTTGAAATAAAATTTGAAATACCTTGTAAAACAAATTTAATCTAATATAAAATAAATAAATATTAATTACATTATTTAAAATGCACTATTAAATTAATAGATAACATTTTAACAATATCGTCAAAATTTAGCAAAAAATACACCCTGGTTTATAAATTATAACTGAAATGGAGCTAGAAAAATTAAAAATTAGAGCAATCTGAAAGATACAATTTTGGTGCTGCCATCTATTATTAATTATATTAAACATCTATCGCAAGATAAAAATTTGCAAGCTTTTGAATGTAAATAACTGTTTAAACAGCAAAACCAAACAAATCCTTATATATAGAGAATTATAAACCTAATATAAATCACACATTGTATTTAAAACTATTGTTAATAAAATTTAAAAGCATACAATATATTCTATTAGCTAACTTATTTAAACTAAACTAAGAGTTTAAATAATGCTAGAATATTGATAATATATAGCATAAAGCTATATGCTATAAAACAAAATAAATTCAGTAATAATTAATATAAATAATTATTAAAAATAATTTAAAAATAATTTTTTAATGAATTATATATAAGATATTTATAAAATGAACAGGAAATAAAAAGCATGTGGAAGTATATAGAAGGTTAAATAATACTTAAAATCCCATTACTTAAAAAGCACAAATATAGAATGTGGATTATTTTCAGACATCCATAAAAATCCATAAAGTATGAATGTGGGACATTCAAAAACATTAAACTAAGAGTGGCATACTATTAGTAATTAATATGATATTGTCCTTAGTAAATTAAAATTTAATAACAAATAATTTTAAATTAGATTAATGAATAATTAAGCTAATTATAATATTAATGAAAATCTCCAATTTACATATAAAATATCAAATCAACATCCACATAAAATACATAACTAAAAAATAGTAATAATACAAGAGCCCCGCTTTTTTTTTTTTTAAATAATTAACCATTGCGTATTATCCAGACAACACCACCCTCCTCCGTACTCTAACATCTGCCCACCCAACCAACCTATAATATTTTTTTATATTATTTTACAATTTTTAATTTTTTATAGATATTTTTTTTATATAATTTTTTTGTAATTTTGTTTACGCATGTGTTAATTTGTGTTTATAGATCATGTAAGAAAAGTACTAATTGTATATTAATGAATATATGAATTTTTTTGGAAAACCATGATTTAATGCATCATAAATTAGTTTTTTAATATTATTGTTAATTAGAGGAGAAGAACATAAACATTTTATTCTATATAAATGATTAAGTATTATATTACGAAATACAGAATGATGTAGACAAGATTTAAAATTTGTAAATGTATTAACTGTGAATTTAAATTCTTTACGTTTGTCATATAAATCTGTGATTGTTTTATTGTCTTTTATTGTAATTTTAAGATCTAAGAAGTTAATTGTATTGTTAGATAAAAGGTTTTCCGTTAATTCCAAATTAGTGGGATAATCAACTGGAAATCGAGTAATTGCAGATTGATCAGTTTCAATTAAAATGATGTCATCAATATAACGATATAAATGTAGATTATTATTAGTAAAATTACGTTCATAATGAGATAAGTATAAGTCTGAGAGTAAACTGGAAGTACAACCGCCTTCAGGTATACCGACATGCTGTAAATATAAAGTATTATCTTGCAATATATAATTATTATAGATAATGAAGTTAGTTGAAGATTTAAAATATGCAATATCTATATTAGATGGTAATTCCAGTTTTTTATAATACTTTTTAAATAATGCATTTATAATTTTATGTAAATCTAATAGGTCTATATTATTAAAAAGATCTTTGAAGTCATATGTCGTTATATTACAAACAGAATGAAGATTTTTTAAATATTAACAAGTTGATAGCTATTTTTTATACAATGTGTATTATCATTGTTTGTAGTAAGTTCATATATTTGATTAAGAATTTTTAAGAGAAGTGTATTGGCTTTATTATTATATGTATTACAACCAATAGTAACAGTCCTAAATTTAATAGGAGTTTTGTGAAATTTGGGAATAAGAACTAAATATGGATAATAAAAATTAGTAGATAAAATATTTAAAAGTTTATAATAACTTCGAATTTTACGATTATTTACAATAACATTTTCATTAGTTTTTTTGAAAAGACTTATTAGAAGAAATAGAATTTGTAAGAAGTTGGTGATAATATGATTTACATATAATAGCATAATTGTTAGGAGATTTGTCTACATATGTAATAACGAAGTTTTTTTGTAATTTAGTAATTTGTTGGAAATAATGCTGTGTATTAATAGAAACCAAATCAGCAATATTATTTTTTAAAGCCATAGTTAATTTTTCAATTACTAATATCTTCCATTGATTAAAATATTCAATAGGCTTATTATAAGAGATAGAAATTTTATAAATAAAAATATCAATATCATATGTAAACTGTTTGATAATAGATTTAACATTAAATTTAGATGGAAGTCTATATTTAGTACCATAACCCATTAGTTGTTTCAATTTAAAATCATGAACAATATCAAGATTTCCAGTGATTATATGTCCATGATCATTGTTTATGTATTTTTTTAGAGTGGGGTCTTTGCAGTTACACGGAAAAGTACTTGCAGCAGATGTATTTTTTGAAAATGTATTGTAGTTAAAAATTTTTCTCCCAATTGTATTCGGATATTTAAAGGTTTTTGATATATGAAGATTATTGATAGGAAAAAAACAATTTTTATCATTAATTATAGAATTGATATTAATTTTATTAAAAATGTGGTTTGAAAAAGTAATTATCATTTGAGTATTCATGTTCTGAATTTTGTGTTTTTTTTTTTTGTATATTAATATTTAAAAGATTAACCCTACTCATAATAAGGTCAAAGTAAATATCAGAGAAATGTTTAGAGAAAGATTTACTTAGAAAGACATTTAAATGTTGTACCAGCTGTTTCTTTTTAATAACAAAGATGTTTTTACGAATTAACAACCAGTTATAATTCTCTGAGTAATTTCGTTGAAGATCATTAATTTGTTTTGTGATAGATTTTTTGGAAACTACAACTGATGATGAACCCTTTCCGCGTTTATTACGTGTTGTTTTAGCATTTAAATTATGATTAAGAGTAGGATAAATTGGAGAATAATCAATATTGTTATTTATAGATGTGAAGACTTTGACAGGTGTGTTAAATACTTCACTGTTAAGTCCATAAGGATAAATTGTGTTATAATATTTCATATATGATGATTCCATATAAAGACGTTCTGATTTATTTTTTAGAATTTGAAGGATTTCAATTGTCGTATTTTTAAATAGATGTTTATGAAAATGTTGAATTTCAGCTGTAGATTGTATATTTTTTGCTTTGTTATTATTAGAGTCTGATCGATGATGATTGATTCGTTTATGAATTGGACCTGATGTTTCGCCAATATATTTCATATTACATAAGTTGCACTTTATACTATAAATAACATTAAATGCTTTACAAAAACTTGACTAATTAGGATCTGAGACAATTTGTGTCTGAGCAGCGTATGGACATGTCTTGCACCGAGAATCATAGCACTTACGAAAAAATAAAGGACGAGGGGGAGAGTATAAATGGTCGCTGGATCACGATCCAGGAACAACCCAATTATTATTCCTGTACCGGGCACTACACTGCATAGATGCTAAGTGTATCTTGCCAGTATCTAGATGTTTACTAAGAACTGCCATATAAAAATTATGTATGGAAAATGCAATAATTGCCATAAAAATAAGAAATTTTAATAATAAAAATTAATAATTTAATTAAATTAGTCTTGATTAAATAATAAAAACTTGAGTATGAAAAAATATATATACAATATTTACAATCATAGAAGCAGAACGCAGAAACAATCTTCAAATTATCCAAAACCAAATTATGATAACCCAAATAACGTAGATTAATAATAGCAAGAAACCACTAGACTATTTTATAACAAATAAGTCTAAAAAGATCCGCATAACATCCAAATCCTAGAACAACTATAACCATGCAAAGACAACCAAAACGCTTACCCAACTAACTACTCAGATCAAAGTAATATGAATTTAAACTAAAGCAAATTAACATTAAATCTATGAATAGAAATAATTATTGCTACCATATTAATGTATATATAAAATGATTATCTCTACAGAATTATGTAAAGCTATAGCACAAATAGAAAATATAGAGGACAATATCATACACTAACTACAAGAAAATTCAGATAAAATCATAACTAGAAAATTAAAAAACATTAAATAAATCGTTGCAATAATAGGAATGAAAAAATTAATGGAATCCTAAAAAAGGTATCAGATAACTACATGGTAGAAATCTTATTGATAATACACATAGATTGTGCGCTAATTGCAGCAATGATCTAAGCGTATAATATTTAAAAGATTGCTAAATAATTTAGCGACCTGGGAATATATAAAAATATATATAAGATACCTTAAGGAAAAAATACATCAAAATGAATTGTTGACATTCAAAATGAAAAGATATTTAAAATATCGTAAAAAGCATACATTCATAATTACTTGTGCAAATGCATCATAGTAATTTGAATGCTAATATATTACCGTTAATTAAACATAACCTACCACCGTCAATTATTATGAATTAAAGCTGTAAGTATTAAAAAAAAAAAAAAAATTATAAGAATTATTATGGAAGAAAAAAGAAAAAAGTGGACACCGACAAAAATTGAAAAGCTTATACATTGAATTACGTTATCAAGGGCACAGAATTCAATGATATAAGCAAAATGGTTGTTTTCTGTGGGAAAAATAAGCTAAAGCTAAAATTAATTTTCCCCTATGCCCGAACAACCACTAAAATCAAGTGAATTGATTAAAAATGAAAGCAGAATAGAAACAAATAATATGAAATGGAAGAATCAATAAAACGTATTTAAATATTTATAGGATATAAAATATAAATAATAAACACCATACCGATTAATATTTCAGTATTTTACAAAAATCCATGTGCACATGTCTACCAGTATATCAAAAAGATTAAGGTGAATAAAACAGTTAAGAAATCACAGTAAATGATACCAAAGGATGCAGTTAATACATTTTGAAATAAAATTTGAAATACCTTGTAAAACAAATTTAATCTAATATAAAATAAATAAATATTAATTACATTATTTAAAATGCACTATTAAATTAATAGATAACATTTTAACAATATCGTCAAAATTTAGCAAAAAATACACCCTGGTGTATAAATTATAACTGAAATGGAGCTAGAAAAATTAAAAATTAGAGCAATCTGAAAGATACAATTTTGGTGCTGCCATCTATTATTAATTATATTAAACATCTATCGCAAGATAAAAATTTGCAAGCTTTTGAATGTAAATAACTGTTTAAAGAGCAAAACCAAACAAATATATATATATATATATATATATATATATATACATATGTAATAATATAAAATTTCGCCTTTTTATCTTAGTTAAATTATTCCAAAATATTGTAATATCTACCTTTTTCACATAGCTTTAATAATATCTTAAATATCTTTTATCTTTTTTCCGTGCTTTAAATGTGTATTCTTTTATTATTCTAAAAACCTTAATTCCATTCGTAGCTTACTCTTAAAAACCCATTAAATTATCTTCTTTCATTTTATTCTGAAACAAAATTCTTTTTATTCGGAATATATTTAATAGTTCAGGCAATAGAGACCGTATAGGGGCTCTACACAGTAAAATATATAGTGGTTCTGGAAAAAGGCTTACTATATGATTTTTGGGTCGCTGAATCCGAATTTTTAACTTCCAACAAAAATTTCCCCCGGTAACCCCCCAAAATTTTAGTAAGATGTCCCCCCCCCCCCCACAAAAAAAAGATTTTTATTAAATACAATCAATTTTTTGTAATTTTAGGGAAAACTGATCTAGGAATTCAGTAAGTATACAAAATTTGCAACAAATTATATATATGACATTATGACGTATGATTAAGAAGGAGGGGAGGATCTGCCTCGGAACATTCGCCACGGTGGGTGCTGAGTGGACTAAGTTGCGCAATTCCACTTAACCACTCACATCGTTTACATTCAACCCCCGATCTCCCCTCCGATCTTTCCCTATAAGGTTTACTTTAAGATTTTTTGGGTCGCTGAATCCGAATTTTTAACTTACCCCCAAAAATTTCGGCCTCACCAGTGGCCGAGAGGTTCTGCTCTCGAAGCTGCTAGACGGAAAGTGCTGGGTTCGAATTCAATCGCGCCCGTCGGCCTAATCGTTCGGAGTTTTCGTGGTTTTTCTTCGAATCTTGGATTTCCAAGCGTTAATACGAGTTAGGTTCCCTTAGAAAGACCCCCACGAAGGGCACCCTCCCCATTAGGGCCTATACCCCTCGTGTTAATAATTGGCCGTCATAAACACAACCAACCAATCGACCGCCAAAATTTCGCCCCCCCCCCCCCCCGCAACCCTCCCTCAAATTGCTGTTTTTAAATTAATTTATTTATTGTTTTAGGGAAAATTATATAGAAATTCAGAAAGTAGACAAAATTTGCAGCAAATAGGATATATAACATTACGACATAGGATAAACGAGAGGGAGTGTGCTGCCTCGGAACATTCCCCGCGCGCTGATCTCAAAAACCAATTTTTTTCAAAAAAAAATTTTTGGAGATTTGCTGGGGGAAATTTTGGTGGTAAGTTAAAATTCTGATTCAGCGACCCCAAAAACATAAAGTGA
The DNA here is from genome assembly GCA_963932465.1 of Maratus speciosus. NCBI lineage: Eukaryota > Metazoa > Arthropoda > Arachnida > Araneae > Salticidae > Maratus > Maratus speciosus. The sequence continues at coordinate 368,047,178 of OZ010791.1, read as the reverse complement.
GTCGAAATCCGGAACTAGTATTAATTTTGCCAGTAAAATCCCGTATTGCCTGGACTTCATAATTTAGTGCACGTAGCGCCGCAGTGCATGTTCAGAGGCAGCCCTCCCCCTCCCCGTTCAGCTTACGTCATGATGTCATATATCCTATTTGTTGCAAATTTTGTCTACTTTCTGAATTTCTACATACATTTCCATTAAAACAATAAAAAATTTAATTTAAAAACAACTTTTTTTTTTTTTGGGGGGGGGGGTTGCTGGGGGCGAATTTTTGGGAGGAAGTTAAAAATTCGGATTCATCGACCCAAAAAACTTAAAGTAAACCTAACAGGGGAAGTTCTGTGGGGCGGGGGATCGGAGGGCGAATGTAAACGATGTGAGTGGTTAAGTGGAATTGCGCAACTTAGGCCACACAGCACCGCGGCGCAGTTCCGAGACAGATCCCCCTACACCTTGATCCTACGTCATAATGTCATGTATCTAATTTGTTGCAAATTTTGTCTACTTTCTGAATTTCTAGATACTTTTTTCCTAAAACAACAAAAATAAATTATTTTTTTAATAAAACCATTTTTGGGGGGCACTCAAAATTTGGGGTGGGGGGTTGCCGTGGGAAATTTTGGTGGGAAGTTACTATTGGGTTGGAAGTTCTATTTGTTCAATGTCACATAATTACTTGAAAATTCCCGCCAACATTTTTATTGCGTTATAAATCAACCGCTGAGAGTGATAGTCTAAGAGCTAGCAACGTTTTCGTCACCTGATTTAATCAAGGCTCATTTTTCTATATGTTCTTCCGATTTATAGTGTAGTACGTTTGCGGGTGGACTGGCAGTCAGGTGACGTTGCGTTTACCTGCGGGAAGAGGAGTTATGCAGGTCAAAAAACTTCAAAATTACGTCGTTTTATCAAGGCTCATTTTTCGATATGTTTTCCCGATTTATGGTGTAGTATGTTTACGGGCAGTCTGGTAGTCAGGAGACGTTGCGTTTACCTGCGGAAAGAGGGGTTATGCAGGTCAAAATTACGTCATTTTATCAAAGCTCATTTTTCTATATGTTCTTCCATTTTATGGTGTCGTACATTTGCGGGCGGTCTGGAAGTCGATAGACGGTGCGTTTATCTGCGGGAGAAGGGGTTATGCAGGTCAAAAAACTTCAAAATTACGTCCTTTTAGCATGAGTTTTGTTCATAATATCTTTTTCTACCAACTATTTGTGATATTAATCCATTATTACCAGACGTTACCAATGTCGCTAAGACCCTGCCAGATCCACATTTATAGGTAACATATTACTCTTTGGTTAACAGACAACATATAATTAATTTTCCAGACACAAATTCGGTTTCAAAGTTAATGTCCGACGGCTTTAAATATGGCAACGAAAGTGTCTGTTTCAGAAGTGTTTTACAGTTTAAAAATTGTAAGTCATCTTTACGTCATTTTATCAAGTTTAAAAATAACAAGATATTCAACTTAGTCAAGCGAAAAACCAATAATTAATTTGCCAGACATAAATTTGGTTGCAAAGTTAATGTCAGACGGCTTTAAATATAGCAACGGGAGTGCATGTCTCAAGAGTGTTTTATAGTTTAAAAATTACAATTACATAAATTTACTTTAATTACACAAAAAATTAAAAAAATTTTCGACATACACTATATATATATATATATATATATATATATATATATATATATATATATATATATATATATATATATATATATATATATATATATATATATATATATATATAATGGACAGGCACTTTCGTTGCCATATTTAAAACCGTCTGGCATTAACTTTGTAACTAAATTTGTGTCTGGTAAATTAATTATAGTTTGTCTGCTAGCCATACAGTAATATCTTGTTATTTTTAAGCTTGATAAAATGACGTAAAGATGACTTATAATTTTTAAACTATAAAACACTCTTGAAACAGGCACTTTCGTTGCCATATTTAAAGCTGTCTGGCATTAACTTTGCAACCGATTTTGTGTCCGGCAAATTAATTCTATGTTGTATGTTAACCAATGTGTAATATCTTGCAATTTTTAAGCTTGGTAAAATGACGTAAATTTGGCTTATAATTCTTAAACTATAAAACACTCTTGAAACAGGCACATTCATTGCCATATAAAAAGCCGTCTGGCATTAACTTTGCAACCGAATTTGTGTCTAGCAAATTAATTATAGGTTGCCTGCTAGCCAAAGAGTAATATCTTGTAATTTTTAAGCTTGATAAAATGACGTAAAGATGACTTATAATTTTTAAACTATAAAACACTCTCGAAACAGGCACTTTCGTTGCCATATTTAAAGCCGTCTGGCATTAACTTTGCAACAGAATTTGTGTCTGGCAAATTAATTATAGATTTTCTACTAGCCTAAGTTTAATATCTTGTTATTTTTAATCTTGATAAAATGACGTAAAGATGACTTATAATTTTAAACTGTAAAACACTTCTAAAACATACACTTTCGTTGCCATATTTAAAGCCGCCTGGCATTAACTTTGAAACCGAATTTGTGTCTGGAAAATTAATTATAGGTTGTCTGCTAGCCAAAGAGTAATATCTTGTAATTTTTAAGCTTGATAAAATGACGTAAAGACCACTTATAATATTTAAACTATAAAACACTCTTGAAACAACCACTTTCGTTTCCATATTTAAAGCCGTCTGGCATTAACTTTGCAACCAAATTTGTGTCTGCAAATTAATTATAGGTTTTCTGCTATCCTAAGTTTAATATCTTGTTATTTTTAAACTTGATAAAGTGACGTAAAGAAGACTTATAATTTTTAAACTGTAAAACTCTTCTGAAACAGGCATTTTCGTTGCCTTATTTAAAGCCGTCTGGCATTAACTTTGAAACAGAATTTGAGTCTGGAAAATTAATTATAGGTTGTCTATTAACCAAAGAGTAGTATGTTACCTATATATGTGGATCTTGCACGGTCTTAGTGATATTGTTAACGTCTGGTAATAATGGATTAATACCACAAATAGTTAATAGAAACAGATATTATGAACAAAATTCATGCTAAAAGGACGTAATTAAAAAGTTGTTTGACCTGCATAACACCTTCTCCCCCAGGCAAACGCAACGTCTCCCGACTGCCGGATCGTCCGCAAATGTACGACATCATAAAACTGAAGAACATATAGAACTAGTATCCGTCAGGCCGTAATGTCGGAACCTGGAGGCGCATAAACTTATAAGATATTATTTAAAAAAAATGTTTTATTTTCTAGATTGCTGTTTAATAGCATAAAAGTAAGTTCGACATAACAATCGTCGATACTTCATTCTAAAGTGTTTAACTCAGTCGTCAATTGCCTCGGGTAATGCACAAATTCTAATCTGTCAGCATGTGCTTCCATGCTTCTAATTTGGGTAAAGCCTGTCCTTAGCGAAAACTGCTTCCAATAGAACTTTCTCTAAACGACAAACTACAGTAAAAATGACATAAATTGTTTTATGTGACGACACCTTTAGATGGATATCCACAAGAGTTTTTGACAATGTTAAACTCAAGGATCTATGTATGGTGGCAAGGTATGCAACAGTTAAAGATAACTACCTTCGTGAGAATGAAGCTTTTTCTTCTTTCCAATATTTACAAATAGGTTTGATAAAAAAAAAATTACAGTTAGAAATGGCTCATGATATTCAACAAAATGAACTATTATGGTCTGTGGCAAGCCTCGAGGTTGAAAACGTGGGCCATAGCCAATATTTTTTATCGCATTTACGTTTAGCAATTCTCACTCCGTTCAGATATTGGTTTGTAGCATAATGCATAACCCTGCATGCAGCTGCTGAGGAAAGTACAGACTGAAGTCCAGACGCGTGATCATCTTCACTCCATCTTGCTATTTAATCATTGTGATCTTCTAAAATTCTTGTTTATTGGCCCCCGCTTTGATTTAAAAAGTGCTTCTTGATTATATCCTTTAGCTTGCTTGGTTTTGAGAAAAAGACATATGGCACCTTCAAATCATTCAAGTTAGCCGAAAGCAGTATATCTTTGCGTTTTTGCATAAGGGGTGAGAGGTAGTAAAAAACTTGACTCACGCAAAGTGCGTTCAGAGTCTTTCGGAACTGTGTCTGCTGATCGTCGTTTTGTCTCAATGAATTTGTTAATGTGAAACATTTTTTAAAAGCTCTAAGCATTTTTTGTCCGCGAAGAATCAAAATGACTTTTAAAGAATGTCTCTTATATAGAGGGATGTCTTTTACGCGATGTAACTACCTAATACGTCCAAGGATTTAAACAAATAAGCCTCTAAAAGACTAAATGCTATCTATTTTACCTTCGCGACATCTTTGTTCAAGGTCAGCCATAAGACGACATCCTATCATTGAAAATTCATCAATAATGAGAAATAACACTGCATCCATTCTGAGATGTATATTTATTGCTGAATTTTTAAATTAGTGAACTATTTCAAACACGTAGGTTCTTTAAGCACTGAGTGAGTTACCTTGTCTTTGACATTAAATGCAGCAGTACCTGTTAGTGCCAAAAGAATGATAGCTTCTGACCCTAACTGCTCTATGATTGTTTTACTAATTTCTTTGATTTTTGTACATTTTACAGCTCTTCCTTTTCCAATAATAAAAGTTGATTTAGGGAAATTTGTAACCTTTGTTTGCAAAGACAAAAGCTGTTCAGTGCATAACTGAAGGCAGCATAATTTGTTGTTCTTTAGAATAATTCAGAAATGTTAAAAGTAAAGAGAAACCATTGCATAAGAGAATCTACGTTAAAGATAAAGAATTACCCCCGGATGTATTTGAGAGATTTTGATTTTTTTAATTTAGCTCCGATCTTTGAGAATTTGGTCCATCGAATTAGCGTCAAAAAACTTCAATGCGCCTTCAAAGACTTGCTTGTCTCGCACAGCCCACACTTATTTAATATGACAAGAGGTAAAAAATTTTAACACGTATGTAACACACACTCATAGATAGTCTTCTATACTCCTCTATCAAATTTGATACCTTTATTCATCTGAGTTGTTGCTATATTGTCATTAAGAAAATATTAGGAAGCATCTGAGTTATTTTTATGCGACTTTTCCACATAGAATTAGGCTGAATAACTCTATACATTTGAATTACTTTCTTTTAACCGTCATTTTCGAAACTTCTCTGTATAACGTTGCACATATAAAATATGTATATTTCTTAAAATGTACACTAAATCTAGGCAGCACATTAAAAAAAATCAGGGATTGATTTATGACTTTTAGTTAACATGATTTCTCACGAATTATCTTTCATTGTTGTATCCATTTCTCCAATCATAAGCATAAGTGATCATAGTCATATACATTAACGTCGCATTTATAGCTAAGCTTCGCGACATTTGGACGAAATATCGCCAAATTTGGCGACCAAAAATATGTCGTCAAAAATTAAGCGAATTTGGCTGTATCTGACTAATTTGGCGAAATTTCTATTGAAATTCAGTACTGATGATTCTTCTCTAACTGGGTTCTTCGCATTTTAACTTCGTGTTCTCCAATAAAATTAGCTAAAATCTTAAAACCAAGAAATAGGGAAGCTATCTTTTCCAACCCGTACAGGATTTTTTTATTTTGTAATCTACATATTTCTGTTTTCTAGTGTACATCTTGACAAAAAAAAAAAAAAAAAATGCTTATTTCATTTACTTCAGAATGTTCACTTGCATTTCACTTGAAATACATTCATTTACGATGAATTAAAATAAAATTGAGTAAACGTCAGTAATTGGGACAATTGCAAGTAATTACAAGTTATTAAATTTGCTTATCAAACAATGCTCAGTAAATTATGAATATGTCTACACACCCGATTACGAAAATTTTCCAATAGAAACATACATTCGTCCGAATACAAATGTACATACATAATAATACATACATATAAGTAAAGTAAATCGAGAAAAATACATGACATTATATTTTTCTCGATTTCTTTGAGTATCACTCGTAGCCATTCGACTAATGCCCAAAATCGTATTTTTCCGTATTGGATTTTTTTTTTTTTTTCGTTTCACTTAATTTAAAATTCAAAATGAATTGCATCGATTTGAAAGCTTACAAAGAATGAAAAGTTCGAAAAAAATAATGGTTGTTACATACGTAGGATGTAAAACTTCTGAAAGGGATGGGGGGGGGGGGTCAATCTATATCTCAGGTCACGAATGTATGAACATCGACTTCAACATTCTGCTCCATAATGATCCATATCAGGTTAAAATGCATAATTCACAGCAATGGAGCTAATGTTTTAATTAATAACGGGATGAATCTCGTCGAATTTCGGCGAAAGAAATTGTTTAAAAACGAACTCATACATAGGTTACTACTTAGTCTCTTAAAACAGATATTATTTTTATCTTAATAATACAAAAATACTAATTCCATACACTTCGACTGTTCAAAATATTAAACAACTAAACTGAATTATTTATTATACCTAATCAAGATATGTAATTTTGTTTAAATTACCCATTGAGTATGTTATGTTTAAAAGGCACAGATATTATATACGCCCCATATTGGCGCGATTTCTTTCCCACGCCAATTCGAGGAAAACGTCAACAGCACAAACAATAACATCCGGGTTACCATATCAAGTAAAATAACGACACTTTGGCGCCAGTTAAGTACCTGTTGCGCATTTGACATTGGCGTCAGAAAAAATCGCGCCAATATGGGGCGTATATGACATCTGTGCCGTTTAAAATTGCCGACTGAAAATTTAAAAAAATGATTTCACCTTAAGTCAGTCATGGAATTATATTTCGCGTAAAATCTAAACTTAATGTTATTTTTACCGTCTCATAATTTGCATACGCATCTCTTATATTTACATTCACCATTTCAAAAATATTACAATGCGCAATATGTGATTAATACATATATTTCTAAACTTAAATCAAGTTTGTCAACTACGACTTTGCATGTGAACATTCGCACTCTCGACTTGTGATTCTAATCTCTGTATCGGCGAGTAAAATTCCAGAAATTTATATCTTTTAGAGACGTTCTTAGTAAAATATTTGCTTTTATCAGAGAAAATATTCCTTTTCATTTAAATATGATGTCATTTTCCCTCATTGAAGCATTTCACCAAGCGTCTCAAACTCAATGAATGAAAAAGAATTGAATTTTAACAGCTTTTGCGGAAAACATGAGTATTTTATTAAAGCATGACGTCATTTTCTGTTCATTTTTTTCAGAAAATTTATTTTGAATTTTATGAGAAAATGGCATCAATAAAGATAAGCAAACCTTATTATTTTTGCTTTCTTTACAACAATGGAAGTAATTCAATTGCTACCATTTTGAAACAAATTCATAGAAATTTTTTAATTTTAAAATTTAAGTATAAAAATGAGAATATTTAAAAAAATAGCTAGTGCTGGCAAATCTACAAAGAAACAGCTTTCATTAAAAAAAAGAATTATTAAAATTGGTGCAAAAAAAGCTCAAGGTACATGACTAAAAAGAGAGAGCCTTATCTTTCAAATATATAGAATTAAACTGGCAATGTTATCTCTATGAGAAAATTTTGAGCCGACATTTCAGGCTGTTAGGGTTAACGAATATTTATGATTTTCAATACGCGCCGAGATTTTGGCACTACCAACGTCCAGCTCATTTTTTGTGCCGATGCATCAAATATTTTGGACGCTATCGTGTGAACAATAAGTGTAATTTTTGCAGGGAAGCCGGAGCTGTGCTCAGACAAAAATAAGCCTTGATAAAATGACGTAATTTTGAAGTTTTTTCACTTGCATAACCCCTCTTTCCGCAGGTAAACGCAACGTCTCCTGACTGGCAGACTGCCGGCAAACATACTACACCATAAATCGCAATAACATATAGAAAAATGAGCCTTCATAAAATGAAGTAATTTTGAAGATTTTTGACCTGCATAACCCCTCTTCCCGCTGGTAAACGCAACGTCTCCTAACTGACAGACTGCCCGCAAACGTACTACACCATAAATCGGAAAAACATATAAAAAATGAACCTTGATAAAATGACGTAATTTTGAAATTTTTTGACCTGCATAATCCCTTTTCCCGCTGGTAAACGCAACGTCTCCTGACTGACAGACTGCCCGCAAACGTACTACACCATAAATCGGAAAAACATTTAAAAAATGAAACTTGATAAAATGATTTAATTTTGAAATTTTTTGACCTGCATAATCCCTTTTCCCGCTGGTAAACGCAACATCTCCTGACTGTCAGACTGCCCGCAAACGTACTACACCATAAATCGGAAAAAAACATATAGAAAAATGAGCCTTGATAAAATGACGTGTTTTTTGACGTGGGTAGCTCTTAGACTATAAATAGTTAGCTCATCCACGTCTCTCTTTCTTCACCTTCTGATCCGGAGTTTTTCAGTCGCTGACATGGCTTCCTCTCGCTTCCCTCTTTTCATTTAACAGGATTGGGCCATGTTTTGGATGGGTATGCGTGTGCGTGTTTTTTTTTTCGTAAGTATTTAACCTGTTGTATTGGCTGGGCGAGACAGAATTTTACGATTATTGTTTTGCTTAAAAACCGTTTTTACCTTGAGGGCTTTGTTTCCTGTATTTTCGTCAAATTTTTTCTAATATTTAACATCTAGAAGTTTAGAGTTACGATGTAGCAACGACCTGACTATGGGTAGCATCATTGCTAGTGGAATTGGTGCATTTTATGATCACTTAATAAATAATTGATGCATCTATTCCCTTCAGTTGTTATTTTCGCGAAAACTACCAATGGGCGGCGGCCTGATATTCCACTCTGACCATGATTTAACGGCTGCAAAACTTTGAATCTCGGTTGGAGTTAGAAAGTCCTTCCGGCCAGTGCCGGGAGGAAGAGGTAGCTTTCATATTCCTTATTTTAAAAAAGCCAACTTATATTATTCAAACACACGAAGCTCAATTTAGTGTAAACCGAATATGGGAGATTCAATACTAATTTTTATCAATACTAAATCATAATGAATGAGAATTTCGCGAAATTAGTCAGCTTTATCCAAGCTTCTTTTATTTAAAGTAACTTATATTTGGCTGCCAAATTCGACGATTTCTTATAGTGCCTGCCATTTTAAGACAACATGGTGGATGAGGCTAACCAGTGAACTTGATCGAGATCTTAGTAATTGCTGTGCACATGCTCACTCACATCGGAATCGGTTGATATATACGTGTGCTGTCGCAGGCAAAAAATCAGATTTTTCAAAATGTCACCCACATTAGATATTGAAACTGCTATATCTGAGCCATTTTTTAAGATAAAGACAAACAAAAAATGCTCCTGAATCCTTATATCAAGGTCAAATACTTAAGAAAGAAACATTTTTCAATTTCTAATTTTTTTGCACCTCACTTTAAATATATATTTTTTAATTTAATGGCCGCCATTTTGAAACAAGATGGCTGATGAAGCTGGCCAGCGAACTTGGTCGAGATATTGATGTATACTATCCACATGCCTTCTTCCATCGAAATAGGCGAATACGTGTGTTATCGCTTGACAAATACAAGATCGATTCAAAGTGTTAGCCATGCTAGAAATTCAAAGTGCTATAATTCAACCATTTTTTAAGATATAAACAAAAGAACAAATTTTCAGAAACAAAAACTGCTCCAGAATCTTTGTATCAAGGCCAAACACATAAACAAAATCTTTTCATTTTCCAATTTTTTAATACTTCATTTTAAATTTTAAATTACATTTTTTTAAATGACAACCCTTTTGAAACAAGATGGCGAATGAAGCTGGCCAACGAACTCGGTCAAGACATTGGTATGTACTATGTACAGACCAAGTTACATCCAAATCGATTTATAAATACGCCTTTTATCGCATGACAAAAATCAGGTCGTATTAAAATGTCACCCACAATAGAAATTCAAAATGCTATAACTCAGCCATTTTTTTAGATATAGACGAAACAAAACCTGTTCCGGAATCTTTGTATTATGGTCAAACACATACGAAAAAAATCTTTTTCATTTTCCAATTTTTTGGATCTCATTTTAAATTTTAAATTTTTTAAATGGCCGCCATTTTTAAACAAGATGGCGGATGAAGCTGGCCAACGAACTTAGTCGAGATATTTGTATGTACTATGTACACACCAAGGTACATCCAAATCAGTTCATAAATACGTCTGTTATCACGTGACAAAAATCGGACGTTTCAAAATGTCAGCCACGCTAGAAATTCAAAATGCTATAACTCAGCCATTTTTTAAGATGTAGACGAAACAAAAACTGATTCCGAATCTTTTTATCAAGGTTAAACACATAAGAAAAAAATATTTTTTCAATTTTAAATTTTTTTGGTACCACATTTCAAATTAAAATTTTTCTTAAAAATTTAAATGGTCGCCATTTTTAAACAAGATGGCGGCTGAAGCTGGCCAACAAACTCGGTCCAGACATTGGTATGTACTATGTATAAACGAAGTTACATCCAAATCGGTTCATAAATACGCCTTTTATCGCGTGACAAAATTCAGGACGTTTCAAAATGTCAGCCACGCTAGAAATTCAAAATGCTATAACTCAGCCATTTTTTAAGATATAGACAAAACAAAAACTGCTCCGGAGTCTTTGTATAAAGGTCAAATACATAAGAAAAAAATATGTTTCCATTTTCAATTTTTTGGTACCGCAATTCAAATTTTAATTTTTTTAAAAATTTTTAAATGGCCGCCATTTTGAAACAAAATGGCGGATGAAGCTGGCCAACGAAATCGGTCGAGACATTGGTATGTACTATGTACAGACCGAATTACATCCAAATTGGTTCATAAATACGCGAGTTACAGTGTGACATAAGTCATATATATATATATATATATATATATATATATATATATATCAATTTTGAACGGAAGGTGGTTTCGGGGTCTGGGGGTCATGATCGAGGAAAATATACCAAAATTTTTTGAAATCGCTTTCCTCCGATCGGCTGCAATAGGTAGCTTTTTGTAATGAAAGCTACCTAATAACGAGTGTATGTCTACTGCTTAAGACCGATACTGTTCTATCATACTCGTGAATGTATATCATATATATTTTTTTGCATAAAGAATGATTTAAAGGTCATTTCATCATAGAAAAAAAAAATCAGATTTACGTTTTTTAATTTACCGAATGGGAGTTGAATCGTAAAATTAATTATAAATTTGATAATTATCGACAGATATGCCATAGATACAGCCGTTTAGAAAAAAATTTCGTATTTATCATTTCCTATTAAAAATTACAAACAAAAGAATTATGAAATAATCATAGCAAACGCGGCAGCGTTAAGCTATAATATGATTAAGAAATAGAAAATGCAAAGGACTTTCTTAAATTTCTGGCGAACCAGTTGAAGTACGACAATGATTTTTCTTTTGAAAGATAGAACTCGACGAGACGAATAAACTGCTAGCATTAAAAAAATTACTGTAGCTTTCTGTAGTTTTTTATTTAACCTTAAACGAAAAAATGAAGACACAAAATTCAACAAAGTGTAGCTAACGTTCCAGTGGGTGGATTAACTTCATTTTTGTTTTATTTTGATCCTCCGGTTCAAACTTAAAATAGATTTTTTTTTCATCTTTGTATGTATGACGGTCGCTGAGAAAATCGAATTTGTCTTTTATAATGTCTCCATAAAATTATAGCAATCTCTCCTTTTCATTTTCTAATTCAATAATTTCTTTCGTGTTGCCATTCCCTAAAAAGCAGTACAATAATTTAAAAAAAGGGATAACGCGTGTACTTTTGTTTTTATAACTCAATAAAAATTGAAATTCAACTGATAGATTTTTGTATTTTTGAAACCGACGTCAACCTAAGCAGATAATGCATAATTTTCATAAATATATATATAAACTTTGTTGATTAATATTTTGAACTGGAGTAATAGACACAATGGAGCACAAACGAGTTGAGGCACAGATGTCATATTCGCCCCATATTGGCGCGATTTTTTTCTGACGCCAATGTCATGTACGCAACGCGTACTTAACTGGCGCCAAAGTGTCGTTATTTTGCTTGATGTGGTAACCCGGATTATGTTGTTTATGCTGTTGATGTTTTCGCCAAATTGGCAACTGAAAAAAAAAATCGCTCCAATATGGGGCGAATATGACATCTGTGCCCGAGTTGATAGGAAAAAAAACAGGGTAAATCCCAAACTTCTTCTTAGGAGTTAAATGTAAGTTTGGCACAGATGTCATATTGGCGCGATTTTTTTCCAACGCCAATTTGGCGAAATCATCAACAGTACAAACAACAACATCCGGGTTACCATATCAAGCAAAATAACGACACTTTGGCGCCAGTTAAGTACCCGTTTCGTATATGACATTGGCGTCAGAAAAAAAAAAAAAAACGCGCCAATATAGGGCGTATATGACATCTGTGCCGTTAAGTTTTAATTATCATCATAACATCCTGACTTACACAAGCGATAGGTATGCAGTAATATAAATACTTCACATAGTAATCATACCTTAAAAAATAGCATTCCATCTATTTTAAATAAGGAAGAGATGTCATATACGCACCAGAGTACATAACTGGGCGATAATGGCGTTATTTTGCCTGATACGGTAACTGAGCTATTGTTGTTTATTTATTAATTATTTTTTTATTTACTTTTATTTTATTTTTTAAAATTATATAAATTGTTTGGTTCTATAGTTATTAATTAAAATTTTCATTATTTATTGTTATTTCCTTTTTAAAATAATAGAAAGTAATTTAAAAATATATATGTAACTGCTATTCGAAAACGAGGTTTTCGTCAAATTGGCGTCAGAAAAAGACCCGCGCCAAACCCGTTGTGTATCTGTCATCTGTGCCTTAAATAATTAGGGTTTCGTTTAACTTTAGGTACTTTTGCTTGAGATATTGTCGAAAATGTACAGCAAAAATATACGGTACTACCTGATTATGCCGTCGACCAATTTTGCCAAACTATTCGCCAAATGATACAAACTGACTGAATAAATAAATTAGTAAAACATTAATAAAAATACTAATAAAAACTTGGGCACAGATGTCATATACGCTCCATATTGGTGCGATTTTTTCCGACGCCAATTTGGCGAAAACCTCGGGGCACAGATGTCATATAAATCACATCTGTGAGTCATATAAATCACAGGCGTCAGAAAAATCGCGCCAATATGGGGCGTATATGACACCTGTGCCAAAACTTGAATTAAAAATCACTTGATGACGTAACAAACACGTGTATCGTGTTTAATGTCGAATGAATGTAACATTTACTATCATCTATTATTGGCATTTAATCTTATAGTTTGGCGATAATTTTTTGGTCGACAGGATAATCAAGTTGCACCAAGTATGGTACAGATGTCATATACGCACCACATTGGCACGATATTTTTTCTGACGCCAATTTGGCGAAAACCTCGTTTTTGAATACCAGTTACATATATATTTTTAAAAAGGGATTAACAATAAATTTAAAAAAAATAATTAATAACAATAGAACTAAACAATTTATATAATTTTAACAAAGAAAATAAAAGTAAATAAATAATTTATTAATAAATAAACAACAATATTCGGGTTATCATATCAAGCAAAATAACAAAACTTTGGCGCCAGTTAATTACCCCGGTGCGTATATGACATTGGCGTCAGAAAAAAATCGCGTCAACGTGATGCGTATATGACATCTGTGGCGGTTCAAGTACACTTCGGAACGTTACTTTGAAATCGGTGAGTTTCATCGCCAAAATCGCCAAGATCCTTAATGATTATCGCCATTGAATACATAAATAATGCCATATTTGCAAAATTATAGGTCAAAATATAAGTGGAACCTCGGTTCACGACCGCTTCTGTTTATGACCACGACCAATTCGGTTTATGTCCAACTTCGGTGATCAAAATTTGACTCGGTTGGCGTGCAATATCTCGGTTCACGACCAAAGCATCCAAATAGTTCAGTTGGCAACTCTCACATAACTCTTGTTATTAGTCAAATTTTGGAGGAAGGTGCGCATATCCGAGTGCATTGTGTACCTTTTGTGTACTATAAAAAAAATTAACTTTTCGTTTTACTTTTACTCATGTTTGCGCTAATTTTAACTCTCATTATGGCTTCTAAGAATGGCAAAGTGCTTAGTGATAGCAGTAGCAAGAAGCTTAATCGAATTACTGTTGTAGCAAAGCATGAGAACAATGTTAGTATAACCGGTCTAGCTAAACAATACGATGTGGCCTAAACCTTCGATTTCCACGATAATCTATATATGTATATATTACGCTATCGTATGTGTCACAGAAATCGCGATTATCTGTTAATTGTTTAATGGCAACGCTCGAACGAAACGCATCTCATTGGTTATAGAACAGCATTTAATGCATCTCCATACCTATAAGGGGGGGGGTAACCATAGGCGGGAATGTGTTCTGCCGCCAAATACTGCCAAGTGTGTCACCAACTTGGCGATATATCGCCAAATTCCTATAGACTTCCATTGTAAACCAATAGGGTTTACTTGTTTAGAGAGAATCAACAAATTGAGATATTTTAATACAACAAAAACTAATACCAGTTTAAGGAATTATATTAATTATATTTAAGGGAGCCCAAGTTGTGCGAAATAAGAAAAAGTATTGGGAATATTTAAAAGCAACTCAGGTTTATTCATATTCAATATATAATTACCAAAAAATTTAAATGACTAGTATTAAAAAATGCTCTGACGAGCAGCAAAAAAGGCTAATATGTTTTTAAGTATGAAAAAGGGTTTGACAAGTGCTTCTAATTGAGCATGAAAAAGGACAAGGGGGTCCCTTCTTGGCTGCAGCTCACTGTCAATGCCAACTTTGAAAAAATCCTATTTGCGCTTTTTTCATATAAAAAAAATCAGCCACAGTTACGATAAAAATGTGTAGTATAAAGACACAGCCTGATTAAACATGAATGTAAGGCGACAGACATAGTACCAAAAACCTTAGTTCCTGCAGCGTATCACACTCATGCAGGACCACCAAGCACGCCCGCAGTTTAGAACTGTACCGAAAACTGATTTGTAATGCAGTGCAGACTGTAACAGCACTCTGCACAGGAACAATTCCACATGTGCACGCATAACAGTATAATGCATTCATTCATTGTTGAAATTATATGCAAGTGGCTGTGGCTGTACAATGTACTATGAAGTACAGCAATGCATGTAAATTATAAAGGAACATTAGACGCATACACCTTTAATACGGAAGTACAAAAGCACAGTGCGAGTGTGCGCTGAGGTTCAAAAATCAAAAGCATAATAGGAATGTACAGTGTAGTATAATTTATAGAGAAATAATGGTACACAGTGCACTGTACAAAGTTGCATTGCAGACGCATGCGCAGTACAACAACTGCAACAGTTCAGTTAACATGTAAAGCACAACGGAAAGTTTTACTAAAGTACTGCGAATTTATTTTATATGGAAAAAGCGCAAATATTATTTTTTCAAAGTTGGCATTGACAGTGAGCTGCAGCCAAGAAGGGACCCCCTTGTCCTTTTTCATGCTCAATTAGAAGCACTTGTCAAACATTTTCATACTTAAAAACATATTAGCCTTTTTTGGTGCTCATCAGAGCATTTTTTAATACTAGTATATTATATGACTTATAAATAAGCATTAGACGCATTATATAATTTTACTCTTATATTTAGAGACAATATGTATGTTTTATTTTAAAATCTCATTTTGTGTCTGATATTGTTTGATGATGTTGCCTACTAAATTTATTTAACATAGAAGGTTTTTAAGATAACTTTAAAGATTCATGAAAAAGGATTTAAAAACTTTGCTATTATTGTGAAGCACATTTTCAAGATTCGGTGACACTACGGCTAAATCTGTTAAAAAAGAATGATACATTTATTGCATTCAACGAAATAGAAGTAATAACGAATAACGAATAGCACTATGATAACTTTATTTTTTCTTAATTTTTTGCTGACTTACGTTATTTAGTTTACCTGGATTGTAGGAAGATAATTGCCACTGCAATATAAAGCACTATCTTCACGAAATTTATAAATTGAAACATACATTTTTTTCTTAGTATTTACATTTGAAACCATTATACCCTCGATATGAATGTACTTTCAGTTCTTCCCATTAGTTGCCAAGTTAGATTTAGGTATGTAGAATCTTCAATTTTAGAGAAATTTGCTTAACTATATATATATATACATATTTCTATTTCATGCGCACAAAATATAGTAAACAAACTAGATATTTGAGGATTTCATTATAAGTGGTGTTACTCTCGTTAACAAAATTATTGATAATCGTTATTTTAACCCTTTTGCTAGTATAACAAGCAATTTTCAAAATATGTTTCTGAATATTAAAATAGTTCCTTAACACACTTTAAGTTACATATCGCCAGATAGGAAATAATAAATTATAGGTATTTGTATTTGTATTTGTATTTCTAATGTTTGCACAAACATTTATATGCATATGACCTATGAAGCTATAAACAAGTCATATAAAAGGTGCTCATGAGATTATTATAATAATTATGTTTCGATTGATTTACTTCGCTTCCGTAGATTTCTGACCAAAATATGACCTCTATTGTTATCATTTCACCTTGATGATAAAATCAATCACTTTACTGTCATGGATTTTTTTCTCTATTTTTCTCTATTGAATATGAATGCTAATTTTTGAATTGATAACTCTAATATAGTTATCCAAGATTTTATTCTAGAACATAAAACGGATTATGAAGATTTTCACTAGTTAGAAAATATAAATTTAGAAAAACATTAATTATAATATTCGAATCATGCCAATAATACAATGTAATTGAGAGCAATATTTAAACAAAAATTACGATTTTAAATAATCATAAAACATAACTATTTCAAAATATTGAAATTTCTCATTTGTAACAAAAGTAGCAGTATTATTTCTTCTGAAATTTTGCAAATAGAATTGAAGTTTACGTAATACCCTTTTGATAAACATTAGAGTACCGAATATACCAAATAAAGAAAACAAATAAGCAGTTGGGTAAAGTAATACTGTAAATGTAATAAAATTTCGAAACAGCGTTACATAATGTTGTATCTATACTAATAAGATTAAAAGATATAAAACTTATTTCTGTTTCATATTTCATCTTTTATTGAATCGAGTTCGATTTTTGAAATATGAAAATATTTTTCGTGAAATCGTATAATATTAAAAACTACTTTCAACATTTTGCCTTATATCTTAAAGAAAAAAAATAAAATTAAAGAAATACTTTTATATCGAATTGTATTCGGAGAATTTCGATTTCATTTTTAATGTGTAGTTTTAAGAAATACATTTATAGTACATAAATAAATGGTTTCAAACTTTATAGTGATATATGAGAAATATGATCTCTAAAACAACAATATAAATATCCAATTTTTATTTTTTTTTTATTTAAAACGCGACAGTGTTTGATATCAAATACCTAAAATTAAATACGTTAAATATGTAAATATTCTGTTAGTATATTAAAATGAGAATATAAATAGGGTAGTATTTATTTATTTATTGTCTTTATATTGAGTAGTATGTATATATAACAAATTAAAATCATTATTGCTATTTCCAATACAGTCATTCCGGTACCTTTGAACTATGAGATATAACTTTGCACCACCTCCTAATTTTCCATATTTTTGACTCCAAAAGACTAAATAAACTCCAGAACTGTGCTTTGTTGGCAAGATTGAGACTGAGAATTTTTCTCTTCATTTTAGAAAATAAATTAAAAAAACATTATGCGCAATTATTAGCACAATCTAACTAGTTTTGTGAAGTACTGTTTTTAAGTTAATTTTGAATGCAGTTTTGAAGTTGTAATCCAATTAATTTTTTATAGTAAGTAACAATATATTCATTTATGAGACATATTATTATCTAAATGTTGTAAATGTCTTAATATTTTGTGATTATTTACTTATTAATAGTTAATAAAATGCAAATTAATGAGGCACTAACATTTTACTGCCTTTACAGGTTAACTTTGTGCCGGCTCAAAGTTACCCTGATGTTTATAATTTACTGATTATATCTGCTAATGTCAAAACATTCCCACATTTGCACGTATATTTTATATAAATGCCGAAATTGTGCAATGGATAAAAAATGTAAATATTTTCACAAATATGTGTAAAATACATAACATTTATTTAAAGGCGTTATTCGGGGCTGAGCTACTCAAATTTGACATTTCCTACATTCGACATTTTTTATTCTTGTTTGAATAATACTAGTATGTGTATGTATTACTGTGACTATGGATTGAGTTAAAACATTGAAAATTGTTTTTCACTGCATTTTTATGTTTATATGAATAACAAGTAGTTTTTTTCTAAATATTCATGGTTATCTTCTT
Source organism: Maratus speciosus (assembly GCA_963932465.1). Taxonomy (NCBI): domain Eukaryota; kingdom Metazoa; phylum Arthropoda; class Arachnida; order Araneae; family Salticidae; genus Maratus; species Maratus speciosus. The sequence continues at coordinate 368,028,731 of OZ010791.1, read as the reverse complement.
CCACTTTTCTTATGCCTAATATATGTTGTAATATCATAAATTATACAAATCTTCTGATGTTTTGAAATGTAAATTCGAAGTCTTTACATATCTGAAAACATTTTTGGGGTTTCAAAGTTGACCTAACTGTAATACTTTTTTTATGATGAATTATTTTAGATAGTATTTATCATATGGTGCAAAGTTACACTAAATGGCTGAGTAACTTTGAACCATGTTAAAAAATCATTTTTTATTGCTTTTATCATTATTATTTCTTAATTTTTGATAGCCATACAATAATTTAGGATCATGTCTTCCCTTTTATACCCCTAGTTGCAACAATATTCTCAAAATAAGAGTGTGACATATAAAAATAGAGAAAATGCGGATAAAAGGTACCCAGAATGACTTCACATAATAAATGAACGGCAAAATCCCCCAAAAAGTTAAAGAAGTGTCAAAATATATTAAAAATTAGAAGGAAGAAAAATATGTAAAAAAATGCGACATGGTACAAACAAAATCGTCTAACAAATGAATTACGTAACAGGTTTACTGAATAATGAAATGATCAAGTTACTGAACCCTGGTTCCACAGGTAACCCGGGTTCCCCCACATACTTCCTGGTGTGCAGAATATAGATGAAATTCGTTTTTCATTTAAAAAATTAATAGATTTATTTACCTTTAGTATAATTTTTTATTGCCCAACACCAAAAAAACATTTTTAATAATTTCGTATTAACCACATGCGAAATATTTTACTAATTATTTCAATTTTTCTGATTCTGATTTTTCAGTGTTTTTGTTAGATGTCTGATAAACATGCGTTTTATTTCATTTGTTTATTTATCTATTTATCTCATAAGTTCTAATTTCATTCAGAAACTTAGCCGTGGAGTGTTATAAGAATAACAAAATATATTGAATTATTTACCTTATTTAAAGTGAATTTTCCGTAATTGTGTTGCACGCAGACTGAAAAACATTGATGCATAAAAACTCTTTTAAAACCGATAAGTATTCAGTTATTGGAGGTATCGTTTGCCGAAAAAAATGCATTTCAAGGTGCATATTTGTTTTTATTCGGCAATGTAAAAATTAAAATTGTCCTAAGTTTAGACCAGTGGTTCCAAACGTGGGGCGCTCGCCCCACTGGGGGGCAGTTTGACTTTCTAGGGGGGCATTTCCAAATTTGTTACTCACTTATTCTCCATCAGCTCTTTTACTGATTTTTTATTTCAAAAGTAATGTTGTAGGCTAAAAATAAATGGTATACAAGCAAAATTAGAAAAAAAATATTTTTCTATTGTATTTTAAAAATGCTCCCAATGTAAAGTTTAAAATAATTCATACCCGAATAATTATACGAATACATTTTTTAAAATATTTTGACATCTTTTCGTAATAATAAATCTCAATATAAATTTTCTGATACTGTAATTTACAATTTATGATAACGCATTCGATTATTTATTAAATAACCTTTTTACTTCTATTCGCTCTGCTTTACATCACACAAAGATTCTTTTACAAGCGGAACTACAACTACTGAAAAGTTATGTAAAAAATTGGCGGTCTTGAACCTAGTTAACATAAAAAAAATATATGAAATATCTGAACGAGGTACTACCATAAAACTTACTAATCTTAAATATCATTAGAAAAGGAAGTGGGGAGATAATAAAAATCTATGGCTCTAGAGGAGGCTTTCTGCACAGTAAATAAATTTACATGATGACACACGCATTTTAAATTTTAAAATCAGATAATACATGGAAGTCAATTAACTATATTGGGAAAAGGAAAATGTATTGTGTTTGGCAATAATGGCTACTTCAATTTGATAAACATTAGAATCTTAAAATGCTTCTTGTATATTGTGTTAACAGTAGAAAGGAAATTTAGTGTCCAAAGATTTTCCACCAACTTTTAATAAGTTACGAAAATGAATTATAAAATGTATGAATGTAACGTTCGTTTAAACGTTAAATGTAAGTCTATCTTTAAGATATTTTGCAGACCATAAATGCAGACCATATAGCACTATTTTTAATATTGAGGTAAGTTGGAAAAATACAGCAAAACTCTTTTTGGCATAATTTCGAAGATGTATAATCTCATTGCATTAATAAAATTGTGTTAAAAACTCATTTGTGACAGAAGATAAAACTCCATGATAAGTTTAAAAATGTGAAATGATTGGTTATTGTCGAGGCTCTATTACCCTTCCACAGTGCGAATAAAGTTCACTTTTAAAATAAGAGACATCATTTAAAGATTGTGTGTGTGTGAGAGGGATGGGGGGCATAGTGACTTTACAGATGCTTTGGTGGGGCATGGCCAATAAAAGGTAGGGAAACACTGGTTTAGACATTACCAAAATATAAAAAAAAGTCGACCCCCTCCCCCCTCACCATCAATATGATATCAGTGTTGCTCGAGGAAATATTTTCCTTTGTAGTATAGATAGATGGTATTTTCAATGAAAAGGTATGTTAACACATATTTTACTATTATATATGGGTCAGTTCCAAATTATAGAATTTTTCAGAAGTATTTTAAAAAGCAATATCGCTTCTTTTATTCCTACTCCGCTTGTAATTGAGAAAATAATATTCATTAGCTTTACTGGTAATCATGTTAAAAACAATTTTAAAAATACATTTTTTAGATATTGGATTTGTCAAATTTTTAGTATTTTATAGGATATGACTACCTTTTTTTTTCGTTATTTAAAAATATTTATTATTGTTTTTTATGTATTTCATTGTAAATGCCCTTATTAGGATAGTAGGTAAAAATCATAGATTTCAATTATAATTTTAGTTAATCGATAAAAATTTCATATACTATTCATCGACAATAAGGAAACTTGACCTGAAACATTAAGTTCAGAGCCTGATTTAGACATGGTCCTCTGGGGTTTGGACAAAAAAAAAATTGTAATCTGATGTAAATAAGATTTCATAAAAGAGCAGAGCTTACAGATAGTAAGAAGAAGTCTAACATAGTAAGAAAAAAGATATATAGATTAAATGCAATATCAGTAGAAATAAATTTACTGACTTGTACTGTTAGAAATATAAAAATTTTTGGTACCTTTGAATTATCGCAAAATCAAGTCAAAATGAACGCTAATTCGCCATTTATATTAATTGTAATCGCGCAAAAGATATTTATTGCAAACCGTGACAAACATTTTCATTTGTTATCAACTGAAACATGAATCAATTTATTTTTATTATAATTTAATTGTAACCACTCCAAATTTTTGTTTTGCTGTTTTTCGAATGAAGAATACTTATTATTAAGTTAGCACGATACAATACGATATAAAGACGACATACTCATTTACTTTTAATGTATGGAGTTAATCACCAGAATGAGCTCCAATGAAAATCCCCTACAATCAAAATTTTGAACAATCGAGCTTACACTTAACCAAAACTCTCACAATCTGGGCAGGGTAGGAATCGATTATTAAATGATAATTTTGGCTGGGATTGTGCTATACCACGTAACTAAACCTGGGAACGCTGTTTGCGCGGTTTTTGGCAAAATAAATTCGCCTTTCTGTAATTCAATACAAAATAGTTATAACTTGCTTATATTACTGACGCTGAAATGATTTTATCATTTGGAAGACAACTAATGAAGAGGAAACGGTGATAAAATTATTTCATGATTTTGAAATTATACATGAAACATGTTTTTTCAAGAAAAAAAAAACCAGAGCATTTTGATTGAAAAATAAATGTTTACTGCAATGCTAAGGAGATACTTACTATTTCTTACCTGCATTTTAAATTGAATTTTATTTTATTACTTTATTATATAATATTTATTTTTTGTTTTGTTTTAAGAATAAAATGTTATAGATTTAATAAAATATTCATGAAAATCTGTCATTTTCAAATGTTATATTTTTGAAATGCTCACATTCTATGAACAATATTATTTCTGTTTCAAAAGTCAGATTTCCCGTGAGTTTCATTTTGTGCCAACTATTTTACTAGGCGACATTGGTGTTGGTATAACGGAAAAGGGTGCCACGGGAGAATTTGAATACATTTAATAAAGAAAATCAATAAAATCTGTCCTTTTGATAATGTTATATTTAAAAAATGCTTACTTTCTTATCAACAACATTATTTTTTTCAAGTGTTAGATTTTAATTTTCTTCCAATTATCACGCTTGACGACACTGGTTTTGTTATATAAAGAAAAAGTGTAGTGCAGGAGAATTCACCCCTGTTTGATAGGATTTCAAAAATCAATAAACCGGCAATATCGCAACTGCTTGTTTACATTTGTGAAACAATAACACCGATAAACAAATAGAGGCATGTTGCCACTATGAATATTTCAAAACTTACAGATAGAAAATTCTTAGATTCACTGAAGTCACTGAAAAACAGGATACCTTTATGTTGGAAAGTGGAATTACAAGATATGAAATTTTATTGGTCGAAATGATTTGGGATAAGATTACTAAGAAAAATTTGAGATTTAGATTAAGAAGGTTAGATAATTTATAAATAGATTTTTAAAAATATTTCTTTATGAATAAAATATAAATATTTTTTTTTAATTTAAAAACAACGTTAAAAACACCAGAATATGCAATCTTTGAGCAGACTATTTTTGGTAGCATTTAGCGTACCGTCCGCAGTGCACTAAGGACTGAGGCACTGGTACGGTACAATAAAGGATAACAAAACTAGTATGCTCAAAAATTGCATATTATGCATATTATGTTAACGTTGTTTTTAAATTTATATTATACTGCGCCAAGTATTATCTTAATAATTTTAAGTATTTTAGTTAAAAAATTTTCATATATTACAAATATAATACGAAGTATTAGAAACAACGCCTTTATACACATTTCATCAAAATTACAAAACATGCTAACGATATTTTCGAATAAAGAAATAACAAACTTCATCAAAGTTGTAATCACTAGCACACGTATGAGTGATGTGTGCCCACGAAAACAAACCAAAAAAAAAAAAAAAAAAAAAAAAAAAATACCGGATAGAGCAAGCTCGTTGTGCAGCGATCTCTAAAATGCTTGATATTCGTCAAAGTCGCGATCACTAACGCGCGTATGAGCGCTTCACGCACATGAAAACAAATTAAAAAAAAAAAAAAAAAAAAAAAAACACTGGATACACCAAGCTCATTTTTTAGCAATGTCGATGAATTTCGTTAAAGTCACGGTCACTAGCACATGTATGACGGCTCATGAAAACAAAGCAAAAGAAATGACTGGATTCAGAAAACACGTTGTACAGTAATCTATAAAATGCTGGAAGTTCGTTAAATCCATGGTCACGAAGGCATGTATAAAGGCTGTGCGCCCATGAAATCAAAGAAAATATCCACTGGATGTAGCAATTTCTAAAATACACGAAATTCGTCAAAGCCGCGATCACTAAAATAGTCAAATATCAGTAACGTTCATCAATTAAATTTACAATATGTTTGTGAAAACAGTATAAAATAACCTAAGATATTTATTCAATTAACATCGTTTACCTTAAACACAATTCTCGTCAGGTGCATAAACTTTTGTGATGTCAGTTGAAGTTGATCTATTGCACTTAAGTATGCTGCGGAACATTTTTTCACAGCTTATTTCCTTTTTAATATTAAGATGTCACCGTTCAATGGTGTAATTGTTTTCTTTTAACTAATGCAATAACTACTATAACATGAAAACATGCGTGAAATCCTCTACTATTCTAATTCTTTATTAAAATGTTAATTTATCTAAAGCATAATTTACTTTTAAAAAATCCCAACTTGTAATCAAGGTATACAATCAGGAAGAAGTAGTCAATAAAGACCCCATTTCTTATTTTTTATAATTAACAATTGTAAACTCGGTGAAAATTACCTCATCTTTGCACAATCATATGATTTATGGTTAAGTTTTGTTGATGTACAAATACATTTCAGGTTAAGATAATGTCCTTTTAAGAGGCGCAAATTTTTCACAAATACTTTATGTACGCACTTTGATACTTAACCAACATGAATTCAAGTAATAATATATTTTCTATTTAATTGTAATGAAAAAAAATGGTAAGTTATAATGCATAGAGGTAAAATAAACCCAATAGTCACTAGGACGTCACAATAAATATGATTTTTTATTCAGTTCTAAAAACAATGTACATGTGCAGAAATATTTTTACGAAAGTTTATCTAGCAAATTAAAAAGTGTATACGTCCAAAAATTCATGTGTCTAAATATTTTTCAGTATTTCTATTTTCACTGCAAGAATGTGAGTAATTCATTTTTTCACATCCATTTTTGGATGAGTTCGTACCGGAATCTTCACATTGCGTTTTATTATTTAGAAATTGCTAGGTACAACAAATAATTTCAGAGTAATTGAAAAATATATGTACATAATAAATAGTAATTTTATTTACCTTTTTCTACACACACACACATCTATATATACAACCCTTGGCAAAAAGTTTCCGATCAATCTTATCAAGTTTATGATTTTTGCATTTCGAAGCATATATTTTGCGATTCATGAGAATAGGGGCGATTTGCAATATGCCAAATAAAAGAACACGCGTTAAAATATAAATGAAAAGTGAATTCAATATAATAATCATATAATTTATGATTATACTGCTGATGAAAAAGTTTTCTCGTGAGAAAAAAATATCCGATCAAGACGGAAGTTAGAAAATAGTAATCGATCACTGAGGAAACAGGTTTTAAAATTGCATATTGAGGACAGATAAGAGTGCCTGCGAATGCGTACAATATCTGAATACTATTTAACAGAAAAAATCATCCAGCTGCGAGATCAAAAGCAACCCTGAAGTGCTGGACAATGGCTCGTGTGATAAGCCTTTCTCACGATTTAAAAATCCGCATGATTAAATTGTTGCAAGAGGGAAATTCATAAAGGAAAGTGGCTGCTTTATTATTTCAGCTCAAAGTACGGTATGCGATGTTTGGAAAAGTTATGAGTTGACTAACAGCCTGGAAAATGTACCTCAAAGTGGACAACGCCGAGGGAGGACAGAAAACTTGTGAAAAAAACGAAAAGAAAGCGGCGAGCAACCTCAAAACAACTCAATGTCGAATGGTCTAAGTATAACGTAAAGGTATGTGACCACAAAGTTCGTAATCGTCTAAATGCAATAGGATTTAAATTCTGTAAAGCTGAAACGAAACCTTACTTGACAAAGAAGCATAGAAAATAACGCTTGTACTGGTGTAAAAAACATGTACAATGGCCACTTGATAAATGGAATAAAGTTATTTTTAGCGATGAATCTCACATATTTCTCGGAACAGGTGATGACTGTGGAACATTTGTTTGGAGGAGAGTTGATAAAAAGTTCAATGATAAGTGTGTACATTTTCAGCTGCATTTACAGTTTGGAGATGTATGACATCACAAGGCGTCGGCAAGTTGTGTATTGTGTTACGTACAGTAAATTCTGAAGTTTACATTGACATTTTATAGAATATTTTTATTCCCAGCATTGATCAATGGTTCGGGGTTCAAAATGACTTTTTATTTCAAGAGGACAACGCATCTTGATCTCAACGCATCATCCCCATCGCACCAAATCATGAAGACATTTCTACAAAATGTAGGTAATAATCCAATTAAAACCATGACTTGGCCGCCCAATAGTCCGGATCTTAGTCCCATCAAAAATCTGTGGAATATATTAAAAATATAAATGGATTTTCGAAGGATCAAAAATGCCATAAAACTACGTAGATCTTGGGAATACTGGTGTGAAATCGCTCCCGAAGAGTGTAATAAGTATATTGAGTCCATTCCACGAAGAATTTTGGCTGTCATCCGAGCTAAAGAGGGATTTATTAAATATTGATTACAATGATCGATTATTTTTTTTTTCCAAATCAAAGCGCGATTGGATAATTTTTTCTTTGGTGTTTAAATTTTTATCACCATTTTTCTGTTTATAAATCGATATATAATGGTTTTTCTTTATTGCATATTGTTGTTCATTATCTATTATCTATATTATACAGGACAAACATATCTGTGCGTAACGCATACGCCATTTTGCGAATGGCAACACTTTGAAATTTGAAATAAAATTTTGGTTTTGCAATTTACTCTACTGCAAATTTTTAAACTTCAAAACATCGCACATTTTAAATTTTTACACCGTCGTATAAGGCAAAAAATGCTCTTTTAAATGCAATTTGTTTGAAAGCTATATAATTTACTTTTGAGATATTAATTTTTTTGTAGTTTTTAATAACATCTTTCTTATAGTGGCAACGAAAGTACCCCATTTCTATTAAAAGTCGTTGAAAGTAAACGGGAAATAGTCAAAAATAGGAGATACTGTATCTTTTTGTTGCCTTTTTCTCATAAAACCTGAAAAAAAAAGTTAAAATTAAAATATAGGTTATGTCAAGAATATTGTCTGTTATTCCGTGATAATGACGTCATATGCATGCTTTTCTATAGACGAAGTTTAAGAATGGATTGTAAGTGTGGATTGCTTTCGCGGATGCAAATGATGTCATTTTCAAGAAAAGCGTGTATTTTAATTCTTAAACCTGAATTATGTTTTGTAGAAGTGCGTCATTTTCACAGCCCAGCTGCTTTGAAATTCTTCACGGGTAAAAATGATTCACTTTTGAAAATTATGTAATCGAAATCACACACTGATAAAACGCAATGTTTTACAAAAATTTAGAGTGCCTTTATAAAAGAGATGTGACATGCAATAATAGCGATTTATATTACAGAAATTGATGATTCTCACCTGGATGGATTTGCTTCGCCGAGTTAGACAAGCAAACAAATAATTCGTGGTTTAAAATAATATCATGTTCCTGAAGTTTTGTCCAAAATTCTCTCGAATAATAAAATTTTAATGCTTTTCTTTAGGCCATTCTACTATAATTTTATCAAAATAACATAATTTGCTTAATTTAATTTTTCCTAATTTTATATATTCTATATATTTAAAACACAAGTGTGTTTTTTAGTCATTAGCCCTTATCTTTCTGTTGAATCAATTTTATTAATATATATATATATTTTTAACTGAAAGCTCTTCATTTGTAGATGTGATCGCACTATCTGTTTTTTTTTTAATATCCCCACTTTTATATTTTAATTTTAAAAGCATTTTATGAAATTTCTTCAAAATGATGAAAATTAGATAGCTCTCATTATTGCAGACAAGAGAGAAATAATGAGGTATTTTTATCTTTATTCATGCTATTTTTTGATAAAAATTCAAAATTCTTGTATAGGGTTTAGTGTCGCAAAATCCCATTAGGAGCAGAATATTATATTAGGGGTATAATAACGTCGAAATAGCATACTGCTTTTGAAAACACGCATCTTTCCTCATAAATTTTGTATATTGTTTTTCATTCTGCATATGTACTAAGTGTCAGACACTAGGCGAAATGCTTATTTAAGTGAAAATGAAGTCATATTTAAAAAAAACGATCATTTTCTTAGATAAAACTAAACATTTTAACACAAATGCTTCTAAAAAACATAAATTACGGAAATTTTTACTCTCCGTAATTGAGATTAAAATCTCAAGTAAAGAGTGCGTCTGTTCACATAAAAGATGTTGCTGACAATCGTAACTTCAAGTTTTGAGTTAAAATAATTTTTAAATGATCAAACAAAATATAATTTTTTTTTTAATGATGAATATGGATATGAGAAGTGCGCATGCAAATTTTGAGAAGGTGAAAATTGCTGTTTTCATTCCGGAATACCAAGTGTAAGAGACTCAATTTATAACCACATCCTAATAACTGATCTTTATTATATTTTACTGATTAAGTATTATATATAGAATGACATAAGTGTATAACGCTTCCGGGAGTGAACTCATCCGTTTCCTGATAATATTTCGTTAAAATCAGCCAAATGCGGCCATGTTAAGCTTAAGCATTCCGTTGCCGTATTTGCCGACTGCTTTATTTAATCTGTCTATCTATTCGGTGTGTAACATATTCTTCTTCAATTTTTCTAAAACCTTCAAAAAGTATACAATTATACCGATTTAAGATCTAATTTAAAAATAACCAGATACCAACAAAAGGCTTCCGATGTATAAAAGCGTTTACCGTTGCCATTCATAAACACAAACTACAAATCCAAAAACAAATGAATGACTCTTTCAGCTATTCATTAAATACTCTTAAAATATTTTGCAAAAGCATATTAATATTTTGAAATACGTTTTTCACTTATGTTTATGTTTATTCATTACATTACAGTTTGAATTCAGTATACACTGTTACAGCTAAAAAATATCACGAAAAATTACCTCTGTCTTTCAAGGCTATCTATTTTCTGACCAATGAGAACGCTTCATAGTGTTTAGTGAATATAGCTGTTTTCTACAGTATTCTGTGTTTGTTGGTCCCATCTATCGGCAGTTAAAATAAAAAAAAGAAAACTTCCTTCTTTGAATTCTGAAGTCATTGGGAAAAAAGTATTTATAGAAATGTTTAATGCCGTGTACTACACACACACACACACACACATATATATATATATATATATATCAATGCAAATAAAATTTTGTATTTTGTAGGGAAAATAAATTTCTAATTTTATAAAAGAATTTGAGAAAAAAAATCTTTTAATGCAATTAATAGTTGTAATTTACTTTTGTGATAAAAGATTTATTATAGGTTTCTTTATGCATGTTTTAAAAAAATGAGAATTTAACTTTTTAAAATTTAAGTTATATAAATATTATTTTGGTGCCAGCTATCAACAATTAATAAAAACAAATAAACTTTCTGTTGAAATTGTGTATTATTTTGCACGTTATTCTTTGGAGTGGTATCACGAGTGAATGTTTACTGTTTAGATTTGATTTTCAAATCTTATAACGTGTGTTCTTTTTTACTGTCAACTAACAAATTTATTTGGAATTGCACTCTTACATTTTTTTTTTTTTTTTTTTAATAAGAAATTGAAGCTTATTGATTTTTTTTAATGCAATGATCGAAGACGAAAGTTAATTGACACTAGCTTTTAAAATAGCATTATTAGTACTAATTTGCATGTTTTTGTGAAATAGTTCTTCAAATTTTGTGAGTGAAGTTCATTTGCATATTCTATAAAATTATTTTACCAATTCAATTAATAATTTTCTTGCAAATTAAGTTTCAATGAAAGCTGGGCTATTTTTATAACTATTTTACCCCACCTGACCCTATTAGTCAGATAAGATAAAATTTATTCTGTCATAATACTTTTTAGAATGCAATGCTATATTATTCTTTTGAAAATGCAAACACGTCATTCTGACGGGCTATCTTCTGGTCTATATTATAAAGAACAAACGTATCTGTGCGTAACGCTGACGTCATTTTGCGAATGGAAACACTTCACGATCAAATTTCGGTCTAGAAATTTTCGCTACTGCAATTTTTTAATCTTCTAACCATCGTTTTCAAATTTCATCGCATAGGGAAAATATTTACTTTAAAATGCAATTTTTTTAAAAACTGTATCTTAATTGATTGACGTATTATATTTTCTAAAATAATTTTTAAGCATGATTTTTTTGAAAGTTTATCTTATCATGTGCCGGTTTCAATACATAATAATAATAAACATTTTGCATATAAAGCAACAAACATTTTTCAGCATTTGTTTCTGACTATTTTTGCATAACGAAATTAATACTTCCTTTATAAACAAATAAAAGAATAATATTAAAAAATCCACCAGTCTAACATATTTGCGAAAGACAAACTGATGAAATTAATACTTCTTTTATAAACCAATAAAAGAATAATATTGAAAAAAACACAAATCTAACGTATTTGTAATCGTAAAATTTACATATTTAGATCACCAAATACGATTTTTTTTTTCAAATGGAATTTGTTTGAAAAATTCATCTCAGTTTACTGATTGTATATGATTTTAAAAACAATTTTAAAGCATGGAATATTTTTTTAAAATTTATCTATATCGCGCGGAGCTCGATTGCGAAAGATTAATCCGTTTGCCTTTAAAACAAAATAAAGAGTTCATCATTTTCTTACGGCTAATATCCATTTAAAAAAAAAACTTGCCTATGAATAAATAAATAAAATAATATAAATAAAACACAAATTTAACAGTCATGTATAAGCTCTGAAATTATCAGGATATAAAAGGATGCCATTAGTAGCAAAATCTTGGTCAAATAACTCTTAGCATGCGGCTAATAGGAAAATATCGCTTTTGATAAATTTCAAAATTTATTTGATTGTATAATTCATAGTTTCCATATGAAAAATGCTTTTTTTAATGTAAGTGGGTAATCTAAAAGATTTATTGAATATAAAAAAAATTATTAGTTTGCAATTTAAAAAAAAAAAATGTTTTCACCTATATTCTTTAACCCGGGAAGCCCGGATACGATCCCCTAGTATATATACAATCCAAACGGAGTTTCGTTCCGAACGCCTAGATTTCGAGTTCTACTGCATGTATTTTTACGGAACTTATACCGTTAGATAGGTATCATCTCAGGGAAGGTTTTAAGCTATAACACATCATTCTACCTATATTCGTTATAGAATTATGACAGAAAGTTCTGTTACTTTGGACGATAAGGTTTACCATTTTATTTCTTGGCGAAAATTATCGTTGATAAAAAAAAAAAAAAAAAAAAAAAAAAATGAAATAGCTATTACACCTTGAAACATAAAATAAAAGAACTGTTACTAATTTTAATTTAAAAAAAAAGAAGGAAGAAAAAAAGAAGAAAAAATTCGTTTTAATGAGTGATAACATTAAAAAACTAAAATATTTAATTTAAACATGAAAGGGAATGTTCGTAATGCTTAAATAATTACTCAGTTAAAATATTGCAATTGAAATAAGATTTGGCTCTTTATCTTTTGCGTGAGGGTAAGAAAAATGCATCTGAAAAATTGATAGGATGATTTCAAGGAAGTTTCGATAAGTGCATGCTCAGAAATATTTGAAAAAATTATATAATATTCTTCTCATGAGGAATATATAGAATATTTTCTCGCGACATATAATACGTTTATAAAAATAATTTGCAGAACCTCGATTTAGCGTTTGAAAAAAAAAATAATGAAAATTTAATTTTTTTGGCGATTTAATGCTGGTTGGCGGCACAATAAAATTTTGAATGATACTTTTTTTTATGATAAATAATTTTTCAGTAAAACCTTTTTCTGCTCTTCATACGAAGATAGTTAGATTAAGTTTAACGTAATAAATACATGTTTATTACTACAGTTTTGTCATATACCTTTATATGTGTATATATCAAAATTTCATTATCGTAATGATATGGTTTAAAACAAAATTTCACTTTCAAATCCAAATTCAAATTAATGTCCGATTCGGAACATTGGCAATTTGACTTCAATATTGTTAGTGTCAGAAACAAGAAATGAAGGTTATTGCTGCCATGGAAACATGTATTTAATATAAAATGTTTAATGGTAGCATTTTTAATTAGCCAGCTACTTTTAAAACAAATTTAAAACGGCACTACTTGATTATCCCGTCGACAAAATAACTATCGCCAAATTATAAGATAAATGCCAATTATAACTGATCGCAAACTTTACGTTCACTTGACATTACACGGTAAACATGTTTGTTGCGTCATGAAGTGATTTTTAATTTCACTTCTATTTGTAATTTTACTAATGTTTACAAATTTATTTATTCTTTCGTTGTTTAAACTAAAAATTTTGTCAATTTGTATAATTTGGCGAGCAGTTTGACAATTTATATAATTTGGCGAAATTGGTTGAATGAATAATAAAATAGTAACCTTTAAAACATTTCCAGCCGGTGAAGCCATGTAAAATTAAATAACTATTGCAACACGCAATTTGCATATATTATATACGCTTAAAGATAAAAAATATAATACGATAATCCTTTGTTTAAGTTTAAATTCATTGAGTTTTAGGCATTTAAACAATTATTTAACAAGCAATTTTCAAATGCATTTAAATATCTTGCATTTGGGATGGAAATGTGTTGGCTAGCCAAATAGCGTGGAACGTTCGTCTTTTTTCCGCCAAATACTCGAATATGTATAGATTTTTTTCAGATTTTTATTGGGATTCCGCCGCCAAATTTGACTGATGTTTTACTACACACATGAGTAGTTTTAAAAGCATTTTTCTTTTCAAAATAATTTGAGTATGCTCTTTAAGGAGACCTTCCTTGTGGTAACAATTTTGTCTTTGATTTGTTCTTTTTTATTTCTAACTTTTCCATCATGTGACTTACAGACGAAACTAGCAGATGTAATTGTAAAAATGATGGTACTTATGATTTACATGTTATATGTTTATTTGTGATTTTTGAGTTAACTTTTGTCGCAAAACAATTTGATTTTAAGCCAAAAAGATGTAAGCGTGAATTGAATTCAAGTGATGTCTACAATAAAGGTGATTTTAGAAGTATACGAAAGCATTTTTTGAGTATTTTTTAAAATCCAAATGTACAATATATAAATAGCAAATAATATTTTAAAAGTGGAGTCAGGTATTTTAATTTTAGTATTAATGACTCACACACGCACATACATACTGTAAAATAATTTAATTTTAGACATTTAAAAAATTTCTCATCATACTTTACTGCGAAAGCATGTCGGTTTGTTTTCCCCAAATTTGTGACTTTTATAACCTCGAAGCCAGATTAGCTAATACTGTCCATTCTTTTTTTAATAAAAAAACATATCGCCAGTTTCCCTTATACAAACGTTCAATGCTTGCAATGTTAGGTAGTAAAGATTATTCTTAAGAAAATGTAAGCAATTATGCATTATTTCTATCACGGAAAAAGACATTTTGCAACAAAAATTGCTTTCTGAAATCACTTTTTGATATTCCTTTCAATTCGTCATTTATTTTTTTTTATATATTCCCTTCTTTTAGTAATGTTGTAAAAAGATATTGAATGAATCTTCCATAATCAGCCACCTTACAATTGGCGAAGGAAGATTCGTTTATATTTGAAAGGAACCGTGGACGGTAAATCCGTTTTTAGAAGATTACGCGAAATTTGTACTTTTAGTAATTAGCGATTAGTAAATTTATGTTTTTTTAGTATGGAGCAAACGGACAAAAGAAGATTTACTAATAGATATTTTTCAAGTGTAGTTAATTTACTATCTTTAAAAAAGCATTAATTTGAATGTACAAAAAAAGTCTTTCAAATGCCAAAGGTGGCCAATGGAACATTATTTTTTCATTTAGCCTTGGTTTTTTTTTTTTTTTTTAAGTACCTCAAATTCAATTAAAATTTCAATCATTATAAAATTTTGGCTGATGCACAGCCCGAGCAGCTGATCGTAGTAACAAATTTTTGGTTTATTTTAATACCACTAAAAAAGCATTACTTTAAATGTACAAAAAAAAAAAAAAAAAAAAAAAAAAAAAAAAAAAAAAAAAAAAAAAAAAAAAATTCTTTCAAATGCCAAAGGTGGCCAATGGAACAATATTTGTACATTTACTCTAGGTTAAAAAAAAAAGTACTTCAGATTCAAATAAAATTTCAATCATTATAAAGAAATTTTGGCTGATGCACAGCCCGAGCAGCTGATCATAGTCACAAATTGACGTTTTTAGTTTTATTTAGGCAACAAACTGATGAATAATGACGTCTTGAAAATAAAAGCATGCTTATTTCTCCGCCTTATTACGCTCATTAGAGAAATGCGAAAAAAATCTTTGCCAAAAAGATCACTACTACAAAAAATTTTGCATAACTAACTTTACTCATCATTTGTAAAGTGTTTTGATACACTGTTAAAAATTTTGCAGCATTCTGGCAGGTTATTCGACCGTTTTTTGAAAAAAACGGTTTCATAACCATAATTTAACTATATTCTGACCATAAAATGGCCTATAATATGGTCGGAAAGAGTTAAAATTTCGGTTCTGTAACCGTTTTCGGAAAAAAACGGTCAAATGACCTGCTAGAATACTGCAAATTTTTAACAGTCAGCAATTTGACATTATTTAATGGGATGTAGTTTGGAGCGTAATTAACCCTGTTTTGTATCTAACTCTGGTACATTTTTAGCCATACCGTTACGAACATTTCTAACGTTTCACATCAAACTTGGTTGTGGATCCGATTACGGATGATTGGGAAGATTTTATTGAATGAAAACTAGAGGTTTAGTTTTCTATTTGAATTAGTTATCGAGTTTATTTTCCTAGCTTAATAGTTGCATGATTAAAACTGGTATGTTAAAAGAAACGGCAGTTAAAATGACATTATTTTAATTTCATTCACACGATTCCGCTTTAAATATCCACTTTTACATGATTCACATATTTTAAAATACAAAAGTTAAATGCTGTTTCGATTGCATTTACTCTACTGGAAATCGAAGATAAGAAACTGTAGAGAAAACCTGCCAAATGAAGACGTATATTACCAAATATAATGTAACGTAGAGAGAGATTGTATTTATGTTATTAGATCAGCACAAAATACCAATCTGAGAAGCCCGGAGTAAAAGACCTAACAAACGAAAGTAAATAACCCGAACATTCTTTAAGTTAAATGGTCAATCGTGCAGTCATTGTAATTCTGTCTTTTTTAGTAGTGTGGTGATATGATCGTAATGGCCACATTTCCCTCCCAAAATCTACATGATCTACTACATAGTTGCTTCTGAATTGCCCGTATTTCGTCTAACGCATTAGATAATTTAATAGCGCAATCTCGTCCGATGCGTATTCAGAAAAGGCGGAAGGATCTTCCAGGAGAACGTCTATATTAATTTAAAATACAGGGTCGTATTTTCCCTTTCGTTTCATTGAAGGTTTATTTGAAAAATGGTCCAGCGCAGCGGGCTCAGCCTGCATTGTAAAATCGCTAATAATCGTTTAATTTTTAAGCAGTGAGAATAAATAATCATTTCTTACAAAAAATAGTAGTTGCTGGTGTAGTGATCGGAAACTTTTTGCCAAGGGTTATATATATATATATATATATATATATATATATATATATATCCTACAAATTTAATAATCACAAATTTTATATACTTCTGCTGAGTAAAGCTATATATTGCTAAGTAATGAAAAAAAAACATGCACATAATTTAACCCTTATATGCCTGATTATTCAAAAATCATTGTAATAATGTTTTTCGGTTTTCATTTTTTAAATAAATCATGGGAAACTTACTTTAAAAAATCATATTTTGTTTTAAGTATAGTTTACGGCTAAAAAACAGTTTGTTACTAATCGGCAATACTGGTGTTTAATTGAAAAAATAATTTCCCTTGATAAAATTCTATAATATTAAACACACAACAATTTTAGGAACTACAATAAGAAATAAATTTTACTTGCTCACTGCAGGTCAAAATAGAGTATTTCACAAGCTCTCAAACAAAACAAAAGAACAAGTAGCAACAATTAAAAAATAAATCTATCTTTATTCTTAAACAGCATACGTGTTGCCATCTACATGCTGAAAATCGATTTAATAATATTTTCAGAATGTATTTTATTGGCAACATTAGGCATTATAGCTTTAATATTATTCTAATAGTATTTTAGAGGCTAAACTGGGTATGTTGCCGAAAAGCAACACCAGGCATTTAAGGGTTAATGAAGTATGGTTTATCATCTTTATTTATACACGTTCTAGAAATTTAATCATCACAGCTGTTATATAGTACTGCTGAGTAAAACTAAGTATTGTCGGGTGGTTGAAAAATATAGGTACATAATTCATAGTAGTTTATTGTGCCACCTTCCTATCTAGAGGACATATTTATAAAAGAAAACCAATAATGTTTTTGAAAGCTTTTTAATTACCCGACTGCCAAGAAGGGTTTCACGCGTATCTGGGTATGTGGATTTTTTATACCCTCGAAACTTCCCAACGGCTGGAAGGATTTTAATGAATGAGGTCTGTATGAGTTCGTCTTTACTGTCCAATGGTTATAGGCTAGGTTTTGTTATAATAAATTCAAAATGGCGACCGTAAAATACAAAATGGCGGCAGAGACGAAAAAAACTTTTTACGCACCATATCGAGTAGCATATCATTGGATAGGTCTTTCAAAATGAAGACGATGTTTCATTGGTAGTCAGAAGCTTCAATTAAATATTACACAATATGGAAGTTGTGTATGTAGGATCGCTAGTTATACTGCAATTATAACTTTCATAGACATCTATAGGCCTCATATAAATAGTGTTTATACATAAGCATGAATAATTAAACGCAACTTGAAAGTCATCAATACAAGTAAATTAAGAAAAATAGGTAAGTAATATAAAAAAAAATAGTTTCACATTGACGAGAAATAATTAATTAGTTCGCTTTTTACGCAGTCGTGTTTTTTTGATTTTTTAAATTTAATTTTATTTTTTAACTCATTAGCCTGTAAAAGCGCTTTTTGTGGAAGAGAGGTATCAATTTTCTTATATGCCCAAGAATATATGTTAAGGATGTAAACCCGTGTACGTATTATCTTACCAAGTAGAAGAGTTTTCTCAGAATCGTAAGCAAAACAAATACGTGTTTCTGGTTATTTTTTTCACCTGTGGATTACAAAAATGTAAAAAGAATTATATGTAATCAAAACAACAACAAAAAAAAATCAAAAATATACTTAACCTAGTATAATAAGTGATAATAAGTCATTACCATTAACAGAATCAGTATACAGCAAAATGTTTTAGTTCAATAATATTGTCTCTAACATGTTTCAACTATGAATTACAAATGTGTACCTATGAATTTTAAAAGTGTAAAACGGATTATATTTAATATATTTATTTATTTTTCAATAACATTTGAAATAAATATGTAGTCAAAGAAAAAAAATCTTTCAAAAATTATATAAAACCAGGTATGATAATAAGTCATTATCATTAACAAAATGAGTTTAATGCAAAATGTTTTAGTTCCATAATGTTGACTATATAATATTGACTTGTATCAACTATGAATTTGAAATGTTTTGTGTACCTATCAATTATAAGAAAAAGGATTATTTTTAATATATTTTTTTAATAACGATATAAATAACTATACTGTCAAAGAAAAAATAATCTTTAAAAATTATACTTCAACAAGTATGATAATACGTCATTACTATTAACAGGTTATACAGCAAAATGTTTTAGTTGAATATAGTAAATAACTTATTTCAATAACAATTTTGCAATATTAACTTAAATTCTTTTATCTTTAGTATTGAAATACTCAGAATTTAGATATTTATATGTTATTTCATTAATTAAAAGTAATCGAACTGAAATTTCCTGTTCGTATTTTCAGGAAGAACTATATTCTTTTCACAGCGAACAACATGACTCCATGAATCAGTTTAATTATCTAAGATTAACGCCATACAAATATGCTAATTGAAATAACAGAAACATGTAGTATTTCTGTGACCAAGTAGCATAATTTAACGCATGATGTTCCTATCTCCACTGATTTTCATAGTAGTTTTAGGCAACATGTATATTGATCTTATCTTCGGTCACCCGTTAATCAAAAGCGTTAATGTTTATGCAAGAGATTGGGAATACCGACTTCCTTTAAATCACATGTAATGTAAACATTACACAACGCTTTATACCATAATAGTAGCTTTGCATATGAAATATATGGAGGTGTTCAATATTGGAAACAGTCACTGAATTAACAAAGATATTTCTATATAATATTAAAGGATTAATTAATGATATGGTAAATCTTAATTTAAAAAATTGGTTTTAAAATTTAGAATAGGAAATTTTAAATTTTAAATATATAAATTTTAAAATTGATGTTTTAAATATTAATAACAGTATATGAAATTTATGTTTAGCCGAAAACCAGTATCTGTAAGGCCTTACATGCTCACATATAGTGTAAGATTATTAGTAAAGTGTTGTTCTCTTTCGACAACTTGATATTTTTTTTTTACATAAGTGATGATTCAAATTTGATATTGATGATAAATTTTAATTGTTTCTTTTAAATTTTAGCCAATATATATAAATCTTAAAATTGCAACATAGAATTATTAACTACAATAACAAAGTATTTTTATGTATATAAATATACAATTCAATTTTTAAAAAACATAAGTTAAGGTACTTTACAAGCAATTTTTATTTAGGCATTTTGATTAATACTATTAGGCACATAATAATAAAATACGCTAATAAAATAGTTAAAATTACAAACATAAATGAAATTAAAATTAACCCTTCAAGATCTAATAAAATAATAATAATAAATAATTCTTGAAATGAACATTAATCGCTTAATGTAAGGAAATGTTAGCAAAAACACTAGAAATGCTAATTACGTTTCCTTTCTTTGAAATCATGCTCATGCCATTTAGTTTACAAATACAGCATAATTATTCTAATTAGTGGCACGGTCACTTCTAGTTTGGTATATGATTTCTGTAGAAGTTTAGAGAGGCAGATGCATAATTAGATTTGTTATTAATTTCTATATCTGATCAAACAAAACATATGATTAAATATTTTGAATAAAATTATGCAGTAAATAATGCAATTCAGAAAAAAACTTATTCGATATATTTGCATATTTTATTGATACTGTTAAAGAGTATTTAAACCATAAATATATCAATCGTCTAAAAGTAATCGTTGTTATTTCATATAATAAAAAAGAAGCGTATTTAGGTTATCTATTCTGCACCCCACTTACCCTGTATGCTAGTTTAATAACTGTTTTTTCTCTGTATAATATTTTGTAATTATTTATTTATTATATTACAATATTTTAGTCTTTTAATGTTGAATAAAGCAATATGAAATTTACTTAAAAAATATAAAGAATTGAGCGGTGTTATTTTTTTAACAACACAAAGTACATAATATTTCTTATTCTCAACGCAAGGTGTTTAGTTTAAAGTTCGAGCTGTTCTGGGCTGTGAAGACGTTTCAGTTCTTTATTTTTTTTTTTTTTTTTACTACTTTGAAAGTGAATATACATTTTTTTAAATGTAAAATTTTGCATCAGCATTTTAAAAGGAGTTATATATTTAAAGAAAACTTACTTTGTAATTGTGAATTTTATTCAAACTATAATTACATTCAAAGGGACATGTGTGCAAACTAATATATGATTTAACGTTTAACAAATTCAGACATTAATCATGCCACTTTTAGATTGATTATCTGATGGGTTCTATCGTTGTTTCCTTAATAATCTAGTCATTGTTTAACTGAGAATTACCTGTCTTGGTATATAAAGCGAAGCAATTAAAATACATTAATTCTAATTATATCACGCAGGAATTTATGGATGTTTGCAGAAAATTATATCTCCGAGAATTTTGTTTTTAAATATATATATTCAGGATGTTGTCGAATTCTAAATAAAAATCCTAAGTAGTGATAGTAGATATCAAGAGGATGAAAAATTGCATTAGAACATGAGGTGGCAAATCACGTTTATTGAGAGAAAATCGCAGAAATAGTTATGAAGGGTGTGTTGAATAGTGAAAAAAGGGGGCCATTGATAAGTATAAAAACGTTTATTTCACGTAAAACAGTATTACAATGCATTACAGTTCAAAGTTAGAAGGGAGATGTTTAGACATTTTTATAGGAATTGTTTGAAGTTTTGGCCGCGTAGGTCATTGCACATCCGACACGGAAGGGCGAAGAATTGCCTGAAGTGTTCAAGCGTACCGGATCTCCTGGAAATGGCTTCTGAAGCGACTGCGATCCGTGTTGTCTGATCTTCCAGTGTTTCTACATGCGTCAGACAAACAACCAATCTCAGATGGTCCCAGAAAAAGAATTCCATGATATTGAGGTCCATGGGACATGGACACCAAGCAATAGGTACTAGGTGCGCCACGTCCAATACACCTTCCAGGTTTTGTACCAATGAGATGGTTACGTACCGCAATCGCAAAATATGCTGGTGCACCATCATGCATGAATAGTATGTTCTGGCGACAGTGGACGGTATTCCTTGCATGAAATTATATCCGAGATTATATGTTGTAGTAAAACAAGGTAGTTTGCGCCATTGAATCGTCAGGGCAGTAAGTATGGTGCCAACAGATGATACCGAGCTTGTGTTGCACTTTCAACGAGAAACTGCTGTGGGGATTTCGTATGATCCTATGATTTCTTAATATGCGCATTATACGTGTTGATCACGCCTTGTCTCGTAACGCATGCTTCATGTGAAAATAAAACACTTTCGGGAAACTGTGAATCATTCTTTGTGGCATCAAGCATTCAGTGTACGAACTATACACAAAGTGTGTAATCGACATCGTCCAGGAGTTGGACATTTTTTACGTGAAGGGGTGCAATTTTTCTGCATGAAGAACCTTCCACACGATTTCGTGCCCAATAAGCATATCAGCTGCAAACGGTCGTGTACTGCTCGAAGATGAATCTTTAAACCGTTGCACACTTTTTATGTTTCGTTCTTGACTCATTCGCTCATTGTTATTTGGAATAATCTCACGAAACCATTCATCGATATTCGTGAAGGTGGTATGATAGAAAACGCTTCATAGGATATTGCTCATTCTCTGAGGTTTTGGCGATCATTGTAACCTCCTCGTCCGTCGGATGTTTATCCGCATGTTGCTCGTACTTGTAATCTGACGTGTTGTTTCCGAATGAAGTTTAACACCAGCGAATTCTACTATGCCCATTAATGATTACTTTCTCGCGGATTTTATTTTCCCCATACACATGGGAAATTTATATACCAGAATGTTTCTTCTTCTTGACCGTCGTTGTTATTTCCCCCATACGTAAGGCAAATTTGCATATGAGAAAGTTCTTCTAGACCGCAGTGTTCTTAATCCTCACATTTGTTTCGTCACATAAGGCTTTAACAGTAGTTTGAATTTCTCAATTTCAATTTGGAATAGATTATGTTTTAAATTATCTGTAATACTTCATGAATAATGCGTCAATCGTACATTATGAACCTTTCTACAACATTTGCTGAATATTGAAAAGAAACTTCACTTGTTATTAAGTAGAAAAAAGGTACAAGCATCTAAGTAAACGATTGAAGAAAATCAAAACATACTCGAAATCTGAATTCCAGCAATTAGCATTAATAGTTTGAAAAGGCAGTCGAAATAGTTTTTGCATATATATGCTTTGTATATGATCTGCGGAATTTTATATACTATTATATATATAATAATATGCATAATATAGTAAAATGTTTATGTAGCACAATGAAAAATCCATCATAAACAATTCATGAACATCCACAGAAATGCTTAGTAATTATTTTACGCGGTCTAGTATATGATCAATAGAATTTACACACAATGCGTAATACACAAAAATGTATTTAAAAATGCATATTACATCCGAAAGCACCAAAACACTTTCCAAATGTAATAATGAACATAGGTATTAGTGGAACCGATTTATTTTGTGCGTCTATGCGAATTAACAATGCATGCTATACACACCATACTCCAAAGTAAGCTTGTTGAAATACATACACTGACGGAAAAAAAACTCCAACACCAAGAAAGACTTGTGTTAGATAGACGAAATTTTGTAGGCGTGTTTATACATCTGAAAGATGACATCGATTGAAATTTCGTGCTTTGCGCATAAGTGTGGTGCTAGTGGCGCCACCCAGAACTTGCAGATCAGGTTTACTTTAAATGCGTGCTGTAAAGTTCGTCGGCGTTTTTTCCGTCAGTGTGTAAATCTTGCATATCTTTGTAACAGGTACGCATTTCCTTTTTAACCAACAAAATACTATAGAAAACCTCAATAACATATACTAATTACATGGCAATCCGATTACTTTTTACAAGAGTCAGAAAACGGGCAGTTAGACGAAATTAAATCCAAAGTTGTCCGATTTTTTTAAAATTTGATGGTATGTTTTAAAAAGGGGGAAACGTCAAAACAAACTAAACCGAAGATTTGATCCGTGAAGGGGGTTCCAGGGAAAGTCATGTTAAGTTACTCAGTAGCTAACTATATAAAAATGTACGTATCTCATGAAATACCCAAAAATACGTTATTGGACGTTAAACTAGAGAAAATCTAAATCATGTGCATTCAGCTATTATTCAGTTCTAAAAAAACTTGTCTAATTACTATGGCTCCATTATGTGTGATATTTTTCCAAAAGTAATCAAAATTTATCTCAGCTTGTCTCATTTTTCCTACCATTTAACAAACTGGTCTTTTGTTCATTAATGGATGTTTCATTCGGGATTAAATAATTTATAATAACATATAATAGACATTGCAATTAGAAATCTGTTCGGTAAAGTAGTTTTTTAGAATGTTTAATCAGTCATGAATTGTCTACACATTTTACACGACAGACTGGCTTTTATTTCTAATTCATCAACGAAAATATTTGTTTAGAAAAAAGATTTCAAAAGAGAGAATAGGATTGGATAACAGGATAATAATCCTGGCCTGTTATCCAGGATTCATTGGATAACAGGCTATTATATTTTTTTTTCATTTAAGTACGCTATGCAGTTGTTTAATTTTAATTTCAGGTTTATATATTTACAAAATACTTATTTAGCGTACTTCAATATGTTCATGTTTCTGCTATATGATACATTTTAAAAGCTTAGAGATGACATGCGCTTTTAATAGTAGTTTTTTTAAGTTTAGGTCCATCTAAGAAACGTTCCTGTTTATTATTAAAAGGTTTTAAATAGAAGATTATCCTTCTTTCTTTATTTAATCCTCGAATGGTAAATTGAGTCAATTTGACAGCTTGCATTGCTACATTAAGGCTATTCAGAAGGCACTATACCTACCATGTTAATGTACTTTTTCTCAGACTCTCCCAAAAATATTCACTTGAAATTTTTTACATGCTTAACATAAATAATTCCAAATATATTTGTAACAAGATTACAATACAATATGTACAACTTACTATTAAAAGGTAGATTGACATTCAAAACACAAAATTTCGAGAAAATTGAGCTTATAGTTTATAAATATACACTGTTCAAATATCTTGTATAAAAATTTGTGCATATGGTATTAACTAAAATTCACTTCAGATTTATCAGAGATAGTTGTAAAATATTTAGGTAAAATTACAGTCAAAAATAGTGAGTAGTTTCAGCAAAAAGGTGCATTGATTTTTAAAAAAGAAAACATTTTGAGAAAATTCAACTTAAAGTGTATAAACAGACCCAATTAAAGCTTTCCTTATGTATAGTATTTATGTTTGCTTTTACTTGTTATATTTGCTCTTTTCTGTTTTAATTAATCTTTTTAACATTCTTTTTCTCTAGATTGTTGTAAATGACCTTATGTCGCTGTCATCAAAGTGTTACGGACATGAAAGTTCACGGTCCAGACATTTTGAAATCTCTTGGCAATATAGACCTGAATCTATAACTAAATTTTCCAGCACATTTATCTTATTGAATAAAAATTTCCATTGTTACTTTGATTAACACTAGATTTCGTAAAAATATATTTGATTACAATGCAAACATGATATTTAAAATTTCAGTGCAGCATTATTATTCACATTCACACATTTTGCATTGCATGAATGCTTCAAAAGTAAAATTTAATATATTTAACTCAATTATATTTTTTTTCTTAGACACCCGGGTGTGGTGAATAACTGCCATCCAAATCGCCTAATTCATTTTCTGTGACACACGTAGCAACAGAAACTTCACTTTCAAATTCTGCAGCACTAGCCGCAACACAAGACTCCTTTAACAACTTCCTCGGATACAATTTATCCTTTAGTTTTTTAACCTATTTCGTATTCGACCTTGGTATTATGTTACAATTGTAAATAAATAATAAATTTAAAAAAACATCAAAAATAAAAATAAACCTCTACAACGTATAAATATGCACAGCAACAAATGTATAAAAAAAAACATCAACAATAAACCAACAAAGCCGCGTTTATTTCCAACACAAAACATAAGTCGCATCTGCAGTGCAATGGAAAAATGAAAAATATCTTTTACGTCGTAATTCATGACACAAAAATTCTATGAGTGAGCGGCTTGCTCTGATCGCAATAGGTTTTATTGTTTTCATTCTTGGTCATTTAAATGGACGTTGTCATCGAGTGCAACGCATGTAAACTAACGGAATTAACTAAAATAACCATTATCTTAAAAATAAAAGTAATATATCACTCGAAAGCGGGTAAATAAGGAATTCGTTATATATATATATATATATATATATATTAGGGTGGGTCGAAAAAACTGAAATATTTATAATAGAAAAGTAACAGAGCGGAAAAGTTGCCTTTTGTAATAAAGAATAAATTCGTAAAATATTACACCGATCGGTTAATATCTTTTACCGCCGCAAATGGGGCAAAAATTCCAAAAACCGCAAAAAACATGTTTTTTTCAATATATATTACGTACCAAACGTACGAATACAATATCTGATAGGACGCAATAGCTACAAGAAGATATAAGAAATTTCCCGGTAAATACGCATTATGATAAAGGCATATCTTCTACTGCCGCAAAAGGACCATATTTTAAAAAAAATTGTAAAAATTTCAAATTTTCATTTTTTCTAAATTTTTATAATTTGTACAACACGTCTATAAGTAAATAAATTTACTTCATATCTATTAATATGTCAAATTTTCTTAACTATTTGTTATAGACTGGAAAAAAAAAAAACGGTAATCATTCATTTTTCTTGACAATCGCTTCATCTACTGCTGTTTTGCTGCATATCAGCAGTTCATATACGAAAAATCACAAAAATGATATATAATGAACAAAATATTTTAGTATTTTATTAATTAAAATACAGAGATGTTTAACCGAAACGGATTAAATAAGCTTAAAATGAAGAAGTATTTAAATAATTTAATTTTATTATATGACTTGATTCCAAATAAAGCCATTGTTCCTAGAGAGGACGAAATTGATCATATGTGACCCCCCCCCCCTCCTGTGTTCTGGTCCACAAACTTTACCAGCACTTCAGAGCTTTTCACGCATTTTTCTTCTGACTGAGTAGGACAAGGAAAATTATAATAGCTGGTATCTTTAATCGAACATTCTAAACGCAACAGCGTAGTTAAATCATCAGTTGTTAGACAAACCGTAATAGGTGGTTTCGTTAGTTTACAGTTTTGCCACTCGATTAAATCCATACAATTTTAAGCTTCAAAGTTCATGTCTGGAATGACGAGGAGACGGGTAGCAATATTCGTGTCCTCAGAACTTTGTGCTTTGGCACTTTTATTTATGGCTGGGGTACTGACGTCCTCTCCTTCATATGCTAACATTCCAATGAGGCTATTTTCATGATTTGCGAAACAGGTATTTCGTGAAATTACAGGAAATATAATCTTTCGTAGATGATATGGCAAGTAACGTGGGTTACTATTTATAGTCCGCAGAATCTGAAAAACACGATGGATTCATTTTAATTGTGAACCAACTGATATAGTACACTTTCAGGATGTACTCATTGAGTACATCCTGAAAGCCTACTGCATCATCCGATTAACAAAATTGAAAATTGCTAAAGCACGAAGTTCTGTGGACACGAATAGTGCCATCCGTCATTTCGTCATTCCATACTTGAACTTTGAAGCTTAAAATTGCATGGCTTTAGTCGAAAGGCAAAACAGTAAACTAACGAAACCACCTGTTACGGTTTGTCTATCGACTGACGATCTAACAACGCTGGTGAGTTTAGAATGTTCGATTAAAAATATCAGCTATTATAAATTTCCTTGTCCCACTCAATCAGTATAAATAAAATTAGTCACTAAATTTCTGGTAAAGTTTGTGGATCAGAACAGAGTGAGGTTCACATATGATCAATTTCGGCCTCTCGAGGAACAATGGCTGTATTTGAAAGCAAGTCATATTATGAAATTCATTTACTTTAAATACTTCTTCATTTTAAGTTTATTTTATCCGTTTAGTTTAAACATCTCTGTATTTTAATTAATAAAATGGTAAAATATTTTGTTCATTTTATATCAATTTTGTGATTTGTGGTATATGAACTGCTGATATGCAGTAAAACAGTAGTAGATGAAGCGGTCGACAAGAACAATGAATGATTACCGTTTTTATTTTCCAGTCTATGACAAATAGTTAACAAAATTTATGACATATTAATAGATATAAAGTAAATTTATTTACTTATAGACATATTATAAAAATTTAGAAAAACTGAAAAACTGAAAATTTGAAATTTTTACAATTTTTTCTTTTAAATATGGTCCCTTTGCGGCAGTAAAATATGATTTTATCATAATGAACATTTAGCGGGACATTTCTTAAATCTTCATGTAGCTATGGCGTCTGTTTATGGCAATAGAAATTGTATAACTACGTTTAGATAATTAAAAAAAGATATTGAAAAATACATGTTTTTTGCAATTTTTTGAAACTTTGGCCCCCTTGCGGCGGCAAAAGATATTAACTGATTGGTATAATATTTCATGAATTTATTGTTTATTACAAAAGGCAACTTTTCCGTTCTATTACATTTCGATTGTAAATATTTCGGTTTTTTCGACCCACCCTAATATATATATATATATATATATATCACGAACCTCCTGTCTAAAAACTACCCTTAAAAGGAAACTTTACATCGGCTGGTACATTATATCTTAAAAGTAACTAAGATTCATCTATAAGCATACTGCAATGTAGAAAAATGCTATTTTTTTCAAGGAGTAGAGAAAATGCCTATTGATTCTTCCAATGAGTATAGGCGAATCTTTCAGTTCATAATTAAAAAGTACTTGATTTTGCATTTATATAACCATGGTACAGGATATTTTACGGTGTAGTAAACATTATGTTATATAAATCATTAACGACATTGCTTTGTACACTACAAGAATAAATATATATTATATACACATGCATACTTTGAACTAATAAAATTTTTCATATCAGAAATTAATGTAATTAACATTAACCTGTCTGCACACAATTACCTGTTATTACTTATTCTTCAGAAATATAATAAACTGTATCACATTTTTTTTTCAAGCAAGTATGTAGTACAATTTTAATAATATTTGGAAGAATTGTAATTGTTTTAAAACTGAACATACAGAACACAAATGCAGTGAAGTGATTTCCTATCTAGAAATAGATATCATCTGTGAAGAATATAAATATAAACTTCGCCGATTTACTTCTTTTTGTGTTTAAAATACATTTTTTTGTTTATTTCAGTTTTACAGTAAGTATTTCAGTAATGTAACTTAGATAAGTTTTAAAAATCAAAAGTAGATAAAATCGTCTTATATTGTTATACAAAAAGTTCATATTTGTAGAAATTGAAGTATTTTTCTTATTTTATCTCTAATTCCAGTGACAATTATGTCATTTGAAACAACAGTAAGAATAACATGATAATTATATACATTTTTTATTTGTAATCACTTGCTATCGTGTGTATCGTTTGCATACACAAACCTTATTCATGAAAAGCATTTAAAATTACTATAGAGCCTAGACTATATATATTGTGGCAATCGACAACATAAAAGTTTAAAAACATTTAATCTCATAAACCTTGAAGGATGCTGAACGACAAATGGCGATTGAGGCGACATCTGGTAAGTCAAATGTAAACATTTTATAAAGATTCAATGGAGGATATTCCAAATATGGGATCCAGGCTGAAAAAAGTCTCGTGGCACCGGTAATTTACCCAAGGAACTTGTAACTTATAAGAAGGGAATATACAACTGCTTTGCCTCATGAACTTTTTTATTGGAGAGCGGGGATTTACATTACGCGTCTACGGAACCTTCCGATATTTACGCTAGAAGTTTTTATCTTGACAACGTGATCAAAACGCAGATGGAATATCCTACATTGAGAAAGCATTTCGGCCAGTAAGGATCAATTATCACTGCGATCGACATTGATGCGGATGTCGCTGCGATCGACATTGATGCGGATGTCGCTGAGATCGACATTTGTCCTTCAGCCTTTTTAAACATTTATGGTATTAATTTTTTTAGCAATTTTTACATTAATGCTAGAGTAGCTGGTTACCATACTATATCTTTAAGACGCTTTACTATTTCTAAGTATTAGGATAATACATTTGTTTTTGGAGTTGAGTTATTTTTCCAGTTAATGGATGTTCTATGACCACGTTATAATAATAGATTATTTAAATAATAAATTATGTTAGAATGTATCAAAAATGCACGATACAACAGCTTGAAAAATGACACATTTATTCCCTGTTTCAATTTTTATGTTTTTTTTTTTTTAGATGTTGTTTATATCTATATTTTATTTATTTTTTTCATTGTTGTTTGACCTCAAACACACGCTATTCATCTATCCTTTGTTTTTTCATTCTTGTTTGACCTCAAACACACGCTATCCATCTATCTTTTTTTTTTCATTGTTGTTTGACCTCAAACACACGCTTGATGACACCCATAACCTGTTGAAAATAGGGTTATACAAGTTTTAAATTTTCATTTTACAGGTGAAATAATTGTTGTTTTAACAATTACTTCATTTCATACTTCTTATTAAAAAGAAATCTTTATTGATTTGAAAGTATTGTAAATAAAATTATAATGTTCACCTTAATTTATAAAAGTAAGTTTCTTTATATGTTAAAAAATTGTGAAAATAATATTTTACTGTAAACACTGTTTTACTGTACTGAAAACATTATTTATTGTAAATTTGAAAACAATATTATTATTGTTGAAATATTAGAACATGAATATTCCTCGTATTCACACTTTTTAAAAATCATTAAACACTAAATAGATGATTTCCCGAGCGGCTTCAGAATATATTCATACTAGATGCATGAAAGACTATTTTTTAATTAAGACATGTATTTTTGGAATACGTTACTCATTTCACTGGATACAAAATATTTAATTGTGATGTAAAATATAAAATTATCTTCAATAATTGGCTTTTGATGGCACAATTTTAAATTTTTAAATAGTAAAAAAACTGCACTTTTTATAAGATAGTAGTATATATCATAGAGTTTTTTTTCATTATTTTAATGCTAAAAGAAATAGATACGAATTACAGAATTAATATTTGAAAAAATATCTGAAACGGACATACTTTCCTCATGTCACGAAATCAAAACTTCAGGAAAGTAGTTTTCTCACTCCCGAATATCACATTTCAGAGTTACAGGTATCTCCGGCGTCTCCGTTAATGTAGCGTAAACATGCAATTTGAAAGCACAGTTGTAACTTTTTGTCTTTCTCAATGTAGTCGCACAGTATGACAAAACAGATTAAAGAAAGAACGAATTACACAACCTTACATACATGAATAAAATAAAATGTTTAAATGAAATTTAGTGAAATATTAATTCTAATGAAACAGGGAATTTTATGAAATATAACTCTGTGCAAAAATGTGATGAACTAGAAGTTTAATCATATGAAGAAATAGGCAAAATAGAAACAATCACTCATCATGCATATATTATGAAATACTTTCCAACACATTCAGAGTAATTTACAAAAACTTTGCAGTTTAATAAGTTGAAGTTGAAATATCATGTCTAATTGAACCATTTGAAAACACATAACACATTTGAAAACCCAATTTCAGCAATCCCCAAGTTTTGAACATGGATATTATCCAGAAAATTATCCGTATTCTTTAAGTACTCCTGTATAATATATACAGTTTTGTATCTATAAATTACATACATCCAAACATTTAGTTCAGTTGGAAAATACATACCAAAGTTGAAAATTCAACTTCAGCATTTTCGGCTAGTAAGGAGAATTGTACGGAACTTTTTCTTTTCTTTTTTTTTAAATCTTTTTGTGAAACCTCGAATACGAGGTATAACATTTATACACAACGATTAATATGCAAAATATGAGTTAAATTTCAAAGCATATGAAGAAATTGAAAACGCACTTCCAGCAAAAAGACAGTACTGTAATCGATATTTTTGTGCGTCCCTGTAAATGAAGGATAAATGCTATGAACGCCCAATTCTATAGTCATCATATTGTAATAAAAGTGATTTATATAAATTGTTATACAATGTAAATAACGTAATTACATTAAAATACATTGAAAACGATTTTTCTCTACTGACTATAATGTAACGGAGATATTTTGATTGCCCTGTAAAGGAGCTATTAATGCTACACGCTCTATATTCAATACAAAGCATGCCATGATTAGTATCTTTAACATATATCAATTGCATGAAAATCTGTCTATATTTACGCGAGTTGCAGCTTGGACAGATGGAGAGACAAACCGAATACATAAACACTTTCGAAGTATGTTGGAAAGTGTTAAAAAGTACTTTAAAAGTTCTTTTAATTAAAATAAGAGAAATATTGTTAATTTTTAGAAATTAAGAAATTTTTAATGTGATTATATTTTATTTAGCATTTGGGCTTCACTTTTTTTTCATTACACAATGAATGAACAAAAGAGCTAATCTATTATCGTATTTTGTCTTGTTCAGTGAAGCAAAATACTGGAAATAGACCACAACGGATTTCCTTGACCTGATCCTTTTATAGAATTTACTGGAAATATTCTTAAGACAATTTCTTCATTTTAAAAGGCTGCATTTTTAAGGTAGTTTGTGGGGCTTTTTTTAGACTGTTTTATTTTACCAGAAGTTCAGTCTGACTCAAAAAAAAAAAAAAAAAAAAAAAAAAAAAAAAAAAAAAAAAAAAAAACCTTTAAAATACGCAAAAATTGATCCTTAAGAAAACTTGTTTTCTTCCATACGTTAGAAATAAATTCCAGATTAAATGTACTTTTTTTTCCTTATCGTATATGTAATGGTATGTGTAGTGTTTTCTAGATTATTTGATTTATTTAATTTTATTTGGAGTTTTAATTTCAGTTTACACTATTAGCTTGAAATAACACTGAGCTACTTATATTCCTTTAAGCAATAACGGGTTATACGTGAGTGCGGGTGTCAAAATTTTATTTTCTTTATTTAGAGGAATATTTTATGGAATTTGTTTACGCAGTAAGGGAGCTAGGGGATGAATGGGACAAGGTATGGATGGGACAGTCTCAATATTTCAGGCAATAGACATTTACTTTAAAGTGCTTCCTATCCCCATATAAGGTTCTACCGCAGTGTGTTTCAGAACTAAAAGTAGGATCACATTAGGATTGCTGTTTTCAATTTCCTTGAAAGTTGCATTTTCTGAAATCTCTGCTGAAAAATAAGATTTTTTTTTTACATTTGAAGATGTGAAATATCTTATATAATGTAAAAAATTAAGTTATGCTTTAGTTATTTATTTTAGGGTTCAATATCGATAATTAATATGAATGAATAGTAACCATTGTGACAAAATGATTTTTGGGGCAAAATGGCTGAGAAGGGAATATATACATCATGGGGATGATTGGGACATTTCAAATGGAGATGAATGGAACATCCTCATTCATCCCTAGAGATGTTGAAAATTTTATTTATTAACTAAATAGTATTATATAGGTTGATAAATTAATAATTTACGTTAATTAGTAGTATTAAATAGTATTATATGAGCTGTTATTGTTTAAAATTTCTTAGTGTTATTTATTGTATTGTAATTAATATTAATTCATTATCAAAAAATTGGTACAAAAACTTAATCAAAATAGATAAAATTGTTAAAAATAGTATATGTTTATTGATCAAATGGGGGGAATTATATTGAATTTAGAAATGTTGCACAAATAAATCCCCACACCTAACATATTGGGTCGATCGGAAAGTCGTGTCGTGTTGGGAAAATCAATTCGTACAGGAAAATTCTATCATTTAATTATTAGACATTTATTGCAATATCTAACGTCTAATAATTACCGGGCAGAATTTTCCGGTAAGAATTGATTTTCCCAACACGACACGACTTTCCGATCGACCCAATAATTTCCGTTCTGCATGTTTCTAAGATACCTTTAATTAATATTAATTAATACGTTATGATTGAAAATTATTAGCTATGTCATATTTAAAAGACATTTTGCACTTTCATTTCAAATCTAAAATGCCTCATAAGTGGGAAAAAAGAACAGATTGATAGTCGAAGTCTGCATTAAAAGTTAAAACTGCAATAAATGAAGTTATTGAAAAAAAAAAAAAAAAAAAAACATATCGATTCGTGCTGTAAAATCATATATTACAAATATAATTACATATAAGGTTATAATTATAAATTTTAATTTGGTAAAATTGAATACAGGGAGAAAAAATCTTTATGTCCCATCCATCCCTTGTAGTGTCCCATTCATACCTGCTGTGGGGATGATTGGGACAGGGAGGAACGTTTTTTTTTTTTTTTTTTTTTTTTTTGATTTCATAATATTTTTCAGAATAAATCATAATCTAGAATAAATATTGTTCATATATAATGTTGTTGTCAATTACCTAATATATGTTGTCAAATACCTAATGTATGAAATGCGATATATAATATTGATTAATAAATTAAATAAAAAAAAATATGAAAAAAAATATTTTTGTAAAAATGTCCCATTCATCCCCCTCTCCCCTATATCATTTTCTATAAAGATTAATTTTCAGATAGTAAGTTTTTGATAATTTTTCTTTAAAAATTTAAAAATATTACACTTATTTCATTTTTGATATAGCTGCTGAACTACTTGCCCGATTTCATTAAGTTTATTTCTATTAAGAAAAAGATCTATATTGTTTCTATTGTTTACAAAAATAAAAAGTTTTAAGTATTTATAAAACTTTTAATTACAAAAATTATAATAAACTTAAAAGTTAATAAAAGAATATTTTCGAAAGTGATTTTTACTTCTAGGAATATAATTTTATATTTTTAAGATCAAGTATTCTGTAGAGTACTTTACCATCTATTAAATTGTAAAAATTATACTGAAACAATTTGAACAGCATTATTTCGAGTTTCGATGGCAAAAGTACTTATAACAATAACAGAAAGATGTGTATCCACGTATGTGTTCGCAATGACTTTGAAAATCTACCTTAGGTAGAGGATTAAAAATTTCGATAGGGATAGTGTAAGGAAGGTTTTAATGCTCCTGAGACTCAGATTTTTTATTTTTAATTACCTGAGAGAATATTTAAAAACTACACTGAACATCGTAAAAAGGTGTTTTGGCGCTGCTAGCAACAAATTCCAAACCTCTTGAGAGATGTCAAAGTACTGAAGAACGGGAGTTAAAAGTACTTGTTTTTGAAACTAGTACATGCTTAGCTACTCGAAATACACTGTAAAAAGAAATCTGTAAAGTTACTAAAGTTTTTCTTTTTACGTAACGGCAACAACAAAAATTCCTGTTTCAGACGCTGTTACAGGAATTTTTGTTGTTGCCGTTACATAAAAAGTTTTAGGAATCCCAGTTTCCTAGAAAACCTTTAGTAACCTTACAGATTTTTTTTTTTTTTTTTTTTTTTTTTTTTTTTTTGCAGTGTACGGGAAATTGAAACATATTAAACAAAATATACGTACGTCAATTCTAATGGTGGAATCTGTTAAAAAAATAAGTAATTTAGTCGTACATTTAACACTTTGGCCTCCCACATGTGTATTTTAAACAATTCTTTCTATGTGAGTCCCTAATTAGGTTGGAGGCGTGAAATTTGGCATACTTATAGCTGAACACCTCACATCAAACGACAAATCATAAAATTGAGAAATATCGTACATTTAACTCTTTGGGCTCCCACATGTGTATTTTAAACAATTCTTTCTAAGTGAGTCCCTATTTAGGTTGGAGGCGTGAAATTTTGCATACTTATAGCTGAACACCTAACATCAAACTACAAATCATAAAATTTTGAAAAAGTCGTACATTTAACCCTTTGAGCTCCGACATGTGTATATTTTAAACAATTCTTTCTAAGTGGGTCCCTATTTAGGTTGGAGGCGTGGAATTTTGCATAGTTATAGTTGAACACCACATATCATACGACAAATCATAAAAATTTGGAAAAGCCGTACATTTAATCCTTTGGGCTCCCACATGCGAATTTTTAGCAATTAGTTCTAACTGAGCCCCTTATTAAATTGGAGATTTGAAATTTTGCATACTTATAGCATAACACATGAGGCCAGGCGACAAATCATAAAATCTTGAAAAATCTTACGCTTAACCCTTTGAGCTACAGCATAAGTATTTTAAGCTATTCTTTCTAAGAGAGCCGCTAATTAAGTTGGAAACATGAATTTTTGCATACGTATAGCTGAATACCTCAGACCACACCGCAAATCATAAAATTTTCAAAAAGTCTTATATTATTTACTCTTCCGGGCTCTAACTTGTGCGTTTTAAGCAATTTTTCTAACCTCCGCCCTTTTCACCTGGGGAGCACTTTTCTAACTGCTGCCGACACCCCTTTGACCATTCTTTCATATTATGCACCATAGACTTATAAATTTTAGTTCCACCTTTTACCGACAGGGGCGCCTACTTATCACGAGTGCAATCGGCCCAATCCCCTCGACTAATATATCTACGAATAGTATATAAAACGGAGTTTCATTCGGATAGAGGTTTGTTTAGAATAGAGTGCGCCCCTGGTTGCGAAATGTGGAACTAACAGATTTTTCTAAAGGATAAAGTGTTTTCAAAGGAATATTAAACGAAATCCTCTGTGCGATCTGTGATCACACTTACCTACGTGTTCACTATATTTATGCATACTATAAAGTGCGTATATATGCTATAGTTCATATACAGAGCTACAAAAATGAATTTGTAAAGGTTACTGATTATGAGAATAAATTGCTTAAAGTTGGGTTTTAAAGGTGTTATGCATTTTTACGCTGAACTAAATTTAGTGTATTAAGGAATATTTGTAGATTATAGATAAAATGCTATACGGGACCTCGAAAAGAGTTGGACACATAGCCGTCTATGGGTGATAATTTCTGGAAATGTAATTTCAGTCGTTTTAAGAGTGTTTAATTTTGAATTAAATTTTAGCTAAATATTGGCATGTAATAAAGGTACTAGATAAACTACAGGACTGTACAAAAGTATTCAAGTATGTTTCCATCTATTAGTATAAATTGCTCAAAGATGAATTTCAACCTGTTATGCATTTTCTTGCTAATCTAAATTTTCCCATTATATAGTATATACACTGGTGTCCAAAATTAAGGACAAATCACAAAATGGTAATTTTTAAGTAAGCGAATACTCAAAAGGAAATAATATAATTCAAATAATTACTATCCCTACAGTACAGCTAGTCCATATAGCATCTCATTCACGTCACACATGGTCACAAGTGTCACAGTCACTACGGTGAAACAAAAATTAGGAAATTCCATACTTCTCATTATGAGTCTCAAATGATCACTATATGCGACTCCACTGCAACGTCAATATGACTGCTGCTTTGTGACGAGTCAAGTGACTCTAGAATGTAGTTACATTGTGACTCTCCTTTTTAGACTCAATTTCCAAGTCATCATGAACGTTGTATTATTATAAATCACCAAATAATGTCACATTATAGTCACATGGAGACTTTTCACAAAAGAGTACAATGGTGAATTCACAGTAGTCTCTCTGTCACCTAAAAGTCATCCTGTGACTTTAATGTGACATTATTTGGTAACTTATCACAATGCAGCGTTCACGATGACTTTGAAATTTAGTCTACAGATGACAGTCACATGAGAGTCACAATGTAACCACATTGTAAAGTCACATGGTGACATGTTACAAAGCAGCTGTCACAGTGACGTCTCAGTGGAGTCACATATAGGGATCATTTGAGACCCATAATGAGATGTAGAAATTTCCTATTTCTTTGCTTCACCGTAGTGACTGTGACACTTGTGACCATGCGTGACACGAATGAGATGTTATATGGACTAGCTGTGCTGTAGAGATAGTAATTATTCGAATTATACTATTTCCTTTTGAGTATTCGCGTACTTGAAAATTAGCATTTTGTGATTGGTCCTTAAATTTGGACACCAGTGTATATCAACATACAGATCGAATACAGGTCTGTTCAAAAGAATTGGAATACATATTTGGCTATGAGCGGTAACTACTGAAATCAGATTTTTAAATGTTTACTTAGTTATCTTATTTACCTTTTTTCCCTAAGTAACGAAGTTTCGTTAAAGCTTTCAGGGAGTGTTGGAAAGTGTTTCATAATCTATGCTGTACGCATGATTTTTCTTGCTTGTTTAAAGATACAACAGGTTCTAATGTAAGCAGAAGTATCTTCATTCTAAAATTAATGATAAATATATTGCAAATGAACCTGAAGTTTTCCATCCAATGACCAACACAGAAGTTTCAAACAAGCGAAAACATTGCTAGATAAAGCAATGCTAAGACAAAAAACCTAATATTGTGTGTGGAAACTGTTTATAGCTTGTGTTAGCATTATTCACAGCAAAAAAAAAAAAATGACTATGGCATTTTGCGTGAACTGATTGGATGGAAAATTTTACAATGCAAGTCTTAAAAAAATCACGGATATATATATTAAAAATTTATTATGCTTTAATATCTTTTAAATCTGTAGGAAGATTATTGCAGAATTTAAATCAATAAATCGTAGTACTTAAAAGACCCGTTAAAATCTCAAAGCATCTATTCTGAAATTAGAAATAAAATTTTTCTTTGTTTGTAACTATTCGCCAAATTTCATATTATATAATAAATCTAGAAAATAAATAGTATTACTCATTAATTGAAAATCATTGTATTACTCATTAATTGAAAATCATTGTATTACTCATTAATTGAAAATCGTTGTATTACCCAGTAATTGAAAATCATTGTATTAATTTTTAATATTTAAGATTGTATTAATCATCAATTCCTATTGTATGTCTTTCTTTCCCATACAAATCAAGAATAACATCTCTGGGTGCATTGGGTGAGGTATGACCCGGCTGATATTTCTATGTATACAAGAAACGCGGGAATGCTAGTGTTAAAATTTAAAAAAGGCTTCCCTTTAAAAAAAATTATGTATATTAACACTTTAAAAAATTCTTCTTTTCGAAACATGCGTTTCCCACCTAGTTATTTTTAATTTTTTTTATAAATATGCAGCTATTTTCTTTTTATAATCAAAATACAAAAAAAAGGCAAAAACAAGTATCCACTTAACGAGACTCTCAACTTTTAAGAACGCATTCGCTAAAAAAAAAAATAAAAGATTAACCATGTATTTTTCTTTCTGGATAATTCTTTACCTCTGAATATAAGTTGTCCGTTTTAATTCTTCTTTAGAAACTCGTTCCCTTTAAAGATAAGTTCCCCGTTTTCTTTCGAACGTCGTTCCCTTTAAAGATAAACTCTTCAATTTAAATTTTCATTAGATAACATTTTCGTTTCTGACCATGCGCCTGGGAATCTATATTTTCAACAAATAAAAGTATCTTAAGATTTAAAGAGGAAATAGAGTGCATTTTATATCATTTAGGCTTTCTCAGAAACTTCTGATCAAAATTAAAATTTAAATGCATCTGAACATCAATAATTAAATTCGCAATAACTATAAATCGGATTCTTAGTTGGTTTGAATGCATTTTCCATTAAAAACGATAAAATCATGCAAATTATAATGTGTTCGCCGTCGAAAACACCGAGGCTCTCAACAGTGGGTTTGTCTGCAGGAAAAAATAAATAAATAAATAAATAAATGAATAAATTCCTTCAGCACACATTTAGGTACACAATTATTACAAGGTTTACAATTATTAACACGCATCTGGTCAACGCCGTGGTTCTTACATAGTAATTCAATAAAAAAGCATTTAAAAATTTTATAGACATCTATCTCTTTATTAAATATTTAATAATAGCTAACCTGCCCGGTGTTCCCGGGTCCGACAATTAAATTGCGATAAAATTGCCCAAATTGCGATAAAATTCTGAAAATCATAATAAAAAAGGGCGGAAAATTTAAAAATCGCGCTAAATTTCGAATAAACTTCATAAAATAGAAAAAAAAAGAAAACAAAATACTATATAGGGATAGAAGGTTGAAACTGGATTCCTTTTACTAATGTGTAAAAATCTTAGCAAATCGCAAAAGCACTAAAAATCACGAAACATTTGAAAATTTCTGCAAGAAGTTCAAATAAACTTTATAGAAAAGAGTGTAGAATTTACTATGTTAGATCAAAAATTTAATATAAAAAATTCACAGTGAATTGCAAAATAACTGCATTAAAAATCGCAAAAAATTCAAAAATTACGAAAGTCAAAACTTAGTATATTTGGATAAATGTTTCAAATATAATTTCTTTGACGAATGTTAAACCGCGAAACTTTAAGCAATCACGATAAAATGTGGTTAAATAGCAAAATTCGCAAAGGAGAACTTTTATAAGTTTGAAACTGAATTCCTTTTCCGTATCACAAAAAAAAAAAAAAAACACCGCGAACTTTAAAAAGACAAAAAATAAACACTAAAAAATTACATCAAAAATATCTACACTTCAAAAGTAGCGGAGCAGAACATTTACTATTATAGGGTAAAAGTTTGAAACCTAATTGCTATAAATGTCGTTTCAAACATATATTTTTTTTTTAAGTGAAAACAAATCATTGTGTAAGTCGAAAAATCACATTTAGAATCGCAAAATATTAAAGAATCGCTAGGTTAAAAATTTACTATTAAGAGATAAAACATCTCATTCAAA
Source organism: Maratus speciosus (assembly GCA_963932465.1). Taxonomy (NCBI): domain Eukaryota; kingdom Metazoa; phylum Arthropoda; class Arachnida; order Araneae; family Salticidae; genus Maratus; species Maratus speciosus. Next base: position 367,988,066 of record OZ010791.1, on the reverse strand, counting down.
TAATTTACTATATTAGGCAAAAAGTTAGAAATCGAAATCAATTTCGGTCAAAAACTTGTCATGGAACTCTAAGAATGGCTAAACAACGCATAGAAAATTGCATTAAAAATTAGTTAAATGTTTGAAGGTTGCTGCTGTAAAAAAATAATGTTAGAGGGGGGGGGGGGGGTATTGTATTTGGAAATCCTTCATGAAAACCAACAAAATGAATGGACATGGAACGCCAAAGTTCTCAAAAATTCGCTAAAAATCACACTGAATATCGCATCAGAAATTGGTAAAATTCAGAAAAAATGTATTATATTACGCTAAAAGTCAGAAATCGGAATTATTTTTTGCAATATTAAAAATTGCAGCGGAACTCAAAAAATCGCTAAAAATCAAATAAAAAATCAATGAAATTTAAAAATCACGGAAGACGAAATGTATTATAGTGGGATAAAGATTTGATACCAAATTCTTTTTACGAATGTCAAAAATTTGTTATGGAACTCGAAAAAAAGCTAAAAATAACATTAAAAAATGCATTAAAAGTCGCTGAATATTTAATATTAGCAGAGGAAAAATTTATAATAATAGAGTAATGTACTGTAATTTGAATCCGTTCATTAATTACAAAAATTGAGTCAAAACACTGTAATCGAAAATCTTTCAAGAATGACAAAAAATCAACGTTCAACGTAAAATAACGCTAAAATCGTATTAAAAATTAGCTAAATATAAAAAATCGTTGATGGCAAAATTTACTGTATTAGGCTAAATGTTTTTAAAAAGTTTCTCTTCGAATGGGAAAAAAATTGCCCTTAAACTAAAAAAAAAAAAATCGCATTGAAAAATGCATTATAAATCGCTTAAAATCTAAAAATAGCAAACCGAATTATATTCAACAATGTCAATAAATCGCCGCGGTATATATACAATTGATAAATATCGTATTGAAAATCATTTTAAAAATCCTAAATATTAAAATATTAAAATATAAAAATTTACTCTAATGGGGTAAAAAAAAAACATTGTGATTCGAAAGCTTTCATGAATGACAAAAAAATTATGTAAAACGTAAAAGAAAACGAAAACTTCGCAAAAAATCGTTTAAAAATTGTAAAATAAAAAAATTCGTAGATGTAATATTTACTATATTGGGCGAAAAGTTTGTAATCAAATTCCTTTCACGTATGTCAAAAAATCGCCGTGGAACTGGGAAAAAAATCCGCTAAAAATCGGAATGAAAATTGCTATAAAAGTCTCTAAAATTCAACAAATTGGAAATTGTACGCCAAACGTGGCAAATGAGGTGCGTTCGTACTATAATTATTTATATGTGAAATACTTTAACATAATTAAAATACGTCGCAAACAATGTTTTCCCCTATGCCATTATGTAGCGGGATTCTTTTGTGTGGCCCTGTAAATGAATAGTAAATATCTTTTGCACCGCATTGTGCTACATAATGTATATTTAAATGCACTTGATAAAAGTATTTCCATTTCATTATTTTTGAATGGCTGTATCATTATTAAAAACTATCTCAAGTCATTTTCCCCGTAGGTCGCAAGGTAATGGAAGTATTTTGAGAGTCTCAGTATTTTCCCACTTCCTCCCACCGCAACCAAACTACCTTACTAACAGCAGGAGACCAAGGGCTATCTACTACTACAACCGTGTTTGGGTGACAGTAGGTGGTCATGGAGGAAAGTGTGTCTTTACCGTCATACACATGTCTTATATATACATATATATATATGTATATATATATATATATATATATATATATAGCGAGAGAGAGAGAGAGAGATTAGAATAAACTACAGTGGTGTCCAAAATTAAGGACCAATCACAAAATGCTACTTTTCAAGTACGCGAATACTCAAAAGGAAATAATATAATTCGAATAATTGCTATCTCTACAGCACAGCTACTCCATGTAACATCTCATTCATGTCATACATGGCCACAAATGTCACAGTCACTACGGTGAAGCAAAAAAAAAAGGGGGAAATTCCATATATCTCATTATGAGTCTCAAATTATCACTATATGTGACTCCATTGAGACGTCGCTGTGACTGCTGCTTTGTGACAAGTCATCATGTGACTTTACAATGTAGTTACATTGTGACTCTCAGGTGACTGTCACACTGTAAAAAAAAATGGTAACGTTCCATGTAAAATCCAGGAACGTTTCGCCTTTTCTCAGGTTTTCAGAATAATTTAGCTCTTTCCTGTGAAATTCTGGTTTTCTTATCTGAAACTTTCCTGAACAAAAGTTGGAAACAGCAAAACGCTGCGCCCGCCATTTATTATTTTTTTGCTATAATCCGTTGCTCACGCGCGAGTGTCGAAAACGAATTCCTTAAATGAATGTAAAAAAATCAATATGGAATGCAAATAAATCAATAGACGACATAATCCTTTACGTCTCTATTGTCAAGACAATTCAGATGAAAATACAATACCTCTGTGACATCGCTAAGAGATTATCTCTCGTACTTGTCTGTGGAATGTTTAACGAGCAGACCGTGCAAAAAAAATACACCTATTATTTGGGTCTCCATTAACGAGGGGACCATCAAACATGATTCTCACCGATTTTGATTAATTTAAAGTATGTTTTAGAGTTCTTATCTCTAATTATTCTTGTGAAAGGATTTCTTCAAATGGGCCTTAGATTTTCAGAAATTAGATGCCGAGGTTTAGCATACGTTTCAAATACCCATTAGTTTGCAGCTCTCAATGTGTCTTTCGTGGTGTGGACGCAGAAGGCTCGCACGCCACCCGTAAGGCCCGAGTTCGATGCTACCTCTTGACTTTTTTCTTTCTTTTTTAATTAATTTTATATTTTAACACTTTATTACAATTTGATTTAAATTTAATATATATTTGACACTTTGAATTGCTGCAAAATTGATTTTTTTTTCGGAAAAAATATACAATGACGTTTAGGTTTTTTTTTTTCATGAAAATTTATATGTATTTTATCTAACTTGTAAACTAACATAATTACTGACGAAAATCCAAAATATTTTATGTCTAGATTGTTTTTCTAATTATTATTTACATTTATATATTTTTATATTTTAAGCAAAGTTCAGAAACAACCTATCATATATATATTTACTTTATTGAATTTTAACTGAAAATTTATTTTTTCGTGTAAATTATAAATAATAATTTTGATGTCAATTTCAAAATATTTTTCCATTTTAACAAATAATGATAATAAAGCGAAAATTGTCAACTGGAAATGTAAAAATCGTCTGCGGATCTCGCATGCTGTGAAATGTCAGTAATGTTTTGCTGTCAACAGAAATATTCCTGGTATTTCGCAGGAAACTTACTGGCATTTCTGTAGAAAGTTTTTATCATATACAGTAAAGTTCCAGTCATTTTCAAGAAATGTTTCTTGGAAATAATGAGCAACTCAGCTGCCCATTTTTTTCCAGAAACGGTGCGGAATTTTTTTTACAGTGCATCTGTAGACTCAATTTAAAAGTAATCGTGAACGCTGCATTGTATTAAGGTACCAAATAATGTCACATTGAAGTCCCTTGATGACTTTCAAGTGACAGTAAGACTTCTGTGAAGTCACCATTGTGCTCTTTTGTGAAAAGTCACCATGTGACTAAATTGTGATATTATTTGGGTACTTATCATAATGCAACGTTCATGATGACTTTGAAATTGAGTCTAAAAATGACATGAGAGTCAGAATGTAACTACATTGTAAAGTCACCTGGTGACTCGTCACAAAGCAGCAGTCACAGTGACGTCTCAGTGGTGTCACATATAGCGATCATTTGAGAGTCATAATAAGACGTGTGGAATTTCCTTTTTTTTAATTTCACCGTAGTGACTGTGACACTTGTGATCATGTGTGACATGAATGAGATACTATGTGGACTAGCTGTGTTGTAGGGATAACAATTATTTGAATTATATTAATTATATTTCCTTTTGAGTATTCAATAACTTAAAAACTAGCGTTTAGTGACTGGTCCTTAATTTTGGACACGAGTGTACTTCCAGTGCACTCTATGCAAATCTCCTGTGTATCTGTAGTTATATTTTCGAGATCATAATGGTTAACTCTTAATCTTTGAAGATAAGTTGCCGGTTTTATTTCTTCTTTCGAATGTCGTTGCCATTGAAGATAAGGTCCCCGTTTTAATTCTTCTTTAGAACGTTTCCGTTTCTGCCCATGGACCTGAGAAATTATATTTTCAACAAAGAAATATATCTTATTATTTAAAGAGGAAGTAAGGGGGCATTTTATATGATTTAGGCTTTCTCAGAAACTTCCGATAAAAATGAAAAGTTAAATACATCTGAACATCAAAAATTAAATTGGCAATCACTATAAATCTTAGTTAGTTTGAATGTTTTTTCCATTAAAAAATATAAAATCATGCAAAATCAAGTATGTTCGAAGTCGAAAGAACTGAGGGTAGGGGAAAGAACTGAGAGAACAACAGTGGATTTTATTCCTGAAAAAATCATGTAAATGAATAAATTCATTCCACACACATTTAGATACATTTACAATTATTACCACACATCTGGTAAACGCCGGGGTGCTCAGCTAGTATTTCAATAAAAATGTATTTAAAAATTTCATAGATTTATATCTTTAAAAATATATATATTTAATATCTCTCTATTCTAAAAGAAAGTAACTACCGCTGTCACCGCCGCCGCTGGTTTTGAATTTTTTGTGACCGGAGGTCTTTCTTCGTTAATATTAAGAAAAATAATGCATACAAAAATATGTAAATCGGTAGTGTTATACAGAAATGTTTGATAAACACGCTGATGCAGACAGTTTTCAAATCGAAGAATTATTTTAAGAGATATTTAATGCTAAAGTTGGACAAAATCGTTCCACGAAAAAAGTTTTATAGGGGCAAAAACTATACATCGGAATTTAATAATTTTCAGATCATTTTGTACGTTATAATTTCCCGGTGTGCAGAATTCATTTATTTTTTTTTTTTTATTTGACTCAGTTTTCGAGGATTTATTTCTATTTTAAATTCAAATTTTCAGCATTTCGAGAGATATTTTTTTACTTATTTTAGAAAATTGTACTGATTTAACCTGCTGCCAACTGTATAAACAACGGAAACAATAATTTTTGCTTCAAATTAAAAATTTAGTTACAGGTGACTATTATAAATAGGAAAGATACTATCAAACTAAAATTAAATAATTGCGTATAAAAAGCAGGAACTTATTGAAAATTACGTCATAAAAAGTATACACGTGAATTTTAAAAAGAGAAAGGATATTGTAAAATAATAAATTCATTAACATGCATTAGAAGTCTTAAATAGGAGAAATTACGTCATGTTTACGTCTCATTATACTTATTACATAAAATGAACACAAAATAATATTGCAAAACAGTTTAAATTTAGAAATTGTGCTAGACATTTATTTGATATTTTGAGAAGATCTTTTCAACTATTTTTCTTAGGAAAGCGCAAAACAATATTTCATTTCTAACAAAAGTATTTTCACGTGAATATTTAAAAGAGAAAGAATAGCTTGGTCAAAATTACGTCAGATTAAAAACGATTAATTTAAAATGTCTCATTTAAAAGAACTTTCTTTTCGCTTTGTTAAAAAATTCCAGGAGACAAACACTCTCTTTACTTAATTCCTTTTATATTATCTTATTTTGAAATGTGATGATTTGAAATGATATGATGACACGTGTCTACGTCATCAAGTTATTTTGATTTCGACGTTTTATTTCTATTTTTATTAATATTGTACTAATTTATTTGTTCTTTCGTTATTTAAAATAAAAATTCCGTCAATTTGTATAATTTGGCGAAATTGGTCGACTGGATAATCAAGTAGTACTGCAGCGGATTTGGCGTTAAAATTTCCCAATCAAAGAGAAATGAATAGAAATCCGTTTATAGGGAGATCGCCACTGTTTTTTAAATTATAATTCAATCTTTCGAAATCTTTTTAAAGCCGATCAAATTAGCGTGCATTTAGTCTGCTGTGTCTGGACGGGGGTTGGCGAGCGTAGCTCGTAGGGGGCCGAGCCCTCTAGTTATAATAAAGTATTTCTAGTGCACTCTATGCTCATCTCGGTGTATTCGTAGTTATATTTTCGAGATCGTAAATTGTTTCAATTGTGCTAATAAATTTTTCAATATGTATATATGTATAAAGACATGTTACATCTTGAAAGATTGTATTGACTTGGACAGAGCTAGATTTAAAGCATATAAAATAATTTGAAAAAATAAAGATTGTCAGAAGCATGAAATGTTACAAGTCTAACACTAAAAGCAAATCCAATATACTGTTTATTATTATTTTTTTTAATTTAAATGCACTATTTACTATGAGTTTGTTGCGTCGCAGATCCTTATTTAATACAATATTAGGAAATGCAAGTATAATTCAATATGTTATTAGCGTAGTTAAGGAAATATTCTCTATTAAAACCTATATTTATTACATATAATTTTTTTAAGTGCTAATGCTGTGACATTACATACCATGTAAGCTATAAAGATATCTAATATGCAGGGTGTCCACTCCCAACGATATACACTATATTGCCATTAATGACCGGCAACTTTCAACCTTTTCCTTTAGACCTTTTGTCGAATATTTAGATATATACTTGACAGATTCTTCTGGAATGTCAGGATTGAAAAGAACAGGTATGACCTCATATTTATCAATGTCGATTTTATAAGGGGGCAATTAGGGGGCCAAATAAAAATCAAAGAAAAAAATAATGCATGGGATCACCCTGTAAAATAAAAAGCACGAAATAATCTATCGCTACCGAATATAAATAAAAAGACATTGTGCAATATGTGTATTCTTTTGTGTAAGAATAGCATGTATATAAATAGAGATATAGAGATTTATTTAAAAAAATTAAAAAAAATTCTTGCATGTTTTTGCTTATAACATGCAGGGTTTTGAACCAAATTTTACTTCGGTTTCCGAAAAATTGACAAATTATAGTAGAAATAATATAGTGCAATTGGAATACAAATATATTAAACATTTTAGGAAATATGAGCAGTTGTATGAAAATTTTTTTATCTGCGCATGCGCGAACGATAACAAAAATAATTTTACATAATTTAATAGTCAACTCTATGGAGCAACTTAATAAAAAAAAGCTAGTCAAATACCGTAAAAATTCAGAAAGATATCGGCGTTAGAGTGAGCAAATTTTTAGTTGTTCTCTAAAAGTAGCTGAATGATAAGGGATTTTCCACAAATTGTCATTTTTAATTTTAAAATTTTTAAAATTTTCATTTTTTATTGATGCTTCAGTTCTTCCTGGATAACCACCAGATCGAGCCTATACCATGATCAAAAGAAATATCAAAATCGGAGCATTTTTTTCCGGATCTACTCGTTGATACTCACTAAATACTAACATTTTTCTGAAAGTCAGTTAATAAAAAACGACAATTTGTGTAAAATCCCTTATCATTCAGCTGCTTTTAGAGAACAACTAAACATTTTCTCACTTTAACGCAGATATCATTCTGAATTTTTATGATATGTAACTAGATTTTTTTTAATAAGTTGCTCCATAGAGTTGACTATTAAAGTATGTAAAGTGATTCTCGTTATCGTTCGCGCATGCGCAGATAAAAATTATTTCATACAACTGCTCATATTTCCTAAAATATTTAATATATTTATATTCCATTTACACTATATTGTTTCTACTATATTTTGTCAATTTTTTTCTGAAAACGGCGTTAAATTTGGTTGAAAACCCTGCATGTTATAAGCAAAAACATGCAAGAATTTTTTTTATTTTTTTTAAATAAATCGCTATATCTCTATTTATATACGTGCTATTCTTGCACAAAAGAATACACATATTGCACAATGTTTGTTTATTTATATTCGGTAGCGGTATATCATTTCGTGCATTTTATTTTACAGGGTGATCCCAAGTATTATTTTTTTCTTTGATTTTTTGTTGGCCCCCTAATTGCCCCTTTTAACAGATCGGCATTTCTATATATGAGGTCATACCTGTTTTTTTTCAATCCTGAAATTTCAGAAGAATCTGTCAAGCATATTTCTAAATATTTGACAAAATGTCTAACATTGAAAGTTGCCAACATTAATGGCAATATAGTGTACAATGGCTAATTTTTAAACCGTTAGTCAGAGACATATAGATCCAAAAATGTTTTAAATGAGATGAACAACTATTTTAAAAGTCGATCTGAACAGTAAACACATTTCTTAAAAAGTTAAAAATTTTAATTTTTATACGATCCCCTTGTGCTATAAGAAAAATATTTAGTACAAATTTCCTATTACACTAACAAGTAAGTAAATTAAAGTCGCATTCATCAAACACTAAAATTGATCGCGTTATGGTATTTTGAATCACATGACTTATGCCAATTTTCTCTACCTGTACACAGATGAATTGGGCTATGCTTAGAGGGTTCGTAGACAAAGTGCTTAAAGCATTAGAAAGGTTGATTCCTCGTGTACATCTCTGCAGTGCAAGCAAAAGATGTCACTTCGAGCAAGTTTTAAGATAACTGAAATTTTTAATATTTAATATTTAGGTTAGATTATTAAATTGTATTAATATTTATCATTTTGTAAATAGAAACGAATGTTGTTTTTCATCATTTCATTTAACAAATTTATTTTAATTGTTTTATGTATCCTTTTTGTACATGTTGTATTTTTTGCTTTAATCTGCCAGAGTGAAATAGATTCCAAAATTATAATTGTAATGTTAATATTACTCTGAACTATTATTTATTTATTTATTTATTATTTTTTTTAGATCTGACGATTATTTATATTTCTCATAAATTTGTGAATGACTCCTATTATACAGCAAAAAAGATGCTTCAATTTTAAACAAATATTACTCGGTCAATTTTCATCGTAGGAGAATAGGTCTCTTTCATCTTACTTCTTATTAAAATAGGATATAAATTTCGTAAAAGAAATCCTGCTATTGAAATACTAGGTCGAGCAAAAAGTTCTGAGAAATTTGTGAAAGTTGCGGTGTTATGTGCAAATTAACAACAAAAGCACCAAGGACTATTCTGCCATCGTTCTGCCAGATTCCGGATTTGCGGGCTAAGTTTGTCGCCGTTACCAGCACCTTCATCCTCATTAATCTCATCGACGGCTTTCAGAATCGTTAGGCCTTTTCTCTAATAATGCCGGTTCAACACTAACAAATCATACTGTTCAATAGGCAGTTTGGAGCAAAAGTTCCTGAATTTCTATAAATATACCACTAATACCCCTATATCCGATACAAATTCTGGTAACTCTTAGATTAAAAATTTCCCAGAACTTTTTGCTCAACATAATAAATCACTGTTAAAATACTTCTTTAACTCATTTAAAACATTTTTGTAACGGGAACTATATGTCTGAGTATAACGGTTAGGAATCAGCCATTGGAAACCTTTGGGAGTGGACATCCTGTGTTGTGTACATACATTTTCGACAGAAGATTATATCAATCTATATTATAAAGGACAAACGTATCTGTGCGTAACGCATACGTCATTTTGCGAATGGCAACACTTTGAAATTTGAAATAAAATTTTGGTTTTGCAATTTTCTCTACTGCAAATTTTTAAACTTCTAAACATCGCACAATTTAAATTTTTGCACCGTCGTATAAGGAAAAAAATGCTCTTTTAAATGCAATTTGTTTGAAAGCTGTATCTCAATTTATTTTTGAGATATTAATTATTTTGTAGTTTTTAATACCATTTTCTTATCGTGGCAACAAAAGTGCCCCATTTCTATTGAAAGTCATTGAAAGTAAACGGGAAATAGGAGATACTGAATCTTTTTGTTGCCATTTACTCATAAAACCTGAAAAAAAAGTTGAAATTAAAATATGGGCTATGTTCATAATATTGTCTGTTATTCCGTGATAATGACGTCATATGCATACTTTTCTACAGACGAAGTTTTAGACAGGATTGTAAAAGTGGATTGCTTTAGCGTATGCAAATGACGTCATTTTCTAAAAAAGCATGTATTTTAATTCTTAAACCTGAATTATGTTTTGTAGAAGTGCGTCATTTTCACAGCCCAGTTGCTTTGAAATTCTTCACAGGTGAAAATGTTTCAATTTTGAATGTAATGTAATGTAACCGAAATCGCACACCGATAAAACGCAATGTTTTACAAAAATTTAGAGTGTCTTTATAAAAGAGAGGTGACATGCAAATAATAGCGATTTATATTACAGAAATTTATGTTACAGAAAACTGTATCTTAATTGACTGATGCATTATATTTTCTAAAATAATTCTTAAGCATGATTTTTTTAAAATTTATCTTATTACGTTCCGGTTTCAATACATAATAATAATAATAAATATTTTGCACATAAAGCAACAGAGATTTTTCAGCATTTGTTTCTGACTATTTTTGCTTAACGAAATTAATACTTTCTTTATAAACAAATAAAAGAATAGTATTAAAAAAACCACCAATCTAACATATTTGAGAAAGAAAAATTAACGAAATTACTACTTCTTTTATAAACAAATGAAAGAATAATATTGAAAAAAAAACACAAATCTAACATATTTGTAATCGTACAATTTAAATTTTTAGATCACCAAATAGGATTTTTTTTTCAAATGGAGTTTGTTTGCAAAGTTCATCTCAGTTTACTGATTGTGTATGGTTTTATAAACAATTTTAAAGTATGAAATATTTCTTTAATTTATCTATATCGCGCAAAGCTCGATTACGAAAGATTAATCCGTTTGTCCTTAAAACAAAATAAAGAGTTCATCATTTTCTTACGGGCAATATCCATTAAAAAAACTTCTCTAATATATAAATAAAATAATATAAATAAAACGCAAATTTAATACACATGTATAAGCTCTGAAATTATCAAAATATAAAAGGATGACATAAGTAGCAAAATCTTGGTCAAATAACTCTTAGCATGCGGCTAATGAGAAAATCGCTTTTCATAAATTTAAAAAAATTATTTTATTGTATAATTCGTATTTTCCATATGAAAAATACTTTTTTAACGTAAGTGGTCAATCTAAAACATTTATTTCATATAACAAAATTATTAGATTTTCATTAAAAAAATGTTTCCATTTACATTCTTTAACCCCGGAAGCCCGGGTGCGATCCCCTAGTTTATATAAAATCCAAGTCTCTGTGTGTCCCTCACTATTCTGGTAGGACCGCCTCATTGAAATGAGTAATTGTTAAAAAATATTAATGCAGGGTTACCACAGTAGCGCCATATGTTAGCCAACTTGGCTATAGCTGGATAATTTGGCGAAGTTCCCATTTAAAACCATTAATCTTTCATAATGGAGGTCACCGACATTTAATTTAAACTCCACTCTTTTAAGACATTTTTTCGAAATCGATGGGTGAGAATTTAAAGTACATCTTTACATCTTCCTTCCGATGCTACTAATAAAATAACCGCCAATAGACAACGGTGTAATGTGTGAGCTCCTAACTGCGCGATTTTAATGTGCTTTAGGTACTTTTCCAGTATAGGTAGGTGTCTTGGCGAAAAAGGGAATATGGTAACATATTTTCCGGGAACCTATTCACTGTTTCATTTTATATAGACACGCATTTTTTTCGATATTTATACGATTTATAAATAAGCCGTAAAAAAGCCGTTTCGCTAATTTTATACAGAAACAGATGTAATTTGTACATAAAAACATCAATAATATACATATAAAACAAACAAAAACGCTCATCAAATTTTTTTTCATAGCTGTTTATATGATTTGACAACAAATCTCGCTATTTTTCCGTTATACGGACACCATGCCGAAATGTATGCTAATGCGCCTATTATTTCAAAATGCTAAAAGATATTCGTAATTTTATGCCAGCAGTTTAATATGAGTTTTATTTTATTGCTTTATTTTATAGCAGTTATTTGTTCACTTATTTTAAGTATATATTTGTGATTTGATGAAATAGTTCGTAAAAGTCTGGAATTTTCAAATGTTATATTTTTTAAATGCTCACTTTAGTGTCGGCAATGGTTTTTCTTTTATTTTTCAAATGCTTCAATTCACGATTTTGCGCCAACTATTACGCTTGGCGACAATGGTGTCTACATAACGGAAAAGTACCCAAATCTCACTTTCTGATGCCCAAATTACACCAAGCTTTTTTTAAAAAAGTGCCAAAGCCCCTACAGTGGACAAGTACCAAACTGTCTATTATTTGGCGCTATCCGTGTTATAGTTTGTACTATATGCAAGGGGAGTGGAGCGAAGACTTTAAACATTAAATATTAAAGTTTCGGCACAGATGTCATATTGGCGCGATTTTTTTCTGACGCCAATGTCATATACACAGCGGGTACTTAACTGGCGCCAAAGTGTCGTAATTTTGCTTGATATTGTAATCCGGATGTTGTGTTTTATGCTGTTGATGTTTTCGCCAATTTTGCGTCGGAAAAAAATCGCGCCAATATATAATAACGTATATGACAACTGTGCCAAAGATTCGATAAAGCAGTATAAGACAAAAAATATAAGAATAAAATAAATGCAAAATAAGACTAAAGAAGAAAGAAAAATCATGCGTTAAGCATAGAATATGAAACACTTTCCAACACATCCTGAATGCTTTAACAAAACTTCGTTATTTAGGGAAATAAGGTAAATAAGATAACGTTACTTCTTAGATATCCCGTCGACCAATTTCACCAAATTATATAAATCGCCAAATCAATAGTAAAACATTAACAAAAATACAAATAAAACGTCGAATTAATGGTTTTATTGGCCATTTTTGGCATTTAATCTTACAATTAATTAATTAATGGCAACCATTATTGGCAATTAATCTTACAATTTGGCGACAGTAATTTGGCCGACGGGATAACTAAGAAGTACCAAGATAACTAAGTAAACATTTTAGAAAACGCATAAAAAAATTTAAAAATTGATTTCAGCAGTTACCGTCCATAGTCAATAGTACCGTTATTACATGCCACTATTTAGCTAAAATTTATTTTAAACTACTCTTAAAACTACTGAAATCACATTTCCAGATATTATCATCCATAGACGGTTATGTATGTAATTCTTTGCGTGACCATGCATATCATTTTATCTATATTCTACAAACATTTCTTAGGAAACTAAATGCAGTTCAGCGTAAAAATGCATAACTCCTTTAAAAACCACCCTTAAGCAATTTACTCTCATACTCAGTAATCCTTACGAATTATTTTGTGTAGCCCTGCATATGAACTGTAGCATTTATACACACAGTATAGTATGCATAAATGTAGTGAAACATAAAAGCGCATATCATAATTAAAAATGCATTTCTAGCAATCATTGCTTATGTACAATACTTCGGAGAAAAGTTTCTTGGCGAGAAAGAAGTTTGCCAACGTACTTTCTGGCAACCTATTTACTGCTTCATACTCACAAGCAATTTTTTCCATATGTATACAATTTGGCACAGATGTCATATACGCATATATGCCCCATATATATATTGGCGCGATTTTTTTTCCGACGCCAATTTGGCGAAAACATCAACAGCATAAACAACATTCGGGTTACCATTACAAGAAAAATAACGACACTTTGGCGCCAGTTAAGTACCCGGTGCGTATATGACATCGGCGTCAAAAAAAATAGCGCCAATATGAGCGTATATGAATCTGTGTCGACAATTTAATATAAAAAAAGCTATTTACCCATTTTTATAAAGAAACAGAAGTAATTTTTTCACAGATGTCATATACGCATGGTGGTTGGCGTGATTTTTCTATGCCGTCAATTTGGAGGAAATCTCGCTTTCGAATACCAGTTACTTATATATTTTTCAATTATTTGCTAACATTTTTAAAAGGAAATAGCTATAAATAAATAAAAGTTTGAATAATAACTATAGAACAAAGCAGTTTATATAATTAAGAAACAGAAAATAAAAGTAAATAAACAATTTATTAATAAATAAAAAACAGTATCCGGGTTAACATAGCAGGTAAAATAACACCATTTTAGCGCCAGTTAGTTATCCCGGTTCATATCTGAAATCTGTGCCGTAATTTGTATATATATAAAAAAATATATATATATATTTAGAAACGATTTTTTATGTATATAAGTGCATATATAAACAAAGATAAAAGTTCATTAGATTTGTTTTCATAGCTGTTTATATATTTTTGCAACATATCTCACTTTCTGATGACCGAATCGCGCCAAGCTTTTTTTTAAATTGCGCTATAATGTAAAAGTACTTAAATAAATAATCAACAGAAATAACAATTTATGCAAACTAAAACTTTTTTATTTCGAGATCAAAGCATTGTTTTTAATTTCGATTAAAAATACATATATCCTTGGATAACTTCAATTGAAATTAGGTTCACAGCTTAATATCTCATTCCATAAACCTAAACAAACACAAGTGATTCATTCATCGTGAAACGTCAAAAATATTAAATCATTGAGGTAATCATTCACAAAGTAAGTTCGCCAACAATCAATGGGTAATATTCTAATGACGTCATAGTAGGTAAAATGGTGGCGGTATCGTTTGTTTATGGTTTGTAATCACAAAGATTTAATTTTGCAATGTCTCTTAGTTACATTATTTTATTGTCATATTTATGAGCTCAGAACAAAAGCCTATTTTTTCATTATTTAGTTATTAAGGACGGAAAAGAATCATAAATGCATAATTTGAAAATTTTAAATAATTTTCTTTCTTAATACTAAAAAATAACATCGGGAAGTAACAGCGGGTTTAAGTTAAATAAGTTTAACTTTAATTCTGTTCTAATATTCAGAATAACTGAATTTATTAGATTTCAGTACTGAACATCAGGGCCCGATTAAACTTTGAAGTTAGAGGAATTACAATATCATTTCAGGACCTTTCTTTTGGAGAAGCTTTTCTAAATTCCATATATACATGGAAAATCTTCAGTGTTAGAAATATTATTCCTAGGACTGACATAACACGAGAACGGCCTGCAATTTTACACAAGTTTTTGAAAGCTACTTTATATCAGAAATTTTACTAAAAACTGGTTACTTTTTTGTTATAGCCTCCCACACTATTAGGATTATGACAAGTTGCAGCCAATTTCGCCAACGTCGTAACCAAGATCGTGAAGCACACACATATAATACCGTATAATACCATTTCATGAAATCGTATACGATAATTTAATAGTTTTTAACCTTACTTCAAGTGTGTTATTTATTTATTTTTAAGGCTCAACAATCTAAATTGTCCAATATATAAATTTAAAAAATGTAAACAAAGATTGAATAGACATGACCGCAAAAAATCTTAAATCTGCATAACACTTGGAACCAAACTGTGCAGATTAGTGGTCTTCTACTGTACACAGTTTTTCATAAATGTGTTTCGTTCTTAAAATGTGTTATTTTCATCTATCATTCGTTCTTAAAATGTGTTATTTTCATCTATCACTGCGGAACAAGCGAGAAAACTCATATTCTTGCACATGAGTTGTATATATCTTTATACCTAAATTTCCGTCATTTTTGACGGGCTACCTTTCTAGTAAAATAATAAAATCCAATCTTACCCATGAAATGCTGAATAATATGTATAGAGTTCCTATCATGGACACTTTTAAATCAGTTTTCCATTATAAAAAGTTCTGTTTTTACAGGGTTTATTGAACAAATTACAGTAAAATATTTGAAAACAGAACCACTAAGAAACACAAACAGAGAAAAAAAAACACAAGTTCATTTTAAACTGGTTTATATGTAAGCAGGTATATTTTAAGGCAATGCTTTCGCAGTCAGAATAAAAAGAAAAAAATCCTTTACAGACAGTATCACTGTGCAACTGTTTTCGAGTTACACTTGATACAGACTAAGGTATAGCTTTGTACGCAAGTTAATCTAAAATAATTTGTACGTCATGTAAAATCGGGACTTCTCAGAATTCTACGGGATAATTCTTCTAGCCCTTTGCACACGGTGACTTTCTGCACCGTAAAAAAAAAAAATTCGGAATGGTCCTGGGAAAAAATGGGCAGCTGAGTTGCCCATTATTTCCAAGAAACATTTCTTGAAAATGAGCGGAACTTTACTGTATACCTTAAACACTTTCCACAGAAATGCCAGTAATCTTCCTGCGAAATACCAGGAATGTTTCTGTTGACAGCAAAACATTACTGACATTTCACAAAAAGCTTATCTTATTTTCTATGGAACGTTTCCGAAGTGTTCAAAAGGTTTCTGTTATTTTACAGAAACGCTTCGTATAAATAATGGGCAACCCAACTGCCCATTATTTTCAAGGAATATTTCTGGATTGCTTCTGGATTTAGCTCACTAAGCTAAAATAAACTGTATAACTGCATGTCATATAGATAGAGTGAAAATGAAAAAAAAATAGAAAACAATAGCGTAAATGTGGTTAGACTATGGTGGTAAAACTAATTTTAATTATTAGACATAAATATATAATTCTTAAATGGAAACCCATTAAAACGTAAATAATATTAAGGCACATATTTGTGAAAAACAAATTTCACAAAATAATATAGCATATTATATTATATTATTTATTTATATTATTTATTTTATTTTATTTTATTATTTATTTATTTATATTTATAGCATTTTAGAAATAAATTTCTAAAAATAATATAGCATATAAAAAATATTAGCGAAACAAGATAGAATATTATACTTGCTAGCAACTTACTCTTTTACGATTATCTTTTTCTTTTAATTTATAATTCTTTAAATGTGAGAAAAAACTTCTTATATCCAACCAGGGTGTTCGAGATAATTGATTAATTTCTTTTTGCATTTAAATTAATCAAGTTCACATAGAATAGTTTTAGAATTAATATGCTGTCTTACAAGGGTACCACCAAACATGATGCTCACCAATTTTAATGAATTCAAAATATATTGTAGAGCTCTTATCAGTAATTATTCTAGTGAAAGTATTTCTTTAAATGGGTCTTAGATTCTGGGGAAGGGGGGGGGGGGCGAAGTTCAGCATACGTTTCAAACACTGATTAGTTTGCAACTTTCAACGAGTATTACGTGGAGTGATCTCAGAGTGTTCACTCGCCAGCCAGAGGAACCGTGTTCGATGTTGCCTCCTAACTGTTTATTTTTTTATATTACTTTAATATTTTTGACACTTTACAAATTTTAATCAAAGCTGTGAATTTTTACAGCTTTGAAATTTTGATATTTTCAAAACCGATTTATGTTTTTGATTTTTCACGAAAACTTCTATTTTTCAGTAAATTTTAAACAAACCTTTCAGTTGGCGAAAATACAAATTAATATGTGCAGGAATTTTATAATATTATTATTATTTACCTTTTTATATTCTAAATACAAGTCTCAAAAAATGCACAATAATTTATTAGAAAAAAAATAACAAAATAAACATATTTTTAATATTTGGTTTGTTCAATATATTGAAATATGACAAATGATGAAATACAAAATTGATTGCTATTACTGACTTTGACATTTACGTTTAGTAAATATACAATTAATCGAATGACATATACCGTAGAAATATTCAAAACGGAATATTTATACGAAAAAATTTCCTATAATAGAGCATAACTTCTTACCAAGTACTTGTATTCAAAAGAACATAAAATATATCAATATATATGTTTTTGATTTATTTTGATATTATTATGAAATGCTATCTGACGATTTCTTAAAAAATATATATCATAAGTTATATGTCGTGTGGGATGCGCAGGCGATTTTTCCATTTCCAGTTGACAATTTTTATTTTATTATCATTATTTGTTAGAATGAAAAAATATTTTGAAATATAATTTGTGCATTTTTTTCATCTATACTAATATTATAAAGAGGTAAAAATTGTTTATTTGAAGGAGGTAAGCTCTGGAACTACAGAACCGATTCCAAATGTAATGGTATCAAAATGATGGTGTTAGTCCAACTTAGAAAATAGGCTATATCTTATGTCCGTGTCACTGATCAAAAGGGGGTGCAGGAGCAAAGAACGTTCTAAAAATGCAATTTTTGTGCTACTGAAGGGCCTACAAACATGAAATTTGAAATGGTAGTTACTTATAAGATACTAATGATATCTAAGGACATTTCATAAAAAAAATCGAAATAAAAAAGGGCTGAAAATGTGCAAAAAGCATTCTAAAAAACGTTCTAAATGGCGATTTTTACGCAGTCTCAAGACGTACCAAACCGATTTAAAAAATAATTGAGTCAAAATGATAGTGACAACCCTTTCTCCAACATAGGCTACATTTTATGTCGGTGCCACTACCCCTAAAATGGGTGCAGTAGCAAAAAACGTTCGAAATTGCTATTTTTGTGTTACTGAAAAGTTCAGATACATTGGATTGGGCAGGATAGTTACTTATTAGATATAAATAATCAAGAACATTTCTTGAAAAAATCGAAATTTAAAAGGGGTGAAAAAGCGCAAAAAGCGTTCTAAAAAACGTTCTATATGGCGATTTTTACGCAATCTAAATAAGTACCAAACCGATTTCAAAATAATGGTGTCAAAATGATTGTGACAACTGTTGCTCCAATACAGGCTACATTTTATGTCGGTGCCTCTACCCCTAAAGGGGATGCTGGAGTAAAAAAACGTTCGAAATTGCGATCTGTATGTTACTGAAGGGCCCAGATACATGACATTTGGAATAGTAGTTACATGTAAGATATAAATTATCTCTAAGAACATTTCTTAAAAAAAAATCGAAATTCAAAAGGGGTGAAAATGTGGAAAAGAATTCTAAAAAATGATCTAAATGGCGATTTCTACGCAATTTCAGAAAGTAAGTAATGGTTAGAAGTTGATGACAGCCTTGCTCCAACATAGGCTCTATTTCATGTCGGTGTCACTATCACCTAGGGGTTGCAGAAGAAAAAAAAACGTTCTATATTGCGATTTTTGTGTTACTGAAGGCCTAGAATACTGAAATTAGGCAGGGCAGTTATTTATCAGATATAATTGATATCTAAGAATATTTCCTCAAAAATTGAAATTTAAAAGGGGTGAAAATGAGCTGCAGCATTTTGTAATACTGCAGGGGCTAGCAACTTGAAACTAGACATGATAGTTACTTATAAGATATAAATGATCTCTAAGAACATTTCCTAAATAATTCGAAATTTAAAAGGGGTGAAAATGGAAGAAAAGCGTTCGGAAGAAACGTTCTAAATTGCAATTTCTACGCAATCTCAGAAAGTACCCAACCGGTTTCAAAAGTAATGGTTGGAAATTGATGATGACAGCCTATGCTCCAATATAGGATATATTTCATGTCGGCGTCGCCACCACCTTGCGGTTGCATTTTAAAAAACTTTCTAAATTATCATTTTTCTGATACTGAAGTGGCTAGCAACTTGAAATTTGGCATAGTAATTACTTATGAGATGTAAATACTCTCTGAGAAGAGTTACTTAAAAATTTGAAATTTAAAAAGGGTGAAAATAAACGAAAAGCGTTTAAAAACTTTCTAAATAGCGATTTCTACGCAATCTCAGGAAATATAAACTGATTTCAGAAGTAATGGTACAAATAGATGGTGACAGTCCCCGCTCCAACATAGCCTATATTGCACGTCGTTATTACTACCACCTGGGGGTTACAGGAGCAAAAAACGTTCTAAATTGCGTTTTTGTGTTACTGGGGGCGTCTATCATTTTAAACTTGGAATGGTAATTACTTCAAAGATGCAAATGCTTTCTAAGAATTCTCGAAAGATAATTCTAAATTTAAAAGGATGAAGTGAGCGAAAAGCGCTCTATAAGCGCTCTAAATTACGATTTCTATGCAATCGTATGAAATACGAAACCGAATTCAAACACAATGGTTCAAAATTGATTGTGATAGAACCTGGTCAAACATAAGATATACTTTATGTCGAGGGTTGCAGGACTAAAAAAATTCTAAAATTGCGATTTCTGCGGTACTGAAGAGGCTTGAAACTTTAAATGCAGCACGGTAGTTACTTATAAAATATAAATGTTCTCTAAGAACAGTCGAAAATAAATTCGAAATTAAAATGGGGTGAAGCGAAGGGAAGGAGCGAAAAGCATTCTAAAAGAGCCCTAAATGAAGATTTCAGTGGAATCTCAGGAAATAATAAATCTAATACAGAAGTTATTGGTTGAAAATCAAGAGTGATAGTCTCTGAACCTACGGCTATATTTTATGCCGGTGTCACTACCACCTGGTTTGCTGGAACAACAAGAACGCCTTTAAAAACATCTGAATTCCGTTTTCCACAGAATATTGGGGAGTACTAACCGATTTCAAGGTTAATTCAAGGTTAATTTCAAGGTTGGCAAATTAATGGTGACAGTCTCTGTTTCAACATGTTTCGAGACATTCTATTTCAACTCTGTTTCGGCATTTTATGTTGGTGCCACTAACACCAGAGAAGTGGTAGACTGTTAGACATGAAGCTTGGATTTTGACATAATGTTTAATTTTAAGATGTAAATGTGTTAAGATGGTTTATAAAAAATTCAAAACTTCAAATGAATACTGAAATGAGTATATGAAATGAGCATAAAAGTCTCAAAATACTTTCTAAATTATCATTTAATTGGAATCAGTTTTAGTTCTTCTTATTAATTAAAATCTAATTTCTGTCTTTTGCACTTTTATAATGAAGTTTAGTCAAACTATGGCTTAATTTGTAATTTTTGAATTATTTCAAAAAGTGTTTTCTAATAAAAATAGTCATGGAAATATCACTTGGCATATTTCAACTATTACGCGAGCAAAGCCGCGGGGTTTGCTAGTTTAAAGATACAAACATTTGGACATTTGACATCAAAATAATTATATAATTTACACGAAAAAATAAATTTTTAGTTAAAATTCAATAAAGTAAATATATATATGATATATTGTTTCTGAACTTTTCTTAAAATATAAAAATATATAAATTAATAATTTAAAAAAATCTAGACATAAAATATTTTGCATTTTCGTTAGTAATGATGTTAAGTTTACAAGTGAGATAAAACGCATATAAATTTTCATGAAAAAAAAAAAATCATTGTATATTTTTTAAGGAAATATAAAAAAAATCAAATTTGCAGCAATTAAAGTGTCAAATATATATCAAGTATAAATCAAATTGTAAAGTGTCAAAATATGAAATTAATTAAAAAAGAAAAAAAGGCAAGAGGTAGCATCGAACTCGGTCCGTCCGGGTGGCGAGCGAGCCTTCTGCGTCCACACCACCAAAAACACATTGAAAGCTGCAATCTAATGGGTATTTGACACGTATGCTAAACTTCGGCGCCCAATTTCTGAAAATCTAAGGCTCATTTGAAGATATCGATGAGCATGACGTTTGGTGGTCCCCTGGTTAATGGAAATCCAAATTATAGGTGTATTTTTTTACACGGGCTGCTCGTTAAACATTCCACAGACAGGTACGAGGGATAATCTCTTAGCGATGTCACGGAGGTATTGAATTTTCCTCTGTATGGTCTTGGCAATAGAGACGTAAAGGATTATGTCGTCTATTGATTTATTCGCATTCCATATTGATTTTTTGACATTCATATAAGGAATTCGTTTTCGACACTCGCGCGCGATCAACGGATTACAGCATCAAAATAATAAAATGGCGGCTGCAGCATTTTGCTATTTCCAACTTTTGTTCAGGAACGTTTCAGATATGAAAAGCAGAATTTCACAGGAAAGAGCTAAAATATTCTGAAAACCTGAGAAAAGGCAAAACATTCCTGTATTTTACATGGAACGTTACCAGTTTTTTTACAGTGTGATATGGGGAAACCAGAAACTCGACAAGTTTTTTTAAACAAACACAGAAATGTATTTATTACAAGAATCTTTTTATTTATAAACATAAGGTAATAAAGTAATTTATTAAAGTTTTTTAAAGCAAACACATGAATTTATTTATTAGAAGAACATGTTTTCTAATAAACTTAACATATTTATTACCTGAATATATGCTTATAATAATTGTGCATCATGGAAATGCGGGACAATTTGGAGTTCCGTGCAATGGTTACGCGGGACATGTCTTCTAGAAGATTGCATTAGATGCTTTTTTGATATGGGGAAACCAACAACACGACATTTTTTTTTTTAAAGCAAACACATAAACTTGTTTATTATAAAAAAAGTTTATTAATAAACTTAACTTAATCATTACCTGAATATTTGTTTATAATAATTGTTCATCAAGAAAATGCTGGATAGTTTGGGGTTCCGCGCAATGGTTACTTCGGATAAGTCTTCTAGTGGATTTCATTCGATGCTTTATTGGTATTGTAAAACCGGTAAACGACAAGTTTGTTTGAAGCAAACACAGAAATTTATTTATTAAAAGAATGTGCTTATTAAAAAACCTAACTTATTTATTAACTGAATGTATCAGGTTGTAACGAAGGTTCCCCGCAACATTTAATATTGTCTGTGCAAATAGTTTGCGTTGACGTGTTTGCTAATATTTTGTCGAACGATTTTTGGCATTTGAAAGAAAGACACTTGCTTTATAGCACAATGTTGGGAAATTTGCAAACAAATATCGTTATCATTAAGTACAAGGAGTCACGCTACCAGATTAGAACCATCATTTACTTCTAGTTCTGCAGCAAACAGTCAGCTACGAATAAAGTGTATAGCTTTAGGTACTAGTGTTGTATCATATGGCACTGTGAAGGTTTGGCGGAATGGTGGTTATATATAAAATTACAGTTAATTATATAGATTATAATTTGTATTATGTAAAGGTGATTTGGCGGAAAACTTTCGTTACAACCTGACATTTATTATATAAATATAGTATTATGTTGCGTAAATTCGTACTAAAATAATTTCTAATTCAATTTCGTTCATTGAGAATTATTTTCTTGTGGAAATAGTAGAATCTATCGCCTTTTAATCAATATGCGAAATCAAAGCAAACTTATTTGAAATGCATTTTGAATTTACAACAATGCTCTTTGAGACAAACATTTCAAAATATACAGAAACAGCTTCTCAGTATTAAGTAGATTGGCACATTTGTGTAAAAGAGAGAACTTTTATCTTTAAAAATTGCAAATTGATTTTGAAATTCAAGTGGAAATAAGACGAATTTAGTAATGGCAATGTCTTCTCGGAGAACATTACATGAAAAGGGTTGAACTAAAATTGTTTTAGAACTGCGAAGCTTTTCTAAATAATTCCTAAAATAAAAGGTTTAAAGAGAAACTTGTGAGAACTCATGAATTTTTTTCAGAACAAAGTTGCACTTATTAGACATAAATATATCTATATTGAATATAGCCCTTAAAGTTTATATATTAAGTTACTTTGTAATGTTGCAAAAGTTAAACAAACATCATCTGCTAAATAATCAATGTTTAATAATTTAAATACAATAATGTAAAATTTTGATAAATTACGTGTTAATAGTTTAAACGCGATATATATATATATATATATATATATATATATATACTAGAATATAGCCCGTCAGAATGACGTGTTTGCATTTTCAAAAAAATTATGTAGCATTGCATTATAAAAAGAATTTCGAAGTAATAAATTTTGTCTTGTATGGCTTATAGGGTCAGGTGGGGTAAAGTAAAAACAGCCCATTTTTCATTGAAATTTAATTGGCAAGAAAATTATTAACTGAATTGGTAAAATACTGATATAAAGTATGCAAATGAACTTCACTCACAAAATTTGAAGAAATATCTCACAAAAACATTCACATTAGTACTAATAATGCTATTTTAAAACATATTGTCAATTATCTATTTTATCTTATGTATGGGGTAAAATAAAAGACAATTCCAACAGAAAGTTTATTTGTTTTTATTAATTGCCAAAATATTAATTATATAACTTAAATTTTAAAAAGTTGGACAGAGAAAATCCCGATTTTTTTTAAACATGCATAAAAGAAACCTGTAATAAATTTTGCATTGATATATATATACATATATATATGTTACACGGCAGTACATATTTCTGATATTCTAATTTCCTTTTATAAGAAATATTCATTTCCCCCCCCCCCCCCCCAATGTCTTCAGAATTCAAAAAAACATTTTAAAAAGAAAAATTCTTTTTTTTAACTACCGACAGATGGTGCAACAGAGCATGTAAACGTTTGTTTTAATATTTTAAAAGTTCAAGATGAATGAATCAATTGTTTGTTTACTTTCATATAGTGATAGATAAAGCTACCAATCTAATTTTAACTGAAGTTATCGCAGCAGAATATTAGATAATTGAATGTAATCTCTTAAATGTTAATTTATTTTGAATAATCGGCTAAAAATGTAACTTTTGCGAATAGTGGAAAAGAAAGCACGTTTTACTCAACGTTTAAAGATTGAAAATCAAATCAACATTCACTCGTGAGGCCACATGTACAACACAAATTCCAAATCCAGAAGCAATTGAATCACTCTTTGAAAGAATCATTAAAAAATACGATCGACATCCGATTTTGCTCTTAAAATATTTGTAAAACCATAATAAAGCCTTTAAATAATTTGAAATACGTTTGTTTTTAGAAAGAGAACGTTAATCCGGTACAAAATAATTCACGGGAATGAATCACAGAATATAGCTATATTTACTGAACACCATGAAGCGTTCTCACTGGTCAGAAAATAGATAGCCTTGAAAAACAGAGGTAATTTTTCGCGATATTTTTAACCGTGTATACTGAATTCAAACTGTAAATAAATGTAAATAAAAGTGAAAAGCGTATTTCAAAATATTAATATGCTTTTGCAAAATATTTTAAGAGCATTTAATGAACAGCTGAAAGAGTCATTCATTTGTTTTTGGTTTTGTAATTTGTGCTTATGAATGGCAACGGCAATCGCTTGTATACATCGGGACCCTGTTGTTGGTATCTGTTTATTTTTAAATTAGACCTTAAAGCGCTATAATTGTATACTTTTTGAAAGTTTGAGAAAAATTGAAGAATAATATGTTACACGATGAATAGGTAGACAGATTAAATAAGGCAGTCGGCAAATACGTCATCGGAATGCTTAAGCCTAACGTGGCCGCTTTTGGATTATCAGGAAACGGATGAGTTCAACCCCGGAAGAGTTATACACTTAGTGTCATTCTATGTATAATATATATATATATATATATATATATATATATATATATATATATTATTATTATTATTATTATTATTATTATTATTTATATTTAAGATAAACCCTTTTGAAAATTCAAAATTTAAATTAAATTTTTAAATCAGGAGACCCATCTTATTGTTTATAGACTCTTAAATTAAATAATATCGGTTTACTCATCATATAAATCTTTAACACAAATTGGGATTTATGAAATAGATTTGGAAAAGGAATTACCCTTTGTTGACATAAGACAGTCATCATAAAACATATTAAATTATCTTGTAAGCATCATCATAGTTTATAGCATAAACAAACCTATTGTTTAATACTCAGGTAAATCATAAAGTTTAATCTGGTTTCTCCAGTATGACAGTTAGTAATTTCAGAGCAATAAATCAAAGAAAATATGTTGAGAATATAAATTAGTGTCAAAGTAGAAAATTGGTAAGAGATAAATCATAAATAGCTTTTGTCTGGTTGACAGTGAGTACTTTGATTACCTCATGAAGAACAGAAATTAGAATTAGGTCTGGGTGATGACCTGAATATTATTAGAAAACCCATCATTAAACATAGTCTTAGCTAATAAAACTAAAGTTCTTCTTGTTATGAATAAGTCTGATTTCTATCAGAAATAAAGTGAACTACCCCTTATATATGCTTAAGCGCAAGATTTTGTGGTGGCTCTCGCTGTTAACAAAATGCATTGAAACCTCGTCACTCGTTTTTCCCGAATAATTGGTGACTGTTAGGCCCACAGTTGGACTTGGTTTCAGAGAGTTAAGAAACGAAAATTAACTAGATCCCAATCTACATGGCATTAGCGTCTTCCATCGGTTACGAACACTGCTACACAACAATTGGTCACTTCTAGGTCCACATAAACACCAAGAGATACCAAGAGAAGAAGTATGAGACCGGGTTGCGATCCTTCCATATACAGTGCGTGTCAATAGTTTAAGCGCAATAACAATAAAAAAAAAAAACTTTAAATATTCACTTTATTTCAATATCTGTCTTGTATATGCTATTAATAGCAGTTTTAACATCATATTCAATAAAATTAACTTTAAATTTTATTTCAAACCATGAAATTTAGGATTAGAACAAAAAATAACCGCGTCAAAAGTTTAAGCACAGAATCGTTCTTATGCAAATTTTACAAACGTATGTAAGCGGTTGCTCACGCGAACGATTTCTGGGTGTATAAGAAGAAGTCAGATGTTGTTTTTGAGTTAGAACAAAATGCCTAAGTTGAAAGAATTTTCAGAGGAAGAGGTGATAAATATCGGGAATATGAGAGCAAAACATAAGTCTGTTTCTGAAATTGCAAGGGAATTCTGAAGTTGCATTAAAAATATCAAAACGAGGTGTTCATCAAGTTTTGGCTCGTGGTAATGATTTCAAACAAATATTCCGTTCACGAAGGCCACCAGTTACTACTTTGCGCGAAGTCCGCCCCATCAGAAACTTGGCTTCAACTGATAATTACTCTCTTCCGCAAATAACACAAGGAGTTGGAGGACAAATATCGAAACAAAATGTTCATAGAAGAGTTGTGTGATCGGAATACATCAAAAATTGTAAAATGGATCGGTTATCATGTCTGAAACGACACCGTAAAGAAGCTGTATTACAATGGGCCAAAGAGCATATATCATTTACTGAAAAGTGGCTGAAAGTCATATTCAGTGATGAAAAACATGGAACCTCGATGGCCCCTGAGGGATTTCAGTACTATTGGCATGATCTCTGCAAAGATCCCAGGAATATATTTAGCCGACAACATGGTAGTGGTTGTGTAATGGTACGGGGAGCCATTTCTTTCAATGGTCAGCATCTCTAGCATTAATCAGTGGTCGTAAAAACTGTGAAAACTATCAAGAAACACTTGCCAATCATTTTCCTTGTTGCTGAAGTTTTGAGGGAAGAAAAATGGTTATTTCAGCATGATAATGCTTCTATCCATTCCTCAAACTCAATTTCAACGTGTCTTAAGTCGAAAAAATATGTGTTTTCAAGTTGCCGGCTACTAGCCCTGATTAAAACCCTATAGAAAATACGTGGGGTATTCTCAGTCATGTAGTTTATCCAAATGGAAAGCAGTATTCTTTAGTTAAAATTTTGAAAGATGTCATTGAGAACGCGTGGTTTAAAATTCAATCAGAAACAGTACAGAACCTTGGTTCATTGATGGAAGACCATATATTTAAAGTAATTCTTCAGAATGGTGCAGTAATCAAATATTATATTTTTTGTTCTTCTACTTCTGCTAAAGACTACTGTCCTTAAAATTTTGACACACTCCTTTTTGTTTTTTTGATAGATCCTATTATTTGAGATAAATTTTAAAGCATAAATCTGTTAAATATCCTTTTAAAACTACAATTTGTAGGTCATGTGAAAAGGAAAGTAACATTCAGTCAATAATAAAATTTTATTTTGAAAGTTTATGTTGTGCTTAAACTTTTGACACGCACTGTATATATTTATTTTTTACATTATCATTTTACCATAAAATTGCAGGATTTAAAAAATCATTTGATCGAATTCAAATTATTTCCCTTTTCGCTAAATAAAATTTTCACCTTTAATAAAGAATTTTAGGTACAAAAATTACTCTTTCTTTTAAGACAACGAAAAAGTAATTAAAAAATGTGTAATATTGAGCTGTATAAAATCAAATTATATTTTATTTTAATACTAGAATTTAAATTTTCAATGTAGTATGCATTACCTATAATTTTCTTAGAATATGTATATTTTTAACATCAAAAACAGATGTATAGGAGATGTGAAATATTACTTGTCCTGTCAAACTTGTACTTTAAAACTGCATGTACAGTATTATTTGGGAAATTCATAACTACGTTATTTCCAAATTACTAATTAAAAAATACTCGCAAAATTACAAATCACTTATAAATTATTGTAGGTATTTTAGTATACTTCTTTTAGTTTTATTCCATTACCACCATGATCCTGAGGCTCCTGATCCTTCCCATGGTTGCGTCAAAAAGTTTATTGATTAGAATAAAAAATATGACA
Source organism: Maratus speciosus (assembly GCA_963932465.1). Taxonomy (NCBI): domain Eukaryota; kingdom Metazoa; phylum Arthropoda; class Arachnida; order Araneae; family Salticidae; genus Maratus; species Maratus speciosus. Next base: position 367,959,846 of record OZ010791.1, on the reverse strand, counting down.
CCCTTCTTTCCCCAGAATGATTGTAATTTATAAAAGCTACTGCGACATACCTCATCCTTAATTGTTTTATATTTTTAATTTCCGTATCTAGTAAAATTCTTGCATAATTAATTCCAATTATCTTTCATGAATTAGCTAAATTTAAATTAATTAAATCTTCAAATAGTTTTTCAGTACAAAAACTCAGATATATTTCCAAAGCAGAACGCAACACGATCACATTGAAACATAAACCTCCTGTGCGAAATCGTTACGTTATGCAAAAAAAACGCAAACTCCTCATTGATTCCTTTCATTCAGAAAAATTCCTGCCGAAATGTGGCAGAATGTTTATTTCTAAGAATGAATTAATCTATTATTTTAATCTATTTAATTAGGATCTATTATTTTAATTATGTTTAACATGCACATACCAGGTGCCATTTCATTAATTATCGTTTATGTCTATAGCAACGAAGATTAGTATTAATAGAATTAGTCATGCTTACTTTACAGATTTATTCACTAATCACCAAAGATTATGTGGGTTAAAATATTTTTTAAGCACTCACAATTTCGGATTTTATTGTGAATATTTTACTAAAAATTGCACAGAATTACAATTTGATTAAATAATAACAATTAAAATTTCCTAGTATATATACCTATAATTTAATTTTTTAGGAGAATTTTAAGCTACATATTCACTGCGTTTTATTAATATTTTCAAATTTATATTTCACAATGAAAACTAATATAGAATAACTCTAGGATAGATGGCCATAGATGAGAGATGGCCAGTCTAAATATTTCCACAACTTGATCATGGATTGCAACACAAACTTTGTTCGTATGAAATAGTTCTACGAGTTTATTTATTGTTATTTATTGTTATTAATATTTTAATGTTAATTTAATTTAGTGGTTATTTTTTTTATTATTTGGGTATCTGAATGTTTTGCAATACGTAAGTTATATATATTCTTCACTATATGGACTTTTAAGGCGTATATATAATCTAAACTTTATTTCTAAGCATAAAACAAAGACGTAGAATGGCTACTGATGCTTTAAATTGGGCGTTCATCAGCCCTTCAATTTCGGGCGAAATAACCACAGGAAATCGAGGAAAAAACCACCTTTAATTAATATTTCAAAATTATACGGTGTGATGATTTTAACTAAATATAATAAAAATAAAAATAAATATATAACATTTCAAATGAAAATCAAATTTCAAAGTAATTGCTTAAGAGACGCAAAGGCCAACATAGTGAAAAAGATTCCATGCCGGGATTCGAACTACGGCCATCAGTATAGCGAACTGACGTTCTACCGTTTAAACCACATGAAACGATACCCAGCCTGGAAAATTTCACACTCTTTTAGTGAGATACTATTAAAAAAACATCACTATATCACTATTATTTGTCACTATTATCAAGAAGATTTCTCACTATTATAGTGAGAAATTTTCCAGGCTGGGTATCGTTCCATGTGGTTTAGTCGGTAGAACGTCAGTGCGCTGTACAGATGGCCCGGGTTCGAGTTGCGGCATGAAATCTTTTTCACTATGTTGGCCTTTGCGCCTTTTAAGCAATTACTTTGAAATTTGATTTTCATTTGAAATGTTGTATGCACGGCGAATGTTTCCCTCTGGTATAATTTCCATGTATTAATAAATACATAATATTTATGTTTAAAAAAAATTAGGGGGCTCTGACCCCTGCAAGCTACGCTCGCCAACTCCTGTTCAGACACCGCAGATTCTAAAATCACGCTAATTTGATCGGTTTTTAAAAGATTAGAGAATATTGAATTATAATGAAAAAACCTATAGCAATCTCCCTGTAAAGGGGTTTCCATTCAATTGCATTTGATTGCGAAAATTTAAGGCCGAATCAGTTGCTGTTAAGCCATCCGGTAGTTGTTTTCGTGTTTGATTAAAGAAGATCAGTTAAACATTTGAAAAGAAGCTAAAATGAAATGAATTAAGAAAACAGAGTGTTTGCCGACAGGCACTTTTTAACAGCGTTATAAAACGATTAACATAATGCAATCTACTACGATTACTACAATTTGCTGCTTTAACTCCTTCAAGGGGGGGGGGGGGGTCATTTTTGGATCACGTAATTTTAATTCTTAAATGCCACATTGGCACCAAAATATTTTTACCACCACTTTTAATTTTGTTCCTTCGTCCACATCATCATCATAAAGTGTTAATACTGATATTTCATCAGTCAAATACCATAAATGCTAGAGAAGTTTCTGTAAAGCAGATTTCGAGATAGTTTCATTCCCATTTCCGTAGGATTGCAAAGGTTTCAAAAAGTACAAATCTTTGTAGGGTGCTTTAACTGCAAAAATGTATTGAAGCCATGTTTTAGATTGTCACGATAAACAAGCAGACGTTTAGCAGTTCTTTCTTATTCTTGGTGTTAATTTTAGATGAGAACTAAATAACGAGAGTTTTAACCCTCCGAGCGTCTTGCAAAATGGTAAAATTGCAATGTTGTTTTGTTTACATTTTGTTTAAAATGCTAAGAAAATATGATTCTTTCAACATTATTAAAAAAACAAACCAATTACAAATATGAATGTAATCCTTGAGAGTACTAATCATTCTTCAATGTATTTAAAATTCATTAAATCTATAGAATTATATTATCTTAAATATTACTTGTATTGCTGTGAAACCTGGAGCTTAGTGAACGGAATATTACCCCCCAAACACTTAGAGGGTTTTAAAGAGTAAATCGCTCGGGCCACCCAACTAGCTTGGTACACAGCACCCAGAGGTTTGATTTAATTTTTTTCTGCATCACCATCTAAAAATATGGTAGAAAGTTCGATCATCTCTCGATAGTCATCTCTGATAATAACATTTTCAAATTTAAGAAAATTGTCAAGCTCATATATGGTTCGGAACAATTCCACTCTTCATCTATAGCACTATATTTTAGTAGGGTAGATATCCCTCCAATTCTCTTTGTGCTTTTTAAAGAGTGGAATGTCGGGGCTTGTTGTCACTTGTTTAATTTTCACTTCGAGTTCAGCCTTTAATACCAGTTCGTATACGTGATGACAGAAGGTAAATAAAAGCATTTCTCTATCAACTTTTTGTTCGAGGAGCGTACAAGCACTATTAACCCGAGAGTAGTCGTGTCATTTTTTAGAACATTAGTAGTCGTGCTCGATCCATTTGCCGCCGTTACCAGTAGCCCGAAAACATAGGAGAAGCTTGCTGTGTTACTGGATGAACGAAAACGGAGAACGTAGGGTGAAAATATTGATTGAACTTTAAAAGATTACAGCAATTATATATTTTATTAAGTATATATTCAGTTGTCATCTAGATAAATGTTTTTAGTATGTCTTTCTTCGTTTTGCATAATATGTTTAAAAGTAAACAGTGAATGATTTGACTGAATTTCTGACGTTACTATGAGTCAGAAATTAATAGGTAAAATTTACAAATATGAACCTGTATTCGTGATAGAAATTCCTTTTTTTTTTTTTTTTTTTTTTTTTTTTTTGGAAGGACAGAATTGCAGACAGGTTGGTTTTTATGATACTCCAGCACTAGGACAAAATTGAAATTGAATATATTAAATCATTTATATATGTAAATTAAATAAATTGATAAATTGTTGTATATTTACGGGCATGTTATTAATAACTATTATCAGTTTTCGATTCTAATATTTCTCCCTTAGAATACTTATACATGTATATATATATATAATAAAGAAAAAGATGAAGAATGCTTAATTCCGAAATTATAAATGTTGTACCTAAATTTTATTTATTTATTTATTTTGTGGTGTGTCTGTGTGTATGGGGGGGGGGGGGGGCTTTTGAGATTTTGTGATTCAATCCATTTTTTTTAAATGAAAATGAACGATTTGTACGATTTGTAGCTTTTCTACTAATTTCAGGGTGAGAACTGCGCCTTGGAAAAAAAAAAAAAAACTCTCGAAACGAATTTTGTTTATATAAAGTAAATAATAAATAAGTTCTAGATTAATATTCACAATTATTCTAATTGGTAAACAAATCATATTAGATGTAAATTTCCAACTGGGCGAAAAATGTCCGGACCAGTATTCGAACCCGGGACCTCCTGGCTGAAGCCGCCAGTACTCTGCCATCTGAGCTATCCCGGAAGATTCTGGTCGAACGTTTCTGTTGAGCTGAACCAGGTTTCAGACCAGATGCTGTAATCATCAAGGTTAGCTGGGTGAAAAAGTTCGACCAGAATCGTCCGGGATAGCTCAGATGGCAGAGCACTGGCGGCTTCAGCCAGGAGGTCCCGGGTTCGAATCTTGGTCCGGACATTTTTCGCCCAGCTGGAAATTTACATCTAATGTGATTTGTTTACCAATTAGAATAATTGTGTTAATATTAATCTAGTGTAATTTCGTATCCAGCGTTTTCTGGAGTTCCATTACCTGAGATTTATTCTGTTGAGCTGAACCAGGTTTCAGACCAGATGCTGTAATCATCAAGGTTAGCTGGGTGAAAAAGATCGACCAGAATCGTCCGGGATAGCTCAGATGGCAGAGCACTGGCGGCTTCAGCCAAGAGGTCCCGGGTTCGAATCCTGGTCCGGACATTTTTCGCCCAGTTGGAAATTTACATCTAATATAATAAATAAGTTATTGAAATTATATATTTAATTTAAATACATTTGTGATTGTAGATTCAAATCCTGAGATGAATAAATTATTTTAATTAATAGAATCGCGGAAAGGTTCATTTTCAGGAGTAGAAGGAAAAAGCCGGTTCTATGCCAGCAGGCGGTGGCGGTCGTAGGATGATTGACATGTGGGCGGAGTCGAATGATTGACAGGTAGAGGAGATAAGAAAGTGACAGACAGGCGCCAGCGCGTCATGCTATAGTAGAGGGGTTAAAACAAAGAAGCGAGAATGAAAAGTGTACTGTAAGAGAGGGGTTAGAACAAAGGATAATGTTAATGAATCAATAAAAGTCTAATGAATTAATAAAAATCTACTGTAAGAAGAGTGTTAATGAAGGAAAGTCTGTTGTAAGAGAAAGGTAGAACAAAGGAATGATTAGGAATGATTAGAAAATATCGCATGCAATTAAAAAATACTTACCACGGAGCAGCGTCGAGACACGTCCTACCTGTATGACATCCACCGGGCTAATGAACGAAGAAGCGTGCAACAACCGGTTTCATCTAGATAAGGAGCTTGCTTCTGATTGGACGAGAGACGAACCTAGGGGGCAGCACCATCGTTTCCGGCGACACCAGCGCCCTCTCTTGACAGAATTTAAAACTCACCTGCGATGTCGTCATCCTATTTTAAACTGAATAAAAAAGATTAATACATTTTTTAAGTTTTAACGAAATAAGTTATAATTTTTTAGTCATTTATTAATTTTCCGAAACATGTTTTTGAAAGCCGAATGAGTGAAATGATAACGATGTTTTTGTTTAATCATTATCATTGGAGACTTTTAGCCAAAATATAAACTTAGTTCACAATGAGTTGTTCATTTTAAGTGAACTAAGCTTACATATTGTTTCCCAGGACACACGTCGCGGACGTAAGTCTCCTTTGTGTCCCACCGCGCTCTAGCCTATTTACAAATTCTCGATGAAACAAAATAAATATATACACATTTTCTTAGGCAATGGAAATCACGCACATTGTCCATAAGTTGAATAATAAAATAAATCTTCTCTGTACAATAAAACTTGATAAAATATATACAAAATTCTTCACTTGTACACAATAATAAACTTGATAAAATATATGCAAAAATTTCTTTTGCAATGGAAACGGTACACATTGTCCAAAAGTTGAATCATAAAGTAAATCTTCACTGTACACAATAAACTTGATAAAAAAATATATACAAAAATTTCTTTTGCAATGGAAACGGTGCACATTGTCCAAAAGTTGAAAAAATATATAAAAATTTTCTTAGGCAATGGAAAAATCACGCACATTGTCCATAAGATGAGAAACTATTTACATGTTGACGATATCGCAGTGCCCATATGCGAGACTTGTGATTCCGTCTTCCAGGATATATCGTTTATCGTCGAATGGGCTCAAACCAACCTTGTTTTGTTGCATTGTATACAACTGGTGGTTCTCTTGCCCAATTCGAACTTGTGTGACTGTGCTGGTCTTGAGTTCTTGAAGACACTTTACATAATCTTCATGTTTCATTTTTTTTCGGACGATATGTGTTGTGACACCCTTCGCTCGTTTTTTTTCTTCTGTTTCGAATTTCAGGGAGTACATTTTCGCCTTTAACCCGACAAACTCCAAGGCTAATTCACCGCTAAGTTCATCTGTGAATTTCCCTAATACTTTTTTGTTATCAGTCGAAAACAAAGGATGCGACTGCGGATAATCGGAAAAATCGAATAAATCTTTTTTCTTCTCCATATCCGCAATAATATCCTTCGTATAGATCTCATAACATAGGGAATCCGTGTCGGTGAAAAGCAAATTGGCATTATGCTTATATGTTTCCTTCACAAAACCATAATGGAATTGATACATTAGAAGCTTCGAAAGCTCCAAAATGCAGAAACCAACATACATAGGAAGATTAATTAATAACGATAATTTAGTGCGCTCCACCGCAACAAGATCTTCAGAGAAGATTTTGAAGGTTTTAAACGCAGGTGAAGCGACTAAATTTTTCGCCCTTTTCTCGGTATTGCACAATTCCACATTTCGACGCTTTCGAAGGTTTTCTAACGTTTTTCCATATACAGCGTTGTTCAGGAGTTTAAAGAAATCTTTTTCAAAAGCAGATTTCGCCAGTTTTCGTTTATCGGTGTTAAAAGCGATATACTCCCTTAACCACGGACTTTGCTGAAATTGAATTACACGATGAATTTCTGTTAGTTTCATTCCTGATTGGATGTAAAACTTCAATGTTCTATAGTGAACGATATAATTTTTCTTATCTTGAATGTTCGGGATTAGTTCTGGCGTGCCCTTGAATTTTTTATTACCTAACATCTTCTTCGCGAAGGGTGACAACATATCTTCTTCGACAGTGATTCTTTCTGGTGCGAGAGGATACTCGTTGTGCAAGGCGTGGAGTTCTTTAGGATATTCCAGATCCACCTCGAAAATATATCCTGTAGAGGAATCGTCTGCCAACTCTAATATGCTACTTGCTGAAAACTGTTTCGGGTCTTCCCATTGAAAGGAACCATGGGGGAGGTACTCAGACATAGCCCACTCATACAAGTTATTGGCATCCCAGTACATAATGTAACTGGGAGCTTGATCTGGATTATGTGCAGGCGTGTTGGGGATGTTTGCTTTGGCATAGCGTTGACTAATCATGCTGATACCTCCCCGAATCCCATTTTCAAACATCAATAGCATGTCGATATCCGATAATAGTTCCAAGTGGATGTTCGATCTCTTCAGGCAAGCTTGCCATGCCAGACTTGGTAACGTATACATATGGGCGCTGTCGATATCATAGAACTGCTGACACAGTTTGCGATAGCTTTCAAAGGCGTCTGCGAGCAACAAGACATCCGTCTTCAAATATAGGTCATGATAATCTCCTAATGTTTGGAGATTGAAGGATTTCCAGACGTTTTGTGCATGTTGATAATCGCTTTCGCTAATAGGTTCATCCGTTAATGTGTTGATGAATGCAGAGGCAGGTGGGAGAACAGTTTCATTAAATTTATTGACATCGGTTACGTAATCATAAGGATATACCCCTTTTCGTGTGAGTAGGGATATATCCTGATTTTTAAAATAATGATTCAAGATTTTAAATTGATCATTATGCAGGTTGCTTGCTAATTTTTCCTGTGATGCTGAAAGATGTTGCAAACTATCTATGAAATTTAGATGGATGGGACAGTTCTCTTTCACCATACGAAAGCCTATATAAGTTTCTAATGTGGATGCAATCACTTCTATCGAATATTCTTTAAATTTCCCAATAGCCATCATAATGTGATGGGCATCATAGTGTCGTAAATTGTGGAAGACGACAGGAATGTTTCGAGTTTGCTTGTAGTTTAAATTACATCCTTTGTGAGCAGCCCCTCTGTACGCACCTGTCACGTGATCATGGTCTCTCGTTCTTTTCTTGAAGAGTTCCCTTTTGCAAATATGGCAGTGGGTAGCCGTTTGAAAATCCAATTTCTGCTGGGGGGAAAGTTGCATTGGCTTAACACTCTTCAGTTCTTCTCGAATGTCTTCTGTCTCTGTTATTAGCTTCTTCAGAAACTCTTCTGCAGCCTCGATACAATGTGAATCTATCCTTGAAAGGTTTTTCGTCAGCATCAATAATAACAAAAGCAAAACTACATGCTTCATGTTTTGAAATTTTTCCACAATGTGAAGTTTGAGAAGCTGGAGTTAAAGGTTTTAAAATACTTTCAAAGTCTGCATACACAATGTAGGGGATTGGATGTTGCAGATGAGTCCCCGTAAAAGATAGAATATGTTCGCCATCTTTTGGTAAGTTGATCCTTTGAGCAGTATGCTGCTTGCAAAATTCTGTGTGAGATATTAGTAAATCTTGTCTACAAAATCGGTGTAAACATCGGTAACAGTAATAAGTTGCATTACCACGTTTTGTGACTTCACCTAATAATCTTGAAAAGCTTCTAATCAGCGTGTAGTGAAACTGCTCATCCTTTTCTAAGACTAAAAGATTAATGACATCAGGATCTTCTTTGGGTGATACATATAAAGGATACACTTCTTGGTCATCCAATGCAAATACGTTGATTCTCAAATTGTTCAAATTTTCAACTTTCGGAATGCTTTTCACAGGGACTGGGTAGGGTATCTTCCCTAACTTAATAGTATGTTCAAAAGGTGTGTAATGCGATAATCGTTTTGGATGTTCTGAAAAATTCAACTTTAATTGATGTGCGATCAAACACCACACCAAACATTTAGAATCGTTGTAATTTTCTATATTTAAAACGGCACGTTTCTTTTGTATAAATTCCTGTGATTTAATATGGCTGCTGTGTGCTAGAGGATGATAATCTGCTATTTTAATTTCTATATGTTGGATCCGTTGGAAAATCCAACCTGATCCCAAATTTACAAATTCATCTATTATTTTTTTTTTTCTCAAATGCTTCATAAATATGCTCATTTATTGTATCGGTAGTTAATTCAGAATAATTCGAACTTCTAAAGTAGGTGGAAATAGCTTGAAGTTCGTCTTCTGGAGTCTTCCTTTCGAACAGACATTTTGCTAGGATATGCCATTTGACGCCTCGATGTGTATCCAGTTTTTCTTCAATGATTTGACGAAGGTCTGCTCCACGTTTTTCCACCAAAACGTCCACGTCAAATTTCTCATCTTCATCAGGTGTTAAAAATGTTGAAGAAAAGACATTCAAAGCTTCATTATATGTTTTCCTTCTTTTGGAAGATGAATTTTTCGTACTAACTTTCCTTTTTCTATTTTCGTGGGATAGGCTGATATGCTGCGATTGCATGTGTTGATTCAAATTAAATTTTGAATTAAATTTCACGTGACAGGTGGTACAGGAGTAATTTAAACTTTCGTGGTCTCTCATATGCACTGTTAGATTATCTGCTCTTGTGAACTCGATATCGCATAAGGGACACTTGAATGATTTCTTTTCTTCATTATGCGAAATCATATGTCTCTTTAAATCAGAGTTTCTTGTAAAGATTTTTGGGCAATGAGTGCAAGAAAAGGTTTTTGAATCTGTGTTTCCACAAATCTTCTGATGTCGTTTTAGAGCATCTTTTCGGCGGAAGCTTTTACCGCAGGTTTCGCATGATAAAGAATCCTAAAACAGAAAAATTCTGTTTCAAAAACACGCAACTTGTAATAGACTTTCACGAAAAAAAGAACTTAGAAAACTATGATTGTCTACATTATAAGTTTTACTAAACGCATCACAAATTTACTTTAACGAGAAAAAAAGATTTTTTTTTTCAAATTATGTACTTTGCAACTAAACTAGTATTATCCTTTTAATGTATCCTTCACAACCTAATTTCGAATAATATATCATTTGAGAAGCTTAACTAACATTAGTTCTTATGTTAAAATCAAACAATCCCCCAAAATAATAAGGAATGTTTCAAAGTGTACCTTTACTGATGAAGAATCAACTTCGCTGCTAGGATCTTGCATCCTAGAAGAACTTTGCTGAGAAGGTCCTGAATCTGATAATTCACCAATAGCGGTCATACGCTCCCACAAATTCGTTGTTAAACCGAGATCTTCAAGAAACTAAAAAGAAAAAATATTTGCTATCAAACATAGGATTAATTCTTAGTGTATTGTTTTAAAAACTGTTAAACATGTAATCGAATACTTTTAATAAGTGTTTAATCTTTTTAGAAAAAATCTCTCAAACTATACGTTTTCAATAACATGTATTTTCGATTAAAATTTTTGAATAGTCTACAAAATTAATTTAACAGTGAAAAAGAAATAACATTTTTTAGACTACACTTACAAATTAGTTTAGTATAGAAAAGAAAAAAAATAATAACATTTTTTAGACTACACTTACAAATTAGTTTAGTAACGAAAAGAAAAAATAACATCTATTCATTTCTTAGTAAAAAAAAAAAAAAAAAAAAAAAAATAATAATAATAATAACATATTTTTTTTTTTTTTTTAGACTACACTTATAAATTAGTTTTGTAACGAAAAGAAAAAAATAACATTTCTTCGAAAACAAAAAAACATTCATTATATTTTAACTACATTCACGTAACAAGGAAAAAAAAAAAGCATACGTAAATTTGATAACTTCATTACACTAATAAATAATTATTGTATAAGAAAAACTTTGAATACTAAAATAAAATTTCCGTGTAAAAAAAAAAAAAAAAAGAAAAATCTTTACGCGTTATTTAATTTATAACATACAGAAAATAACATCTATTCATTTCTAAGTAAACGAAAACATCCAATATATTTTTTAACTACTTTTGTATAACAAGAAAAATAGCATTCGTAAATTTGTTAACTTCATTACACTAATAATAATTATTGTATAAGAAAAACTTTGAATACTAAAATAAAATTTCCGTGTAAAAAAAAAAAAAAAAAAAAAAATCTTTACGCGTTGTTTAATTTATAACATACAGAAAATAACATCTATTGATTTCTTAGTAAACGCAAACATCCAATATATTTTAACTACATTCGTATAACAAGAAAATAGCATGCGTAAATTTGTAAACTAGTTTCAGTAATTGTATTACACTTATAAATACTCTAACAGTATAACAAAAATAACATCTATTCATTTTTCGAAAAAGAAAACATGAAATACATTTTCAATTAAAATTTTTTAACTAGCCTACACAATTAATTTAACATTGAAAAAGCAATAACATTTTTTCTATACTACACTTACAAAGACTTTAACAGTGAACGGAAAATAATTTTTTTTTTTCGTAAAAAGAAATCATCCAATTCATTTTAACTACTTTCAATAATTATTGTATAAGAAAAACTTTGAATACTAAAATAAAATTTCCATGTAAAAAAAAAAAAAAAAAAAAAAAAAAAAATCTTTACGCGTTATTAAATTTATAACATACAGAAAATAACATCTATTCATTTCTTAGTAAACGCAAACATCCAATATATTTTTTAACTACTTTTATATAACAAGAAAATAGCATACGTAAATTTGTAAACTACTTCCAATAATTGTATTACACTTACAAATACTTTAACAGTAAACGGAAAATAATCTCTAGTCATTTTCGAAAAAGAAAACATATAATATATTTTTTTAACTACTTTCGTATGACAAGAAAATAGCATGCGTAAATTTGTAAACTAGTTTCAGTAATTGTATTACACTTATAAATACTCTAGCAGTGAACAAAAATAACATCTATTCATTTTTCGAAAAAGAAAACATGAAATACATTTTCAATTAAAATTTTTTAACTAGCCTACACAATTAATTTAACAGTGAAAAAGCAATAACATTTTTTCTATACTACACTTACAAAGACTTTAACAGTGAACGGAAAATATTTTTTTTTTCGTAAAAAAGAAATCATCCAATTCATTTTAACTACTTTCAATAATTATTGTATAAGAAAAATTTTGAATACTAAAATAAAATTTCCGTGTAAAAAAAAAAAAAAAAAAAAAAAAAAAAAAAAATCTTAACGCGTTATTAAATTTATAACATACAGAAAATAGCATCTATTCATTTCTTAGTAAACGCAAACATCCAATATATTTTTTAACTACATTCGTATAACAAGAAAATAGCATACGTAAATTTGTAAACTACTTTCAATAATTGTATTACACTTACAAATACTTTAACAGTAAACGGAAAATAATCTCTAGTCATTTTCGAAAAAAAAAACATATAATATATATTTTTAACTACTTTCGTATAACAAGAAAAGAGCATGCTTTAATTTTTCCAACTTTAATAAACTAATAAATAATTGATTGTAAAAGAAAAAAAACATATATTTACTTTAATTTAATACAAAAGAAAAAATTGCAAAGATAACTTGAAAAATAGGTAAAACAACATTTGAAATTTAGTAATATCCTGAAATATAGATATAGTGTTTAAAAAAACTTACTTTTTGAAAATTATCCATTACAGATGAGTAACAGTTTTCATAAATAACAGCACTTAAAAATGTAACAGAGTAAGGGTTTTTTTTCCTTAGAATTGTTTATTTATACTGTTTGTTTAAGAAGTGACATCATATAGTGACTCTATGATTAGTCGAAAATTCGACCAACAAGAATTCAGTAAAATAACGTCACTGTTCTAGACCTTTATTTCATCATATATATTGCAACGGAGTGGTTTCACTGCCTTGCTTAGAGTCGTGAAACAGATATCACGACATCACCCTTTTTAGAACTAGTGAAATCGAAGATGTTTATCGCGTTTTGCAGATTCGGGAAATCGGGATCGTTAATAAGATGGAGACAACGTTGTTAGTGAAATGCAGTTAACCAACTCCCTCTCACAGGTGCAAATTCCTTTTCACGTTTAAAATTATTGCAAAGAAAAGGGAAATAGAGATTAGAGGGTGTTTGAACAAAATAATCTATTAACAATTGTATTTCATCTAATTATTAAATTAAAAGAATGTTTAAACAATAACATGCTTCATTATTATTAACAGACTCTTTTAATAAATGAAACAGTTTAAAGTAACTATTTTAATGCTTTCTTTTAAAGAATAGTTTCAAAGGTTTAACCTATATAGAAAATAGTACAGGTTTAATCAGTTCAACATTATACTTTCTATTAATGCAAAAATATATGTGTTTAGCATTAAAAGTTATAATTTTCAAAGAATACTTGTGTATTCAAAATAGGATTTAAACTCAATACGTACTTTGAGTCTTTTTTAATACTTTCTTTTAAAAGGTTTGATTGAAACAGAAATAGTGAAAGGTTTTAACCCATACTGAAAATAGTGAAGGTTTTAACAGTACAACCTTATATTTTCTTTAGTGTAAAAATATGTGTTGAACATTAAAAGTTATAATTTTCAAAGAATACTTGTGTATTCAAAATAGGTTTTAAACTCAATACGTATACGATGAGTCTATTTTAATACTTTCTTTTCAAAGGTTTGATTGAAACAGAAATAGTGAAAGGTTTTAACTCTTACAGAAAATAGTGAAAGTTTAAATAGTACAACATTATATTTTCTATTAGTGCAAAAATTTGTGTTGAGCATTTAAAATTATAATTTTTCAAAGAATACTTGTGTATTCCAATAGGGTTTTAAACACAATTTTTTATTCGATTCTAGTTCAATTAAAATATTTGAAACAGGTGGTAATAAATGAATATTTTATCATTGAAAGAATGTTTAGAAAACGGTATGAATCTTTCGCATCGTTTGGTTAGAAACATACTTAATTCAACGAAACAATAAAAAAAGATAATGAAAACATACTTACATTTTTAAAAGAGGATTCCTTTTCAAAAGACATTTTCTTCAAAGATCTTCTAATCGTTTCTATTGGTTAGCAATAAAATGATGTCGCAAAGCAAATTAGCTAATTGGTAGACACTGTTTTTAAAAGGAGGTGATAAACATGTATCACAATTAATCAAAAATACTATGAGCACCTAAAACGCACTAGGTGAAACGTATAAGTATTTCGACGGTGATTTTACTCAGCAGGATGCCGAAAATAGTAGGGATAGATGCCGCAGAGCTTAAAGCCAAATGTCCGGTAAACGGGAGCTACGAAACAGACGACCTTCACCTATGAAATCCAAGACACGAATGATGTGTGCGGGGTCTACACCCGTAGATGAAGGTTACTGATAAGAGATCACGTGACCGCTATCAACCAATCAGAAGCGAGCTTGTAGGTATGACGTCATCGACTGTGCTGCCTACCCCCATCGCAAACGAGGATGATGACATCGTACGGCAATACCTGTAGACAACCTGGCGCCAGTTGATTGACAGGAGGCGTGGTGGAATGTCAGGAATGCAGACAGAGTGGCGCCACCATCTGCAAGAAGCGAGCATGTCGAAACATGCAGCGACTGACTGGCGCCAGATGATTGACAGGGGACGGGGGGGATGAAAGGAATGCAGACAGAGTGGCGCCCACCTCTAACATCTGCTCCTTTCACAAGTCATGTGATTCTCTTAACCAATCACAGACAAGTATGAGAGGGTAGAGGGCGCTCGCGTCGACTTCGGGTGTGACGTCATAGCCGGTTTTATGCTGAATCATGTGTCATTTGTTCTGTGGATGCGGATGGGAACGGACGTGTAAAGACGATGCTCTGTGGTAAGTAGTGTTAAGTTTTTATTGTTAATAGTATTTATGTTGAAAAGACAAATAATGAGACTTTGTTTAAAGTTTAATGAATTATTTATTTAATAATTTTCCCAAACGAGTACATCAGATTTTCTTTTCTTTCTTGATTCTTTGACAAAAGTATTAGATGTTTTAACATCAGGTTTTCTTTTTTCTTGATTCATTCTCGACAAATGTCTATTTTTAATCAAGTTCTCGGGTACATGCATTTCTTTCAAAGTCTGTAACAATTCCTTCTGTGCTTTAATAGGAGTTTTATTGTTCACAGAAAAAAGCAGATGAAATAAATCAACTACATTCGAATCAGGAATACTTTTTCCTTCAAAAGACACTTGAAAATTTTTATCCCATTCGAATTTTCTCGAGTTTTTCTTTAAAAAGTCCAACAACGTGTGAGCTTGCCTCTGCATTGAACGAGGTACCGAAGACATAATAAACGAGACATCTTCTTCAGGTTTAGAGGATGATTCATCTTCTTCATGTTTGGGTTCAGGTGATGTTTTCTTCAAAATAGGTTTCTCAGTTTCTTCTTCAGGTTGTTTCGAGGGTTGAGGTGTGTTAAACTCTTGCAAATCCATTTTTCTTTTTAAAAGTTCATAATACTGTACAACTTTTTCATGATTTGGCAAGTTGCTGTTTAAAATGTTCGACATGGCTGTATCAAACTCATTCATTTGCTTTTTCGAAAGGACATGTTTGGAGAGAGTTTCCTCTGGCACCAAAGCAAATTTTCTAGCGTGTTCCATGGATCAAACTTGTTAAAACAGTTAAGGCAGCAGGGATTAAAATATTTAAAAATCCACCGTTCTGAACGATAAGTCTTTTCTTTTGTGATAGAGTACCCTTTTTAGTACCAATTTTTCGAAGGGTCGACTTGTATTTCCTTAAAGACTTTTTCTGTTGAGATGAAAGTGGGATGTTTCCTTTTAAAACATTTAAACTACACTCGCAGATGGCTTTTACAGAACGAAGAGGTAATTTTTTAAACAACTGTTTACGTAAAACTTTAGGACATGTCTTGATGAGCTTCAAATCACGCAGCTGTTGACACGTCAAAGTCATTTTTCAAACTAAACAAAAAACTAAATGACTCGCTTATTTATTTCAACTGGTAGACGTACTGAATTTGATTGGGTAAAATCTGCGTTCTCAATCGCATTCCTTCATCTGTTTGGTTCCTTAAATCAATGAGAAGGAATGAGAAAGGTATTTTCGTTGCATCATCAAACACTTCACGAAAAAATTTTGTTTTGCCAGGATATAATTGTCGCGCCAAATGCATAATTTGACTTTGATCACGTCGATTTTTAAACACAATCAAGTATTGAGAGTTGAGAGAGACATCTCTCATTTCTTTCCCTTGATGAAATAAATTTTGTGTTACAAAAATAACACTCATGTTCAAGTGATGACATCCCCTTGAAAATAGATAGGTGAGTCGCTTATCATTTTCAAGCTCAGTCATGAGATCGTCGAGAATAATTAAAGATCTCGTTCCTAAATATTCTTTAAAAGTAGAAGGAAACCCTTCTACGAAGGTGACTTCGGGGATTTCATTAAACAGATCTTGATAAATACCATAAAACCAAATCACTTTCTGAGGTGGAGGGTGAATCATTTCCCTTCTGTAATAAAGAAACTCTTTTAAAAAGCAACTCTTCCCAACTTGTGTTGGTCCTGCACAGGTGGCAGTAAACGGGTGTTGAAAACGTGGAAAATCAACAAGCTCGTGATTCATGACGTTCTTCAGGAAAGACAAACACAGAATAAACACAGAGACTAAAAAAGTTTAGTTTAAATATCTATTTATTGAAAAAAATTCACAGACACGTGAAATCGTTTCATGACAAAATTAAACACTTTACGATCGTTCGAGATATTTTTCGTTACAAAATGAGATAAAATATCTTTTAAAGTTTTTTCTCGACATCGAGAATACAAATAAAAAATACAATATTGACCGCAAACGGCCGTGACAGGACTTTTTAGATGTGTGGATTAAATGTCACTTGTGAAAAATAAGTTGCATAGTTTGATACAGATCCTCGAAAAAAGGCAGGTGCGTTTCCATAAGAATCGAAGAATTCCGCTTCATCAGGTGAAAGCAAGTAGAAGGCGACCCAATGACTTCCAGGTTCCGATGACTTGTCAACATTGCATATGAAACAAGCAGGATACTGTTGAATTCTTCTCGGTAGTTGATCACTTGCAAACACACCCAAAAAAGAATTTCGGGTCTTGGAATCACGTGATAAAATCTTGTCGATTTGTAAAGAATTCATTCAGTTGGGAAAATCACATAAAACATGCCGTGATTTCGAAATTTCTATAATGTTCTCAAATTCTGCATATACCAACACAGAAAGTGTTGTCTTCAAATCTTCAGCAAATTTAACTTCGATTCGTAAATTTCCTTGATGTTGTAAATTCAGATGAGGTCCGTCACAGAGATCCGGTGTTAGGTCGAACGCATACAAGGTATGTCCATTGACGAATTAATCTCGTGTTAGATAAATACCAGCATCGTGATTAAATCCCGTGAACAAACGATGATAAGCTGTTATATAGCTGTTTTCTTCGAAATTCAGTTCGAGAGGTTTACTCGGAACCGGTTGACCATCTATGTAAACACTTAAAAAGTTGACTTTGTGATGATGAAAGTGGAAGGGGTTCAAATTATATTGTCCGTTTATAGATGCATTTTCTAACAATCCAATAACAACACGTTTCGGCATGGTTCCCGAAAACACATTATCTTGCATAAAAGATCGACTTCCGCTGGATATTGAATAAGTCTTGCACAACACACGATCAATGGGATATTTAGCAGAGCTTTTTTCTAAGGCTTTTGCATGCCCCAGCAAGACCCCTGTAGATACTTTTACTTTCCGTACAAACAGAGAAGCTTGTTCTAAAATCACTTTGTAGTTGAGTTCGGGTGTGGTAGATTCTGAAGATTTTACAGCCATCAAACAAAAGTTGGGTTTGCTGCGAATTAGTTTAATTTTCAAATCCACCATGTTTAATAACAATCTGTTTTGTTGAAAAATGTCACAATATAAAGGTCCAATCATATCCAATGAATTGCTATTTTTAGTTAGTTCGTAACGCTTTTTCAATCCGGGGTTTTCACCGGTGGTAGGGTTCACAGTATCCAATTTCTCATCTTTGAAAAAACACTCACATCCCAGTAAACTTTTCTTTGCATCTTCTCCATAATTCAGTAATGTTTCGATAAAGGAACGATAGGAATAGGTGTTGTTGGAAGAAGAGATCGCTCTCTCATTCAAGCTGACATCAATTTGTGAAAACAAGGCTTGTAAAAATAAATTAACTGGTGCTACATGATCCACGTCGGTTAAAGCTGTACCGTCGGATCGAGTAATTTTCACTTTAGCATAAAGATAGGATGAGGATAAATCGATGTAATCTTCTCCATTTCCGGGAACATTAAACTCCACAGGTACTCCGTCATGAATATTCGCAAGGGGATGATATTCAACAAAATATCCCTTTTCAATAGCTGTTTGAGTAGGTGGAATTAAAAATAAATCCAGTTCTGATTTAGCACAGGCAATAGAATCTTTATGAATAAGTCCAGACATCTTTAAGCAAAAATATCACGTGCTTCCACTTTCCTGGCTTTACGTCGAATGATGACTTTGCTTGATTTCTTCCGCTTTTTATTACGTCGTCCAGAACCGATCATGGTCTTCATCTTGGTGGCGGCTTTATCTGTTAAAGTTTGGCCTGCTTCTTTCAACCTGCGTTTAGCAGCCATTTTGACATTTTCACCGCGTGTCACATCGTTTAAAACATTTACTCCTGTCGATAACAATTGCTTACCGACCGCTTTGGCTCCTGATTTGAAAAGAGGAACCGCGGCTCGAAACAAAGAACGAAACAGTCCACCGAATCCATATCCTTTCTGCAATGTAGTTCCATGATAGTAATTTAAACCGTTACCGTATTGTTGAGTGTAATAATCTTCAAAAGATTTTACACAACACTGATAAGGTACAATCATTATGAGAGATACTTTTGACGGAAATGAAGTTTCACGATCAACTTCCCACGCTCGAATGACATTAATCGACCTGTGTGCGTCCTTATAACTGTTTCAATTGTCTGAAAATTCTTTCGAGTGATGGGAATGTAATGCGGTCTGTCAAGCGTTTCGTGAATCATTTCACCGTCTTTTCCTTTCACGGGGATCACTCGAAGTAACGGGGCAACGGTATCCCCTACAATTTGAGGTTCGACAAGATCATTGTAAATGTACATTAATTTAAAATCCGCATGAGGGTCGGCTATGAAGGGACTATCAAAAGACATTGAATGACCTGCAAAAGGTTCTCCTACATTACCAGGTGGAAATCCTAAACTTTCTGCTAATCCTGAATCAAAGTTGATTTGTGCATTTTTTTTTTTAAAGTCACTCGTACTTTTTTAGAATTTTTATTATAATTAAGCGAAATTTTATCATGGAATTTTTGATAGTTGATTACTTTAATAATATCGTTAGGAGATTCGTAAAACCCCGGTGGAATTCTAAATTTTTTTCACTTCAAATGCACCTATTTCAAATTCTGCTTCATGTCTAGGTCTTCCATTCGTCCATTCGATATTTTCTCCTAAAACATATTCATATCCATTAGTATATTCCGTTATATTATTCCACATGTGGGGATAAATGAGTTCTGTTAAACCCACTTCCCACTCGCCTTTCAAATCTAAAGCAGAAGGCAGTCTTGTAACAAAGTGAGAAATTTTATTCTCTGGGAAATAATTCAATGAACTGTCAGAAGGTAACTTCACGTAGAACGACATGTTTCTAAATGAGGATTCAAAGACGAAAACAAAGGTTTTACACTGAAAATAAATCTGAGGAAGGAATCCATTGATTAAATTTTACAGGATATCCTTTAAATTTTACTTTGTATTCCACATGACCTTTTCGTGTTCGTTTTTCTAAAACATTTTCAATAGCAAAGTTTTCTTCCGGTTGTACTCTTTGCAATTCTTGAGCATAAAACGTGCCTTGGATGGGTTCGTCCATCAAATCCTTAATTCGATACACGGGAGGATCTCTTGAAACACATTCAGTCACCATAAACAATTCTTCAGTCCAATTGGTTTCATATCCCTTTTCAAAGGTTAATTTCTGTTTCGACACGCGAACGATTTCACCTGTTCGAAACACGCAGGGTTTTCATTTCACATCTTGTAAGTCTCCAAAAAGAGTCATCGAAACATCGCTTTCGTTCTCAGGTGTGACGTCAGCAGGAGCTCTCTTGATACTCGAATGGTGTGTGTGGTTATAACTCTGCATGAGGGAGTCCAACACATCAATATACTTATAAGTATGATTATGAGTGAAATATTTCCACATTTTGGTTTTTAAAGTTCTGTTAAAACGTTCGACCACTGAAGCTTTCGTATTGTTATTCGTCGTGAAAAATCGAACTCCTTGTTGCTTTAAATATCTTTGAAAGTGTTTGTTCTTATACTCTCTTCCAGCATCCGATTGCAAAGACTTGGGTTTTCGCGTTGAAAATATAGTTTCGAAGGCTTTCACAATTTCCACTCCTCGTTTCGTTTTCAGTGGAATCGGCCATGCATACTTTGATAAAATATCTATGCAGGTTAAAATATATCGAAAACCTTGATTATGTTTTTGCAAACTGCTAAGATCTACCAAATCCGTTTGCCACTGTTGATCCATCGAATACACAATCACGCGATTCGTTGGAAATTTTCTTCGAACCGGTTTGTGAAGCGTGTACGAGTCGACTCCACTTAACCATTTTTGGATGGTTTTCTTGGATACTTTGCCTCGAACAGCACGATACAGTGCATCGACACCGCCAAAATTTCCTACTGCAGCTGGGTTCTTGTATGATTCCTCCATGACAACAAGAATGTGAAGTCTTAGAAAACATGCTTAAGTAGAAAAAGATAAATTTCCTGTATCATTTAATTTTAAAATAAAATCAAATGCAAACTTATCACTTCCAGTTAAAATATAAATTAAAGAAAAAATAACACAAACTATACTATACAAAAAGACGACACTAATGACTTCCTCGCTCAAAGGCATAATGAAGAATGATTCAACTCTTAGAAAACACTTCTTTTAATCTATTCAAATAGGATGACGACATCGCAGGTAAGTGAATCATCCTCTCAAGAGAGGGCGCTGGTGTCGCCGGAATCGATGGTGCTGCCCCCTAGGTTCGTCTCTCGTCCAATCAGAAGCAAGCTCCTTATCTTGATGAAGCCGGTTGTTGCACGCTTCTTCGTTCATTAGCCCGGTGGATGTCATACAGGTAGGACGTGTCTCTGCGCTGCTCCGTGGTAAGTATTTTTTAATTGCATGCGATCTTTTCTAATCATTCCTAATCATTCCTTTGTTCTACCTTTCTCTTACAACAGACTTTCCTTCATTAATCATCCTCATTAACATTTTCCTTTGTTTAATTCCTCTCTTACAGTAGACTTTCATTCATTATCCTTTGTTTAACCCCTCTCTTACAGTACACTTTTCATTATCGCTTCTTTGTTTTAACCCCTCTACTATAGCATGACGCGCTGGCGCCTGTCTGTCTCGACTCCGCCCACCTGTCTATCACTTTCTTATCTCCCCTACCTGTCAATCATTCGACTCCGCCCACATGTCAATCATCCTACCACCGCCACCGCCTGCTGGCATAGAACCGGCTTTTTCCTTCTACTTTCAGGTATTTCGCACTTAAAAAAAAAAGAAAATATATATATATATATATATATATATATATATATATCCACATATATACATTTCAATTCATTTAAAAATTTTCTAACAGCAAATATCGAAATAATAAGAACATGGAGATAGCAAATTTCTTTAGCATTATAAACATGCAGCAATCGATTAACTAAATGAATTTCCACAAGTTGATTTTACATTTTTATCCAGATAAACTAGTTTGAGGAATAAAACCCGCGAAAATTATTTTAGACAATGTTCTAGCACAAACCGCCAACCGAAGATAAAGGGTTATATTTTGTAGCAATAAATATTCAATTAAAATAAATATTCAATTGTACATTTAAAAATAAGCTATTAGTGTTACAATTCATTGTTTTATTATAACATTCATTAATATAATAAAAACAATAAGAATTGTTTCTCCGAAATTATAAATATGCAGCAATAATTTAATTTGCATGATTTTTCTCGGGTAGACTGGAAAACTATTCTGAAAAATAGTTTGAACAACTGATGAAGGACAAGAAAGTTAAATTTGTTAGATACCGTCCCCAAGCCTCTACTGGATTTTAATAATCATAATTTTTAAAAATTCCGCGTCATTGCTAAAAGAAAAAAAAATGTATTTTTACTTTTAGTATGAAATTTTAAAAATAGATACTAGGGTGGGCCGAAAAAAACTTTTTTTCTTTTTTTGATTCGCTATACGCGGAAAACATGTGTCTAAGGTAGCTTAGTAAAATGCAATAACAAAATAAATAAATTTTTAAGTTTGGCGGTAGCGCATCGGGCTTAAAATTTGAGAAAAAACACGATTTTGATCATTTTTCTAATAAATGGAAATAAATCAAATAACTTATATAACAAGCAGCTATAGACATATTTTAGTAGAAAAGAGTATAGGAATGATAAATAAATGAAAAAATAAATACATTTCGCAACACATTGGCAGCGGATTATGTTTAAAAAAAAGGCTTTTTTTTTTAAATGGCAAATTTTTATTGAAATAAAAACTACTTTTCTGATTATACTATTACCTGATCTGATTACCTTTATCTGATTGTACCTGCGTGTAATTTCACTTTGTAATAAAATATAGTCCTTTACTTGTCTTTACTATCTTTTGGAAGTTTGAATTAAGATTTGCTTGAAAAACTAGGCACTGAAGATCCCGAGAAAAGTGTCGTTCTTATAAAACCATCTCTGGACCCGAAGAATTTTTTTGATGCCTCGGTTACCAGCTTCACGCACCGCTCTACTTTTTGGGATTGACATGGGAATTGGTCAAATTTCCACTGAGCCGCTGTTTCACCTGATTCGACCTTAGACCAAATCTTTTCGTTGGTGGCTCTTCTCAGAAAAAGGTGGTGGTGATAGTGTAGTAGAGTTGCAGTGAATCATTTCGATGCAGTCTGTATCTAGAAAAATGATTTTTGATGTTTGAAAGCACCTGATTGACTTTCTTTTAGAAGCTAAGTTTCCAACCTTTATAATTCTTCTGAAACATAACTCTCGTATATGATCCCTTTTATCTACTATCATACTCAAAAGCAAATTTTCTGGATTGGCAAAAAATGCGATTCTCTCAATTATTTGGTCAATGACCGTCAGCAAATTTTCAGAGAGGACTTTTGACGATTTTATAATTTTCAATACATGTTCCGGCCCATTTGTGATGTATTTTTTTTTAATACTTAACCATACAGGTACATAAGACTTCCGGAGAAAAGAAACTATAATCTTGTGTTCGTCTGTTGGATTTTCAATACTTAAATACAACTCTAGAATTCTGTTCTTCGTCGTTACTCACCTTGAGTGGAAAGTGTGCCAGGCTCAGAACAAATAAATCTTCAGGACAGCTCTGCCTGCTTTTATAGTACAAATAATGTCCAGTAGGTACTGCTGATCTTTGTTTAAATTTTGCCGCCCAGTTCTGGAAATTCACACTCAATACTGTTAAATTTACCACAGGGAGTTTCTCACATTTCCTGAGCTGCGTGCCAATCGGACTAATGATTTTGGCCCAGTCGTTTCACAAAATCTAAAGTTTGAAACAAATGCTGGAATGGCAACTCATTGAAATGTAAGAGGCATACACACCACCTCTCCTCACTGTAGTGGTCTTTTAAATTCTTCTTCAATGTGAATAACACCGGTTTTACACACCGTATTAGTAACAGTGCCATCACATCCAATCACAGTTTTTTTGTTTCCTTTATGTCCACACTTCCAATTTTACCAATACCATGCATTCTTTGAAAGTACAAGAATTTTAGTTCAATGATGGGTATATTTTTTGCTTTTTCACAGTTACAAATAATAGAGACAGGACACTCACAAACCTCAGGGATCATTTTACAATTGCAGTCTAATGTCATTTTCACTTACACACAGAGACATCAAACAGTAACAAACATTTTTTTTTTTTTTTAATCTTCAACTCTCTTTTTCAACTTTTACTTTTCCTTATCACTCTTAAAGGACTCCATAAGATTACTATAACTGTGATGATATGCATTTATTAACTGAACAATTCTTTAAGGCGTTACTGTCAGTATTGAAGCTTTATCAAACACAGATTTAACTTTTGGCGTCACAATAATAAAAACGTGAGAAAAATTAACTTACCTGTTGTTTGATTTCAAGGCTAAGTTGTAATTTTCATGGAAGCAACACTTGAGAACGTCTTCATAAGTTGGATGCTTATTCACCAGTAACTCTTTTAGGTGGCCAAATAACGGGCTGTTAAAATCACTGCGAGTAATTTCTTTGGAAACAGCCATAACACAGCGATAGAATCACTTATTAAGCGGTCATTAATTAAATCAGTCTTTAAGAAACGCGATTGAAACGCACAAGAAGAACACACTGCTAATTATTGCCGGCAAAATTCTAGTGATCAATTCACAGGAACCGTTGTACCATAAAGCACACGCATGCGTATCACACAGTGCATTGTGAAGCGTCAGTACAAGTAGTATTGACGGGCTCCAATTCGCAGCAGGGCTCGTCGGGCTGGACTGCTACCAAAAGTAGAAGGACTCATAATACAGCTCGAATGCGTAATACAGCTCGAATGCTTCAATTTAAGGATATTTTAATTGCTTTGCGCTACCCTAATTGAAACAATTTTGTTTATTTTTTTTTAATTATAATGTGCTTTTTTATCTTTCATTTAGAGCCTTTTCACCATAGCAGTTTTTTTTAACTTTTTCGTTTATAGCTTTAAAAATTCGAAACATAACTACTGCTTTTTCAATAAATTTCAAATATTCAAGTACGGTGCGCAACCGCCAAACGTAAAAAATTATTTATTTTGTTATATCATTTTTCTAAGCTACCCTAGAAGTTTCCCGCGGTATAGCGAATCAAAAAAAGAAAAAAAGTTTTTTTGGCCCACCCTAATAGATACATTTTAGAAATATACTTAACAAATTTTTAAAATTATAGTATAAATATTCGCTGAATTATCCAAAAAAGATTTTTATTTGCGTAATTTCTAATCTGCATTATAAAATTCACATTATTTTGCTTATTTTACAAATAAATTATCTGTATGTTCTTCGCAGATATACATACTACATTTTTGAAAAAAAAAATATTTTTTTCTTTTTTTTTTCGATTTCGTTTTGTTCTACAAAAACGATACTTTTCAGATTTTGGAGATCTGACAATTTTTTTTACTGATTCCCACAAAATTCTCTCTCTCTTTCTCTCTCTTTTTTTTTTTAATGTTTTGTCAGTGTTATTGTTTGTTTTCTTTCATTTATATGTTCCGTTAGTAAATAGAAAGCATGTTGTTTAATGATGAGTGAATAATGATGAATTTTCCTTTTTTTTTCCATATATTTAAAAAATTATCAATTTGAGAATTTATTCCCACAGCATTTGACGATGAAAAAAATGTAAGTGGCCATCAATCAGTTTTTTCAGTGAACTGACTTCACAACTAATATAATACGCTTATAAATTATCAAGAAATTGTGCAGATTCCTGATGATTTAAACAATTTTAAGTGACATTCTAAAAGTAAAAAAAAAACAGTACTCTATGAACGAGTAAAATAGCAGAAAGAAAGTAAGACGAAATACCAAGAGGCAGAGGGTCCGCACTTCGAAGAAACTTTCCCCCGCAGAATTCGCCGAAAAGGGAAAGAAGGAACGAGAGGGAAAAAATCAACTAACGCAACATGGTCATTTAGACCGATCAAAACTTTAGAATGCGATAAAATGCTAAGAAATAGCAGGAACGACTTGCAATTTTACTACACAAGAGTGTGAACACTCAAGGTCAGCTACACGGAATTTGGCTGTTGTAACTTTAACGGGAAATGAGTTACAGGAAGATAACTAATTTCGGTGGGGAAAAGACCGACGGCCGACTATTAACGGGTTAAACCAACCTGTATTAGAAGCCATAGTATCACAACAGAGAACTAGGACTTTCTTTTCGAGATTCCAATCTAAGATAGCATTCCAAATAGCTTGCGCCTGTTCTACGCCTGTATAACTATAAAGTCTCGACGCAGCAATGAGGTGTTCTTTAATTCAATATAAAATAACTATAAGCAAGCGTTCTTCTTTCGATTTTCGAGCACTCAAAACAGGCAACAGTTTGCCATCTCATTGTAAGGTCACTACATCTGGTACCTCGTTTTGGAAACTCAATTTTTATATTTTCTGCGCGTTCCTTCCGTGTGTCTATTCGTAGTCTTTCAAATGAAGATTTACTTAATGGAAATTTGCCAATTTTAAATAAAAGTCCCCCCCCCCCACCAATAATAGCTTCAAGAATAAACACAGAATCTTGCATACTTAATTGACACCTGTCTAATTGAACAACTAACTTTGGAATAATAAAATATTTCATCATTACTGATTTACTTATCCCAGGTTCTGAGCTTTCGATCAGTATTGGTAAATCTTCTTTATCCATATTTTCATTAGAATTCGAAGAGGAATATTCTTACAATGGTTCGTATGATGCCGAGGATGTTAAAGAGGAACCATATTTGATTCGCCAATTTTCTACTTTGACAACTCGAACGCGGGCCCTTTCCTCTTTTTTGGCCAGTTTTTTTATCTCTCCACCTAAGTGACCGTCTTGGCTGTTTTTAGCGCTGCGAAAACATCCTAGCGTCCTGTATTTTCATTATTTGAAATGCATCAGCGTGTGCAATGTCGAACAAATTGTCTAAATTAGTTACCAATTCTTATTGTCGCCGCTTAAATACGTCTTGTAATTTATTTGCTTTTTTTTGTAAGTGTCTACAAACTAGATAAGTATTGATAAGCTTCATCACACAATTTGGCAATGACTTCATAGGCATGCGCGCTTTTTCCAAAATGAAAATACTTTCATAAATAGCGATATTTGGATTTGCATTAACAGTTAAATTCACTTTTCGAATATTATAAAACAAAACTGCGAGAACTTATCCTTTAGACGGAAGTTTTGAACCCATTATTTGATGTTTAATTTTGCCTGTTGAAAATATCACTTTTTTAGAACTACACAATTCCACTGCCATGTTCTGCTCACTGAGGAAAAAATATATAGGCTTTATTAGCAAAATAACTTTGAATTAAAAGCACATTGACACATAGACGTGCGCTGTCCTGAGTAAACTGGCACTGACACGTTTCACAGGTTGCGCATTGTCAGTCTTTTGTCACGGATTGCGCATTGTCACAAGCATTCTAAAACCTTTTTTTTTTTGTTCTGTTTTATCTTTTTCATTTGCAGCTGTTGAGTGTTCCACTACAGACACGTGACAGTTTGACAAGTGCCGGCGTTCGCTCACTAAGTATACAAGTACTGAGACACTTAGATACAAGTCGGCACGGGCTGCCGTTGTTCAAATTGCATGAAACTTTATTTACAATTGTTTTGACATGAAAGGGAAATAATGAGAGGATATGCAAAAAATAAAACGATTTTCATTTTTTGGGACATCCTACTGGACATATTTATATCGATATAATTGATGTTTTGTGTTTCAAAATAGTAATGATACATTTTAACAACAACTACTAATAATATGTTTTTTTATAATAATCAAAAGCGAAAAAAAAATCAGAATTTTATGTTTAATCTTGCAATTTCACATGTACTTATTGTATTTATCGTACTCTCTACCCCAAAGGTAATACTATTTTTTTAATAACTTCTTTTTACCCAGTCTACGTTTCGGATATTACTAGTATTTTACTCTTTAATTTTATTTTTTCTAAAGTAAATATTACGGCATTCATAAATTTTCAATTTGCGTGCAATATATTTCATAATAAAGTGCAATTAATTGTGTGGTTAATTTAAATTAATTCTTCAATAAAACTGTAATGCAATATTTTTTTCATATTTCAGAATATTGTTTGAATTAAAGTAAATATAGTTACATTCTGTTCAATATTCTGAATAATATGAATATTCTTGCAATATATATTGTTTAAATGTAATATTTTTTTGTATAA
Organism: Maratus speciosus; assembly: GCA_963932465.1. Lineage (NCBI taxonomy): Eukaryota > Metazoa > Arthropoda > Arachnida > Araneae > Salticidae > Maratus > Maratus speciosus. The sequence continues at coordinate 367,931,800 of OZ010791.1, read as the reverse complement.
GTTAAATGTATATGATTTATAGAAAATGACATTGATTCAAATATATATTTGATATAATATATATATATTTATATAGATATATATGTGTGTGTGTGTGTGTGTGTGTGTATGTTATTCTTTTGTATAAAACACATATTTTATAAAACCGTTTGCTATAATTAAGAATTATTGAACTTTTTATATATTTTTTAATTACATTAATGTACTAGATATTTTTCGGAGAATATTATTACTTTATTGAAATTAAAAGTAAATAAAAAGATCAAAATTCTTAGAAAAGTTATATGTAAATGAAATGTTGTACAATGAAGTATATATATATATAAATTTCATGGGTCATTGTTTTATCATGGTATGGAATTGACTTAAAATTCTTCATAAAAAATTGTTTATTACTGATAAATTAAAATCTATATTAAAATTCTAATTCAAATTTAATCAGTATTATCTCTCTCGGAGGTAGAGGATATATCAACAAAGAAATGTCTACAACATAAGAAAAGAAGAATAATCAGTGTTATATTTAAAATTGTGTGTATAAGTACATTATGTTCATATCACGAATCAATTTATGTGTAAAATAGAGATATTTAGAGTAGTATTTATTACTTGAAACAATTTATTATGCAAAAGAACTGTTTCTACAATAATGATTTTATAAAATATTTTTCTGGATTACACAATATCAGAATACAGATTTTGAAATTTCTTGATGAATTTCTTTTTTAACTTTCTTGTCTTTTGAAATTACAATAATTTAGATTTAAAATAAAAAAAATTACATTTTCTATTTCGAAATCAGTACCATCTGCTATATATACAGAAAGTGCTCCCTTTTTATAGATGAAATTTTCTGTGAAGTTGGCTCTTCTTTTATCGTACTGTTATAATCGTCTGCAAGATGCGTTTCTTGCACGTCTGTAATGCTGTTATGATTTAAGCAATACGTTATTGTTCATTGTTTCACAGCTACCAACGTGGCATACAGAGAATTAATCAACGGTACTCCACTAACATTATAATTTTATTTTTACAAGTAAGGAAAGAAAAGCGACGTGCGCTGCATTAAAAAAAATATATATATATTTCGAATTACTAAATGTAATAAGGAGTAAGTTCAAATTCAGGAACTAGTTTTAACTTTGTTCTGAGGCATTTTTCTAGGTCTTTATGATTTGTTTCAACAGTAATTAGAATTATTTCGAGTCTACTTTATTATTAAATGTTTAAACGTCCTTTATATATGTTATAATTTAAGTATTAAGGAACTGTGTATATATTCTGAAATGAGTTATAAATATATCCACAACATTTGCTATTTGCATTTAGCATTCGAATGAAGATGAAGTGCACTTGTATGTATGATATAAAATATAGATCATTAATGATCAAATCCATAACAACAAAAACATTTTTTTAAACTTAATAGCATGCCTTTTATGTGTAATACAATTTCAATTTTTTTAATAGCAATCATAAATATAGAAGAATTATTCAAATATTTTCTATTTTCTCTTAGTATCGAACTAGAGGTAATCTGAATGCTCTTCAAGCAAAAATTGTTCAACCGGTTACTTTCTGGCTCAATTGTTTAGATGGCAACATTTCCTTGTTTAGTTTCGAATAATAATCAATACGTCTTCGCTCTCTCTTATCTATGAACAAACTCTTCCTTTGTTTCTTGCCATGTGCCTTCTATGCTTGAATAATTCATAATAAGAGAAAATCGACATTTCGATTACAATTCTTATTGACAGGGTTGGAAATAATTTCTGAATGCTTAATCGAGCATCTATCGCCAAAAGACTATACATTTTACTTGCGTACATACTTATAGTTCGTCGATAAATTACAGGAGATAATTCAGGAGAAAAAATCTCAAACAATTGTTAATCAGGCAGTGCAAATACAGACATTTGCTGAAGTAAATCAAACATAGGTAAAATAAAATTTTACATTCTAAGACTTTTATATTTATCAGTTTGATTCATAAACGTCATATAAAAAAGTTTTCTTAAAACTTTATGGGTGAAAATATAATTTTCAAAGTTAATTATTTCAAATTATTTCCAACTGTGTCAATAAGAATTGTAATCGAAATGTCGATTTTCTCTTATTATGAATTATTCAAGCATATAAGGCATATGGCAAGAAACAAAGGAAGAGTTTAAATTTGAAAATATAATTATAATTTTCAAGTATAATCTCCAAATAACTTTTCTTATTATTTATACAAAAGTTTTTTCTTAACATTGAAATATATTGAAACAGATATCTCAAAGGTTTTATTAAAAACTCAAAACTCGGGTTCTTAAAGGTTTGCAGAGGGGAATGCAATACGTACGTCATTTTTAATTTGTAATTATATTTTGATAAATAAATATGTGTTTGAAAATATTTATAATAAAATATTATAACCATCATTAGAACAAATGAATTTTATGACTTGGATTTTTACGCGAAGTATCAACATTAGTTTTAAATTTTGGATCTTCTTACGTGAAAATTAATGCTTCCAAACTCCTCGTTATTCAGCACATCTAAAACATAAAGGTTTTGTGATTTCATATTTTTACATTGTAATACATTTCAGTGATAATCCAATAGATTCCGTACACGCTCCCCCTCTTGCCCCTGTCTTGCTCTCCATCTCTCTCTGCTCTTAAGCTAACAGCTTATTATCCCTTACTCAGAAATTAAACACATTTTACTCATGATTTCGTAATATTGCCCTTGATAACAAGTTACGAATCATTAGTTCCTTTTTTCGTGATTTTTTTTTTCTTGTTTAGAGATCTTTTTAATTGATGTTTTTTTAATTAGGAGAACATACAGTTCGTCCAAAGGATTTGTTGATCCTGACATTGACTCATTATTTAAGGTCTTATTTCATTGGTTAAATTGTTTTAGTTACAAATTGTTTTACAATGTATTAAGAAAATATATGATTCCCTACATATATTCAATTATTTACTGGTTATTTAAATGATTTCGATTTCCTGATAATTTTACGTTCGCCAATTATGAAAGTTTTAATTTTTTTAATACTTCATATATTTGTGATTAGGATATGGTAAATTATAGTCGAAACAATTCATTAATGATTATTTAAATTAAGAATAGTTGATCCTGCTTTATTTTTTATAATGTATGTGTACTGTACTGATACTATTTTTTTTAATTTTTATGTTTTAATAAAAAAAGAAAAAGTTGATGAAAATGTAATGTTATATAATGATTATATATTTATATATATCTACTACGGGGATCTGCCCCCTGCAGGCTACGCTCGCCAACCTCCGTTCAGACATCGCAAAATCTAAAAACATGCTAATCTGAAGGATTTTAAAATATTAGAAAAGCTTGGATTATACTGAAATAAACGGTCAAGTGTGAGTATTACTCGCGCGAGGAGGGTTCCGTAGAATAAAGATATGAATGTGTAATTGTATTAAAAAAAAAATACTGAAATTTTGTAAAAAAAAAAAAAAAAAAAACTATACAACGCAGGGTTGGATATAACTCTATATATTAGAGAAGTGTAAATGGGTATACCATGAAAGTTCAAAGAGATATAGAGTCTAAATAATATCAAATATAGATATTCGTATAACTCTTTTTTTAATATTATTCTAATCTGTTTATGATGAACTTAATTCGACATTGACAATAAAAGCAATGCATAGGTAAACTTCATTTGGCATTTCATAAAACTAAATTCAGCGTAGTAATAACCTTTATTTCTACAGTGTAGCTAAAACAAAACTTTTGTTCAAAGTTTAAATTTAGCATTGTGCTAAGCACGCTTCGAAAGGAGGTCTAAGTTGCAACGTCGTCTTGGTCAGTGCCGCATTTTTCCAGATAGGTGTTTAATTAAATTTTAAATTCACCGGTGGCGTATTCAGAGACACACTCAATGCAAACTATCGCGAATCCCACAGTATTTATGGCATTCATTCTAGTTAAACCTTTTGAGAGTGGTGCCCTTAAAAAAAGGGACACATAATTTTAATTATATATATAAAAAAAAAAAAAAAAAAAAAAAACGGCACCAAGATTATTTAATTAAAATTTTCCTTTTATCATGCACATGAAAATAAGCAAATTCGCATTCTTTAATAAATTCGTTTATAAATTCTGGTGTCAGCTCATTATTTCATAAGTTTATAAATAGAATCACTCCGCGCCGGAAATGGTTAAGTGGTCGCAGGACTCTTAAAGCTTCAAAATTTAAGAAATTTTATTTTTTTAGATGTTAAACTCCTCCCTTTCTAAATATTTTGATATAATCGTTTCCTAGAAATTCCCATTAGAACAGAAGTTATGGCTTTATATTTATATCCGCTAAATAGCTGAAATGGCGTTTCCGAAACTTTGAAGTCATTTTTCTCCAAATGGCGTTTTTTGGGCATAACGCACAGGATACCTCAAAAACTTCTGAGTATTTTTTCATGAAATTTTCAAAACATATATTTCATGTTAGTCTGCATAAACGGAACCTAAAATTTCCTTTTTATTGTTCAAAAACTATTTTTTTAGGTGATTTTACTGTTGAAATTTTCAAAATTTTGTATTAGCTAAATACAACATTGCATTAAAATATAAAAATGCTTTAAATACAAATTTATTTGCGTTCAGGGAAATTATTACAATCTGAAGTATAAGTAAGCACCAAAATTTTCATTCTAGTTGCAATGTTTATTTTGTAATCCTCCGCGTAAACTGTTATGCGAATTTTTTGTTCCACAAATGTCTAAAAGTTTCGAGCCCCTTATAAATACTAATTCTGTATGTTGCAATTTTTTAAATACATGAAATGAAAGAACATACTTATATCTTTCATCCCAATTAAAATTGTGTTTTAAAATCATATACATTTTAAGACATTAAATGTTGAAAATGATCCTTTTTTAATTTTTTCAACTTTGTAGAGTCCCGAGACCCCTTAAATTAGTATGTTTTTAACAATTTGACGTTTATTGCTTTTATTCTGATACTGAACATTACTTTACGCATATATATCATTAAAAGTTTTTAATTAGGCATAGAGTACGCCGCCCCTATCCTTGTGTATGTCCAACCTGGCTGTATATTTAAGGGATAATATCTCGTATAATTACCGATGATTTTTTTTTTTCAAAATCATTATCCACAATGCTTTTGTACTTCTGCAACGATAGGTATATCCAGCGATGCTCAACAATATTTCTGAATGCTCGTAAATCGAAATTCGTGTATAACAGAAAAATGCTAATTTCTCCAAACTATGTGACCTACAGTAATCGCTATAATTTTCCGTCAAGGTTTATATTAACGTCTACTACCTCTGATTTTTTCATAATTTTATTTTCAGTAGATTCAGAATTAGATGGGGTGGAACATATTTTTGAGCTACATTTTCGACAATATCTTTGAAAATATAATACCTAAAATTAAAAAGAATGTATTGAGTTCAGCGTTACGAAAGCTTTCACAGGATACCCCCACATGATATACAATTAAAAGATTTTTTTCAAGTAGCATAATTAGCCCCTCTATATTTTTACATAATATATTTATGAATGTTTATTAATCTGAAAATATGTGGGTCAATGGTCTTTAATTATTCCCCGAATTTGAATTTTCGATGTTCCATAGTTTACGAGTAAAATGGCTGTGACAGACAGACAGATAGACGGACAGACACAGGAGTGTTCTCATAATGGTTCCGTTTTTACTTTTTAAGTACGGAACCCTAAAAAGCTGTGCAGGGGTCTCCCTGTAAACAGGTTTCCATTCAATTCCCTTTGATTGCAAAAATTTAAGGCCGAATCAGTTGCTGTTAAGTTATCCAATGGTTGTTTTCGTTTTTGATTAAAGAGGATCAGTTAAACATTTGCAAAGAAGCTAAAATAAAATGAATTAAGTATACAGAGTCTTTGTCACCCGGTATTTTATCACAATCTGTATAACAATAGCCTAAGTCATGTGACTATCATCAACAGTTCCGGGAGGACCACTTCGCTTTTTATTCTCTAGGTGCCATTTTGGTAGTATAATGTTAGTCAGGCACAGGTGATAAGTTGCCAAATATTATTCTATCGCCATCATTTCATCTATATTATAGTATTTCAAGTCGTAAACTGCCATGAACAAATACGGTATGATACCTTCGCCTTTCATATGAATGTTTAACACATATGTCATATTAAGTTGTTTTTTTTTATCCGACGCCAATTTGGGGAAAACATCAACAACATAAACAGCTTGCCATATCAAGCAAAATAACGATACTTTAGCGCCGGTTAAGTACCATTTGCGTATATGACATTCGCGTCAGAAAAAAAAATCGCGCCAATATGGGGCCGTGTATAACATCTGAACCGAAAGTTTTCCATTTTGATTAAAAAATCATTTTTTTTTTCGAATAAAACTACATAAATGTTGCCATGGTCGCAAAGAATTCTTGGTACTGTTACGCTAGCGGGGTGCAAATCTTGCCAACATTTTTTTTTCTCGAGTAGTAAATTAAAACATTGATTTGAAGTTGAAATTAAATGCCATGGTTTGTTTCATTATTGTTGCATTATTTGGCCAGATGTCATATACGCACCGCAGGTTTGGCGTGATTTTTTTAATGAAAATATGGCGAAAACATCGTTTCGAATACCAGTGCATATGTATTTTTGGTACTACTTAGTTATCCCGTCGACCAAAAATCTATAGCCAAACTATAAGATTAAATGCCAATAATGGTTCATCGTAAATGTCACATTTACTTGACTGTAAGCAAGTTACATGTGTTTACGTCCTCAAGTGATTTTTATTTCGACGTTTTATTTGTATATTTATTAATGTTATACTAAGTTATTTGTTCTTTCGTTTTTTAAATTAAAATTTATGTCAATTTGTATAATTTGGCGAGTGGTTTGGCGATTTATATAATTTGGCGAAATGGGTCGACGGAATAACCAAGTAGAACCGTATTTTTTAATTATTTCCTATTATTTTTAAAAGAAAATAACCAAAAATATAATTAACTATAGAACAAAACAATTTATGTAATAAAAAAAAAGAAAATAAAGTAAACATTTATTATTAAATAAACAACAATAGCCGGGTTACAATGTCAATCAAAATAATGCCATTTTTGCGCCAATTAAGTACCCCGGTGCGTATATGACATCTGTGCTAGTATTTTTTAACAAATAAAGAATTGAAAGCCATCAATTTGAAGTATTTCAGTTTTAAATGCAAGTTTTGCATTTTAAATAAATTGTATGAAAGTATTAGATTTTAAAGGAAATTAATGAAGTATAAAAAAATGCGACGAGGAGAAATGTTTGGAGATTTATCACCTGCGTCTCGTTTACATAAAAATACCGATTTCTTTATTTCTCTATCAGTATCTTCCGATTTGGCGGAAGATTATTCAAGTAAATTGAATTTTGAATAAACGTAACATGATACATTTATTAGCATGTATTTAAGGGAGGCCATACTGGTCGCCAAATAAGTTTAAAATAATAACCTTTTCTAAACTATGAAAAAAAAATATATCTTTTGATTAAAATTTGAGTTGCCATCATTAGAAAAAAGTATTTAAAATTACAAAAAAATAATATTTCGAAAACTAATTAGAATTTAAAAATTCTAACACCAGTTTTGAGATCTGCGGATCAATGCGGATTTTTGGTGTTAATTCCAACACAAAGTATTCCATATTTTAGGAGAAATCGCCTTGAAAATTAATCAGTCATTTCAAAGAATCGTTTCATGAATTCGTTTCATTAGGATTTTATATATATAGGGTGGATATAAATATTTCTCTCTATCTATTCATCTATCTATCTCTCTCTCTCTCTCACTCTCTCTCTCTCTATATATATATATAAACATATATTTTGTAGTTATATTACGTGGTTATATTTCGTGACCTTCGAACTTATTGATATGTGATGGATAAATAAATGTATTCACATATATTTATATATATATTTAAAAAAAAAAAAAAGTTATGTAAAATTCATGAAACTGCAGTTTATCATCTTCTGTTCTATAGGAAAATATATGGTAGTGTTTTCAAAACCAATTACAAAAAAAAAAAAAAAAAAAAAAAAAAAAAAAAAAATCTGAATATGGTTTAAACAGAATATCAATAGCACTTCATATACATTATATCAGTGTCATGTGAAAAATAAGAAAAAAACTACTAAAAAAGTAACATATACACTTAAAAAACAACTCACATTTAATAATGAAGAGCATTTCAAAATATAAAACCACAATACTTTTTACACTTCGAATAAATATGTCATCATTTATATCTGCGAAAAATACTTAATGTAAAATGCAACAGCTCCCTTTGGTAGATAGTTCAATAAAGAAAATTTATTGATATGTCATCGGCCGTCTTTCATTTTATTTCCTTAGTGAAGTGAAACTAATGGATATATTGCACTGATAAAATAAACTCCTTCATAGATCATTTTTTATCTTTTATTGTTGAATTGAATTATTATAAATTTAATTAGAATACAATCAAATAATTGATTACTGTGTACTGTATATATTAAATTTTTGTATTGCCATCGTGAACTGTAAAATAGCTTAATTTATTGATTCCCAGTATATCAAAACGTTAGGGAACAATTGATTTTATAACTACATAAGTCAGTTAACTTAAATAAAACCGTGTTAAAAGAGAAGATAAAACACCGATTTTCATGATATTGAAATAAAATTTCAATATTACATTTTTGCTACTCTAAATTTTCATGATTAAGTATGATATGTGTGTTGAGATAAATATAAATTACATTTATTGAGGATTATTAAAAATACTAAGCACGCTCCCGGAAAATCGACAATTAGTTTCAAATGAACTGCGTAGACAATGCTAACATTCAGAACACTTAGTGCACAAATGACAAATTTTACACAGTTCAAGCTGTATTTAAGCGACATCTTTTTCTAAATACATTCTCCTACTATCCCTTGAAGTGCACAATACTTATTTACCATATCACGCTCGTTGCTTTATTCTAATTATATTTTTAATCTGTTCAAATCTAAAGTATAATTTCTATCAGATTGACTTATTGGTGATTACAGAGTTCGTACGGGTACCGTTATTTTCAAGGTAAAATATCATTTTTTTTTTTTTTAAATAGAGAAAAATCTAGTTTAAACATGCAAAATTTTGCCTTATTTAATTTTATTTTTTGCTTTATTATTATTATTATATTCTATAAGAAAATACTTGTACAGAAGAATTTCTTAAGTTGGAAATTCAAGAACACGTACGAACCCTGCATTATGCAAAATAAAAATGTTGTAAATTTATATTCTAAAGTGGATAAGTGGTCAAACATTATGGTATTAAAATATTCTATATTGATTATTTAATAAATGTTTCAATAAGATAGTAAATTAATTATTTGCTTATTTGTAATAACTAAAGTAGTTTTAATCGTTTCAGTTATTGAAATAAGGATTTCTATAATTATACACGTTTCACATTATTAAATTCCAAAGATTTCATATCGTATGATGCTTACCAATTTATGCATATCATGTCTGATTGTATGTTTATTTTTTATATTGTAACTCTATGGAATTAAGCAGTCTATTACAAGATCTTATATTTGTTAGTTTATAAATCAAAGACTTGTACAAACAGTTCTTAACTTCTAATTAATTAAACATAAATAACATTATAATTTTAAATGCAATAATTTCTTAGTAGCATCGACTCTTTGAGATATATAACTCAAAGTGTCGAGTGCATGAGAAAACATCTTGTAATACATGATTATTTTCTAACGTTTATTTCAAGAAATATATTATACTTGCTTAAAACAGTCTTTCTTGATACCTACATTAAATATTTAAAGGAATTGTAAAATCATAATATATCATATTGGTAGATTCGAGAAGTATTCCGAAACAACACTGTTACTGCTACTCAAATAATGCGTGTATTAAATACATATACCATCAACCATCGCAGTACAAATATTTTATATACATTAGGGACAATAATTATTTAACCACCCATGTATATATTACTTAAATCACTAATATATGCAAAATAATAATAGTAAAAACAATTAAATTAAAAAAAATCAAAAAACCCGACTGCGTAAAAAGCGAACTAATTAATTATTTATCATCAATGTGAAACTATTTTTTTCCTATTCCTACTCTTAGCTCACACTCTCGCTATATATATCTTGTTCAAATTTCAATCGTTAATAAAATACTTATTATTCATCCAATCAAGCTCAAATAATTTTTTTTAACTTGTAGTGGATGACACTTGATGTTAATCCAGTTTTTTCAAATATTAATTCATTAATTAAATTAAACTAATTAATTTCCAATAATCGAGAGAGTAGGGGAGGTAGGGTAGGTACGATACACTTTTTTTTTTTTTTACTAATTTTTTACAACCCTTAGAAAGCTATCTTTAAACACATTTTTCGTGTTTTCTTATAAAGTGACCTTTTATTCATTTATTAATAATATTGTGAATTTAAAAAATAGTAATTCAAAAAATATATCCCAATTATTTTGAATGGCTACTACTGTATGAAATCTCTCCATTACTGGGGAGGATTGATACACTAGCAAGGGAGGTTTGAAACATTGTTATGTACATTGAAAAAAAAAAATGCACACAATTCAATTTATGCGTCATACATTTTTTTATGATAAATCTTGAAATATTTAAGTAAAATTTAAAACGAAATGACGTTGGCATATTTTTGTTTAAGAAATGTTTTTTTTACAAAAATATTTAAACTATTGCTATTATTTAAACAATCCTATTAACACACATTTTAGAAAATAAATAATGAAAAAACTCCTAGAGATCTAGCTGCAAGGAAAAATGAAGTGAACATTTCTGATCAGCAAACAATTTAACATAAATTTAGCACATTTAAGATTCCTTTAACCCTTTCAGGGGCAAAGCATTTTCAATACTAAAGTGTTGCATAAATGAATGGTACCGGAATTTACCAACAAATTTAATTAGAAATAAGAAAAGGGATATATTTCACTTTCATACTAAATGTAAAATATTTTACCAAAATTCTGGTGCCAATGTGGCGTTTGGGAATTAAAATTAAGTGGTTTCATAAACATACCACCACCCCTGAAATGGTTAAAAGAAAAACTAATAACTCTATCATTTTGATAAGTATAATCGGGTAGATTTAACGTTTTTTCAATTTGCCCTTCGTAAATTATAGAAACATTTTCCCTTTCAGGCCATTTAATATTTTTCCCTTCTACATGACGATCAAAGCGAACTAACCATCTATCACCGCTATGCTTTTCTATGTAACCTACATAATATCTAAGAATAGTCTTTTTGTTCTTCCTTACCAATTTTAGTAGCTCTTGCTGTAAAACAATAATGAATATTACAGTCCTATATTAGTTTGCAAACTTAAAAAAACTGTTAAATTTCAAATACACAGCTGTATCATTTCTCTCCAGTACTAATGTATCATTTCTCCCTATTATGCCTTATTGGATTTTCAATCACTTTGGACAAATGCATTTGCAAAATGGTAATCAACTTTCTAGTAAAACTAATCCTAACAATATGCTTTATAAAAAAAAAATCACAAGATATTACCTTCAAAATAATAAGAGTTATGAAAGAAAATATATCAATGAAAAAATTTACACTGACATTCCAAAAACCTTCAAAATTAAAAGAAAAGAAAAGTTGTCAGTTCTTCACTGATTAGCCCAGCTAATGATGGTTTTAGCAAATAAAAGAAGCCATCACATGGGTTAGATCGGCTGTTAATGCCATTTGTTGAGAAAAATTGTCAATGTATCAAACCTCCCCTACCTCCCCTAATCAAGTTATTTTAAGACCAAGAGAGCTCTCTTCTTGATCAAGGCATTTTAAGCCCTACTCAACAGGAAAGAAGAATGGGAGAAAAAAAATTATCTTATTGACGCAAGTAGGAATTGGCTTAAAATATTGTTTTTTATATTACTTGTTTATATTATTTACCTATTTTGTTTTATTTACTTGTATTGATGACTTTTAAGTTGTGTTTAATTGTTAGTTCCTATCTATAAACACAGTTTTGATGAGGTCTATAGATGTCTATGATGTTTAGAGTTGCAGTAAAGCTAGAGATCCACAATACATACACAACTTTCAAGTTGTATAATATTTTAAAGGAGCTTCTAACTGTAAAATATTCAATGAAACATCGTCTTCATTTTGAAAGACCTATCCAATGATATGCCACTTAATAGGGTGCGTAATTTTTTTTTCGTCACTACCGCCATTTTCAATAAAAAAAAATAAAACCTAGCCTATAACTATCGGGCCGTTGAGACGAATTGATAGAGACCCCATTCATTAAAATCCAACCAACCGTTGGGATGTTTAGATGATATAAAGAAATCCACATACACAGATACGCGTGAAACACATAACCCTTCTTTTCAGTCGGCTAAAAATGAATAAACAAATAAAGAATTCGAGGCATTCGTATAGTTCAAAAATGCTATTTTTCAGTTCTTCTTCAATTTAAGACTAGAAGTGATTTACATTAAACAGACAATGTATCAACTTTGGGGCATCCATTGTCTTTTATTTGCATACAGAGAAAGTTTAAGTCGGTCATTAGTCAAATGAGTCTATGTTTGAACTCTAAGTTTCAGCGTGAATCGATGTATTCCCTCATCTCGCGGAATTAAAAATTAATTGTTAAGAAGCTTATATAATTTATGCTTAATTTACTTACTTTTATAGAACAAACTGCATAATCGATTTTTCAAGCCGTAGTTTAATCTGCTTAAAAATATATAATAAATTAATCTTGTTTTTAAGGGGTCTCAGGACTCTTAAAATTGGAAAAAGTGAAAAAAAAGGAACATTTTCAAATTTTAATATCTTAAAATGTAGTTGATATTAAGAAATTATTTTAAATGGGAATGAAAGATATAAGTATGTTCTTTCATTTCAAATATTTGAAAAATTGCATTATACAGAATTAGGATTTACAGGGGGGCTCTAAACTGTCAGACATTTGACGAGCAGAAAATCGGCATAACAGATTATGCGCACGATTACAAAATAAATTTTGCAACTGGAATGAAAATTTTGGTGCCTACTTATACCTCAGATTACAATAATTACCTTGAACCTAAATAAATTTGTATTTCAAGCATTTTTATATTTTTAATACAAAGTTGTATTTAGCTAATGCAAAATTTAGAAAATTTCAAAAATATAAACCCCTAAAAAAATGTTTCCTTTTTACAATAAAAAGGAAATTTTAGGTTCAGTTTATACAAACTAACATGAATCATATGTTTTGAAAATTTCATGAAAAAAATTATTCAAAAGTTTTTGAGATAGCGTGCGCGTTATGCCCAAAAGCGTCATTTGGAGAAAAATGACTGCAAAGTTTTGGAAACACCGCTTCAGATGTTGAGCGAGAATAATTCTAAATGCCATAACTTCTGTTCTAATGGGAATTTCAAGATAACAATTATATCAAAATGTTCACAAAACATAGTAGTTTAACATCTAATAAAATTAAAATTTCGAAAATTTTAGAGCTTTAAGAGTCCTGAGACCCCTTAAAAGAATTGTGAAACAATAATTGCAAAGGCGCTTGTATGTATTATACAAATCTCATAACTTCCAAAAATAAAAATAGGTAACCAAATATTATATTTTATGAAATATTTGAACGATTACCCGCTCAAAATTTTAAATACATATTTGTAAGATATTTCGTTTATCAAAATGCTTTTTTACGCATAGAAAACAAGGGTTATTATTTAGGGTAACAATTAGAAATAAAAAACAAGTTGGAAATTGCTCGTCAAACGTGGCAAATGAGGTGCGTTCGTACTATAACTAGTTTTATAATTATGTTTTGCACCCCATATTGTACTGAATGTATATTTGTTTGCGCTTCATAAGTGCATAGTCTGTAACATCATTAAAATACAATACAATAATTTTTTCCCCATTCCCCGTAATGTAACGGAAAACTTTTGACTGTTCCTGTAATTAAACTATACATTCGATTTTCATAAAATTTGAAATGGCTCGACAAAATTTTTCAGCAATTATATATTTAAAATTTCAGACCATTCGGAAGGCTGTAAAATCATTAAAATGCATTTGCAATAATTTTTTTCCCATTGGCCATAATGTAACGGAAAACTTTTGGGTGTCCCTGTAATTAAAGTATGCATCCGATTTTCATAAAATTGGAAATGGCTCAACAAAATTTTGCAGCAATTATATATTAAAAATTTCAGACTATTCGGAAGGCTGTAAAATCATTAAAATGCATTTGCTATAATTTTTTCCCATTGGCCGTAATGTAACGGAAAACTTTTGGGTGTCCCTGTAATTAAACTATACATCCGATTTTCATAAAATTGGAAATGGCTCGACAAATTTTTGCAGCAATTATATATTAAAAATTTCAGACCATTCGGAAGTATGTAACATCATTAAAATTCACTTGCAATAATTTTCCCCATTGGCCGTAATGTAAAGAAAAACTTTTGACTGTCCCTGTAATTAAACTATACATCCGATTTTCATAAAATTGGAAATGGCTCTACAAAATTTTGCAGCAATTATATATTAAAAATTTCAGATCATTCGGTCGGGTAGTTTTTGCTCTGCTATATGCGGACGGACAGACAGACGGACGGACAGACGGACGGACAGACGGACGGACAGACGGACAGACAGACGGACTGAACGACGACTATAGGTGCTACGTATTTATATAATTACGAACGCACCTAAAAATTGGAAATGGCTCAACAAAATTTTGCAGCAATTATATATTAAAAATTTCAGACCATTCGGAAGGCTGTAAAATAAATTAAAATGCATTTGCTATAATTTTTTCCCATTGGCCGTAATGTAACGGAAAACTTTTGGGTGTCCCTGTAATTAAAGTATGCATCCGATTTTCATAAAATTGGAAATGGCTCAACAAAATTTTGCAGCATTTATATATTAAAAATTTCAGACCATTCGGAAGGCTGTAAAATCATTAAAATGCATTTGCTATAATTTTTTTCCCATTTGCCGTAATGTAACGGAAAACTTTTGGGTGTCCCTGTAATTAAACTATACATCCGATTTTCATAAAATTGGAAATGGCTCGACAAAATTTTGCAGCAATTATATATTAAAAATTTCAGACCATTCGGAAGTCTGTAACATCATTAAAATTCACTTGCAATAATTTTCCCCATTGGCCGTAATGTAAAGAAAAACTTTTGACTGTCCCTGTAATTAAACTATACATCCGATTTTCATAAAATTGGAAATGGCTCGACAAAATTTTGCAGCAATTATATATTAAAAATTTCAGATCATTCGGTCGGGTAGTTTTTGCTCTGTTATATGCGGACGGACAGACAGACGGACGGACAGACGGACGGACAGACGGACAGACAGACGGACTGAACGACGACTATAGGTGCTACGTATTTATATAATTACGAACGCACCTAAAAATTGGAAATGGCTCAACAAAATTTTGCAGCAATTATATATTAAAAATTTCAGACCATTCGGAAGGCTGTAAAATCATTAAAATGCATTTGCTATAATTTTTTCCCATTGGCCGTAATGTAACGGAAAACTTTTGGGTGTCCCTGTAATTAAACTATACATCCGATTTTCATAAAATTGGAAATGGCTCGACAAAATTTTGCAGCAATTATATATTAAAAATTTCAGACCATTCGGAAGTCTGTAACATCATTAAAATTCACTTGCAATAATTTTCCCCATTGGCCGTAATGTAAAGAAAAACTTTTGACTGTCCCTGTAATTAAACTATACATCTGATTTTCATAAAATTAGAAATGGCTCGACAAAATTTTGCAGTAATTATATATTAAAAATTTCAGATCATTCGGTCGGGTAGTTTTTGCTCTGTTATATGCGGACGGACAGACAGACGGAAGGACAGACGGACAGACAGACGGACTGAACGACGACTATAGGTGCTACGTATTTATATAATTACGAACGCACCTAATAACTAAAATAGAAGAATTGAAAAAGAAAACGATATTTTTTTACTATACTATATTGTTATTAATCAAGCGATCTTTTATTATAATACACTGTAAAAGTAATCTTTGAAGTTACTAGGTTTTTTTCTAGGAAACTGGTATTACTAGAACTTTTTATGCAACGGCAACAACAAAAATTCATGTAACAGATACGCTTTTGAACCACAAATTGAGACATCTTCAAGATCACTCAGATTTTTTTAGGAAACTGGGATGCCCAGAACTTTTTATGTAACTGCAAACCGGGTTAGAGATAATTTTTTTGTAAGATTACTGTAACTTTAGAAAATTCTTCTTTAAAGCTGCAGATTTCTGTAGCTTTACAAAAACTAGTTTTGTAGCTTTTACTTTTTTCTACAGTGTAAAGATAATATGTTATCAAACGTACAGATTTCTGCAATTTCCTGTAGAATTACAGATATATTTATTATTTATCTTTTACAGTGTTGACTATCCTTTATTCTCTAACATTTTTAGGCATAAAATATTCTTATTAATTAATAAATTGAATATTCTAAATTTTGTTTTTCAAATAGAGCATATAGCTGGGATTACAATAACCTATTAAATAAGTTTTTTTTTTTTTTTTTTTTTTTTTTTTTTTTTTTTTTTTTTTCTTATATCGTTCTTAATTTAAATTTAAATTAGCTGATACTAATATCATTTAAACAATTCTACGCAAGTGATGTACATAAAAATATATAATTTTGGTTTATTAAAAAATGAATAATGAAACACCCCTATTATGATAAAAGATTTCGTTTTGCAAAGGAATCCACAAAAATTTTAATCCTTTTTATACGTTGAATATTTGAAAAAAAAATATTTTATTTATTAGTATTTTTCTGTACTGTAAATTTCAGCATATGTGACATTTTACACAAATTTTTTATTTTTTATTTTTTATTACACATTTTTTATTTTTTTTTTTTTTTTGTACAAATTTCATTTGATAATTAAGAAGCATAAATTTTCTTTATGATTGTTAAAAATAGTTTTAATTTATATTGAAAAAATAACAATGATTTATAAGAATATTAAATATTAGTCAGTGAAAAGACATCGCAGTAAAGCATGATATTCAGATATGAATTTATAATTACTAATTAACTCTCTTGAGTAACAAAAAAATTTAAGAGAAAAACTGAGGAAATCTTTATAATTTTATTTTTGTATTCTTTGTAAATAACTGGATTAAAAAGTATTGGAAGTAAGCATACAATAATTTTGTTGTAGTACTGCAGAAAATTCATAGATGTTTTTTACATTTTTAAATATGCTGGGAAATTTTCTAAGAGATAATATAAATATTAACCGAAATAATGAAGAAAAAACTCCCATTAGAAATAGATTTAATATTATGTATCGTAAATATGAAACAGAAAATAATTTTAAAACCTTGAGAAGGTTTAAAAATACTAATCTCGAAAAAATATTCCACAGTCGTATAAAAACGTAGCATTTTAATCAGAGGAAAATCTATTCTGATGTGTACTTCATTATCTCTCTACGTGACTAAATTTTATTTCCGAAAATTTAAAAGTTTTTGGAAACTTTGCTTTTTCTATAAATAAAACTTTTCAGAATTCATTTTGTACAATAACTATTACATTACAACTATATACAATATTACTATATTACTATAACAATAACTATTTCTCCTCTCTTTTAATACAATGTTAATGACGTCACTGCCAGTCGAAGCACCGTGAAATAGTCTGCATGATAAATGAACCGATGTTGGCATTCATTCAACAATGAATTACCTCTATGGGTTTTATAGTGTTTTTAATCTCATGCAGACGATAGTGGCAACTCAAAGCGGCAACGTTTCTTCAGGTTTGTTCTGTGCTTTGATTGGAAAAATAAGAATAATGTAGAGATGTAATATAGCATATGTTTTTTAACAAGAAAATACTTTTTTCAGTAATTTATAGAATTTTTCATTTGAAATGAATTAGTAATGAATGAAATGAAATGAATTGCTATGAATGAAATTTCTATTTATACTGTTATTTGCAAATATGAGAAATTTCTGAGAAGTATAAACATTTTCAACAGTCGAGCTGTATTTAAAAGAACTGTTTTTTTTTCTCTCATAGGTAATTATTTCAAGATGTAAAGAGGAAAAAACAGTTAAAATGTTTGTCGAAGATACCGAAGAGCAAGGTCAGCTTTTAAATAACGAAAGAGTTTTTACAAAAATGTCGTATATACAGAAGTTTTCTGATCAAATGTTAATTTACACTTAAATAGCATTTTTATGCATATATTATGCATAGTTTTTCGTAAATGTGTTTGATTTGTAAAATGTCTAACAATTAAGAAAAACGCATATTCTGGCACATGTGTTTTATATAGTATATCTATATGTCACATTTTTCCTGATTTTTGACGGGCTAGCTTTCTAGTTTATAATAATGCTTTAAGAAGATCAATATACCGTAATAAATCATTATTATAAAATAGGAAAGCATCCAAAATTTGTAGCGGGTTAAATATCAATATAGCAGACAAAAGGAGTATTATGTTATCATACAATTATTTTGTTTGTCGCGAATTGACTTTATATTATTGCAGGAAAGTCATTCCAGGTATTTTCAATAAGTACAATTAAAAT
Source organism: Maratus speciosus (assembly GCA_963932465.1). Classification (NCBI taxonomy): domain Eukaryota; kingdom Metazoa; phylum Arthropoda; class Arachnida; order Araneae; family Salticidae; genus Maratus; species Maratus speciosus. The sequence goes on along the minus strand of OZ010791.1, from coordinate 367,913,091 downwards.
TAAATATTTTTAAATTTTTGTTATTTTATACATTTTACGTATTTCTAAGTATAAATTTAGAACATGTATGATACACAAACAAAATAAAATATTTATATAGCAACAACTCTCTTATTATTCCATTTTAAATGGCGAATAGCATTGTGCGTTATACAGAGTATACGGAAAGAAAACACTCATTTTTATGTTCATATTATGTGATGATTGTACGTCATTTTATGTCAGCGGTAATAATAACTTTTATTTTAAGTAAATGGAAATGCCTTTTCCTTTAAGGATAAAATATCCATTCAAAATAGGAATAAATTACAAGATAGGTGGTTCATTTATACTGTTGGTGGACACCTGAAAAGCCTAGAAACAAAGTAACTTATCACAACATATTCGAACCAGGGGCAAGATATTTAGAACAATGTGTTCTACTTTAGATAAACACTGTTCTGAACAACCACCGATTTAGTAGATGAAGAAAATATCGCGTCAATAAAAAGTTATGTTTTAAAGAACCCCACTTCCATTTGCTCGGCATCAAGAGAAAGAGGGATTTAAAATTCTCTGCCGTTCCATTTTAAATAATGTTTGAAATAGAAGCATCATTACTTACAGCTATTCCCTTTCGTGGACTGGAATTACCGTATAGAATTTTTAGTAATAATATTGAGAAAGAAGAGAGATTATTCAATACTTTATGGTAGTATTTTATAAAATTTAAAGGCTATTTCCATATCAGTGGTTTTCTAAATAAGCAGAGCTACCTTTATTCAATTAATTGTTACCATATGCTACTGCATGAAAAATCACTGTCATATCAAAAGGAAAAAGACTGGTGTGGAGTGGCACTAACAAATATAATGTATCTCACCCGCAAGAAAAGAGACACATCTCGGTGAAAGCAAATTTCAAGGGAAGGGCAAACGAAAATCTGCATGATTTTACTATAAGAAGTAATTATAGCACTCAGGTATGGATGCAGGTGTGAAAAAAGTGCATAAACGTATAAAACCCTTAAAAGAATGAGGACGTAGTTTGGTTTGGAGGGCTGATAAATTTTACATCCTTAAACAATCCATCCCTCTTTTGTGGACGCGAATGGACATGTAGCGTACTAAAATTATTCTCCGTATAACTACAACTTGTGACCCTTTTTCTGTAGCAAGACGCGCCTATGTCAGACGTATTTGTGAAATAAATTGAAAAGTGACGTTTTGTGAGGTGTGTCACTTTTCTTGCGGGTGTGCGTTGTGTTATTATCTTTTGAGGAAAGGAACATTGAATGTTATTTAAATAGATCTGAAAGATCCTTGACTAGAAAATTATATTTCCTATCATTAAACAATGGAGTAGCATTTTAGATCTCATATATGTACAATACTGTACGCCTTTAAATTTTGCGATTGTCGTTCGCGATTCTCAAGATATTTAGTTTCATGGAATATGGAAAATGGCTAGAAGCCTTGATGATTAAATCTTGCAACCTTTTTATGCGAGTTTGAGCTAATCAAGAAGTTGAAAACCCTCGTCAATGAACTGTTAATAAACGTTAAATAATAACGAGTAATTATTTCAAAACAGCTCATACCCCCTCCACCTCCCAATTTCTTTTATAAAATTCGTGGATTGCACAGAAACGTATACAAAACTGTACTGACTGCACGGTTCAGGCGGAATTCTAAGGGGATTTTGTAACAGAATTTCAATGCCTTAGTCATTTCTGGTCTGGCGTACTATTAATTGTACATGTATTTTCATTGCATATTATTTTAACTTAACAATTACTTTTGTTACTATCTACATGTAGTATATATCTACAGTTTTCTTATTATGACTTTATTTATGTTTTTGCATTTAGTTATAATAATAATAATAATAATAAATATTTGCTTAATTATCTTTGTACCTCTGACGATTCTTTTGATTTAAATATATATTTCACACTTTAAATTTAAAATATAGTTTTCTTCATTAGCCTATTGTTATATGAATTTGAAGTGGGTAGCATGTAGAATAACGACAATCGTTAGACTTCAGACAATGATTCTTGAAAATTTAGTAAATCTATTTCCATGGATGCTATTAACATTTTATACGTAAATTTATATTCTTACTCAGAATTGACAAGAAATCTGACTCGTAAGGTTTAAGATTGAATCACCAAGTACATTTTAAATGGATAGTCTGTGGAATTAAACGCAGAATAGAATTATAGAAAACAAATATAGGCATCAGGTTGCAAATAATGTCTTTTTGAAATATTTAAACATATATCTTGGAGTATTGTCATTGAAATTCAAACAATTTGAATTTTTTTATTTCAAACATACTTATTATATCATATTTGGATTATAAAAGGAAAGTAACTCTTTGAAACTGTCTAACAGCTATACAGATATAAAATTTGGATTACATAATGTGTAATCTCTTTAAAATTTCTGTATTATGAAAGCAAGTTGAATTTTTTAATTCATTCTTAGGTATTTTTTTTAAATATGTAATACGTCATTAGATATTACAAACAGTCTATTCCTTTTTACAATATAGTTTAATATTTAAAACATGACAACAATATATTACTATGAATATCGCTATATCGCTATTTTACGGAAATCTTTGGAGATTTTGAATAATTTACTGATAAGTCTGCTCATAAAATTAAGTATCGGACAGTTTTTGTAAAAAAAAAAAAAAAAAAAAAAAAAAATCACAAATAAAAGAGAAATAGTTAATAGTATGAAGTATTTTTGTCTGATATGGCTCAACATAAACCTGAACATATTCAAAGATGTGTGTTCAAAGATATGTGAATAATTTCTATGAAAATTGTATAATTATTGTGGACTCTTTTAGTGCATAGAGGAGAAATTATAACACTTAAAAAAATAATAATGAAAACATTGTTGTTAATTTTTTTTCGAAAACAGCAAACATGATGAATATAACAAACTTATTACACTGCATATCAAATGCTTATTCAAATCAAGCCTTCAACATATGAAAAGACACGATAAAGAAATGATGAGGAACAGAAACTCATTACATTGTTTATCATGATTATTGCAAAAATTTTATAAATTTAGTTCAACATCAGTCATATTTTTCATAATCTACATTAACTTGGAGTTCTATTATCTGGGCTTAGTCTGTAGAGCTGTGCACATAACAAGACAGACGTTATTGCCAATAAGGGTATCAGAGTAGGATATGCATGTTGGTTGTCAGGCTGGGTGGCACAAACGGTAAGGATTAAAACGTAATTCAACGAGTCCCACCATGGCCATTTTTTCGCTCAGTATTCAAATACAACTTTTAAATGATATAATTTCTTACAACTGTGTATGATATTTAGGAGGGAAACCTATAAAAATTAACAAAGATATTTTTAAATGTGGTAAATTTATTTTCAAATTTTCACGCCGATATTTCTTATTTTGGCAACATCATAGTTAAATTGATGCTTTTTACAGAAAATTATGCGTTGTTATCTATGTCTTAAATTGTCTCAATCGTACTACAAAAACCACTAAAAGTTTCTTGAAAATGGGTTTTCATATTTTAAAAAGTTATACAATTTATTTTTTATTTACATTATTAACACATAGTATCATTAATAAAAATATGCAGGACAAACTGTATGAATACATATATATTTAAGATATTTTTTTAAAGTGAAAGCTACTTTTCTCACAAATAATCTTTTTGAAAGATAAGACAGAATAACTCACTGAGATTGATAATTTAAAAAAACACTGCTGTGTGTGAATGATCTCTTTAATTAAGGCAAGAAAATTTAACCCCATACATTGTCTGCCTATAAAGGTGGTATGAATCACAGATTGAGCGACAGAAATATTCTTTAATGTCTAATAAATTGTCTTTAAATGTCTGTAACGATCTACGCACAAGGCACCGAAATATAAATCCTTTAGCCAAAATACAACACAATACCTAAAATGTGAATCTAAAAAAAAATATGTAAATATTAACATAATTTCCAAGTAATTGTTAAAATTTTTAAAGTTTAAATAAAACTATATTTGAAATAATAACACTGTATTTACATTAAATACTCCGTCATGTTCAATTAAAATAAAGTAGTATTGTATTACTTCGAATATTGTCAGTTCGAATGTCAACGCACGTTGAAAACCTGCTGTAATCGCTTGTAGAAATAAAATATCACAATCATTTCCATAACTACAGAATCATCAATTGTGTTTCTAATCAAATACCTCTCCACTGATAAACCATTACATGTCATAAGTATTCTTTTTTTATTCAATAACAACATTACTTAAAAATAAAATTAAACGTTAACATAATCTGTATAAGATAAATTATATTTACATACATTGTTTTACATATTTGTCTCACAGAAAAAGTTGTGTAAAGAAGACTTCATTTCCAAAAACCCTCAAAAGATGAATTTAACCTAAAAAAGGAGTATATGTTAGATAAATATTTGCAGTAAGAAAAAATAAAATATTAAAATTAAACATTTGTGAAGAAAATGCTAAAAGTTGAATAAAATTTTGAAACAACGTTACATAACGTAAAGAAGATGTGATAGTAAGATTAAATTGTCAAAAATATATTTCTATTTCACATTTAATCTTGATTGAAGGAGGTTCTGTTCTTTCAAACAAAATATATATGAATACATTTTGCTTGAATGTATGGGATATAATTTAATATATTTGACATTGCATCATATTTTTAAAAAGAGAAAAAAAAATAATTAATTCTTTATCATAGATATTTAATATAAAAAATTTGCATTTTATTTTTAATTCAAAAAAATATTTACATCCAATCAATATTAAACTTGATTTTTTCTATACAGTAGTATACCTTTTTAAAATTGAATGTAAGCTTAGAAAAAAGTCCTTTAATAGGTTTTAAGTTTGAAAGAAGTGTATAACACGATTTTTTCAGAACTTTCATGTTACTACGTCTGATGAATATGATATACAAAGTTTCATGGATTCATTTATTTAAACAGCTTCACGAATATGTGTGCTGGCTTAAAAAACAGCATATTCGGGACGCCTTTAAAAATAAGAATATCCACTATACTAAAACATGTGCGTCACATTGCGCTTAATAACGAAATATTCAATTTTTTTTCTTATTTTTCACACTATTATAAATAAAAATAAGTTTTATAATTTCGGTTTCATAGATTTTAATTACGTGACAAACATAAATATAATAAATGCATAGCAGAATGTTTCATCGTTTAAAAATTGTCTAAAAGATTATGTATGAAAAATTTCCATTTAAACTTATTTTTTATTTCTGATAATCCCGATTTATTAAACATTTCAACAGTTATATATTATTTAAGCTGGTATAAATGTTGCATTATTATAAATACTTATATTTTAGTAAACATAATTCAATAATAATGACTATTAGAAAATAATTTAACTTATTAAAGTTAAACTACACAAGAATGCGAGTGAAATAAATGAATATTTTGTATTTTTTTTTAACATGTGTAATAATTACATCAATGAGTAAAATTTCATATTAGATTTAAGCATCATGAATATCGATCTTATTTTCAAGAAGCCATTAATCAAATGCTTTAATGTTTATCTAGGAGATTATACCGGGAATTTCCACTTCCTTTAAATCACAGGGAGTGCAATAATCGTATAACTCTTTATATTCCAATAGTTGCATTGTATAGTAAATATGCTGAGTTGTACAATATTGGAAACCAGTCATGAATTTAACAAAGATATTTCCAGAAATTATTAAATGTTACTAAGTATATAGGGAAGAATGATTCGTATGTTTATCATATACGAAATAATATTAGCCTTTCAAGAATTACACTGGTCTAATAATTTAAAATTGTTATTTTACACAAAATACATTAACTCTAGAATTATACTAATGTTTTGTACAAAAATAATAAACAGAATGAAGTTTTGGTAGTAAATATAGATTAGAAAATTAATGTGTCACATTTAATTCTATGTTTAAATAGTGAAAGTTTTAAGGTAAATGCACCTGCAGTGTACCAAGTAACAGTGTTGGGTAACTGATTTTTAAAGTTTAAAAACAATCGCGAAATGCATTTCTTGAAAACGATTGAAATAAATATGATTGACTAATATTCTTATATTTTATCTTTCCATAAGTTCTTTGGAATAATTGTTTTTTCTTCTGGTTTATTTGTTTATCTTTTAGAGTGTCTTCAAAATTTTTGAAAATTCTTAAAGATTTCGTTTAGTGATGTTTTTATTTTAAACATTTTTTCCTTTAATATTATGTTTTATTTTAAATTGAACTACTGTTTATACACTCTATTACATTGCATATAATTTCTTGTATAAGCCGAAAACTTGAAGATTCATGCATCAAAAATTTACAAGGCCCACTATCATAGAGTAAGGTAACATTTTTTTTTTTCGAATTCATTTATCGAAAAAGAATATTCAATCTTTTAAATAAAATTCATTTTCATATTTGGCAAAGACATACATTTGAGTACATGTATTATTCTTTGTATATTCTGTAATAATATTAATAATAAAATACATACATATTTCCATATATTTACTAAGATTATAATTTTGATGTTATTTCATTATTTGAAAAAAAAATCAGACTTTCTGTTTTTTATTTTTTTGCCGAATTTACAATTTTTACTTTGTAAATTTAATAATTATCGATGGATACGCAACAGGATACAGCCGTTTGAGGCAGCAAAATTTAATATTTATTATTTCTTATTCAAAATTATGAACAAGAGAAATATAAAGTAATACGTTATTTGATTTACTGAAGCATTATATAATACTTACTCTTTTAGCGAAAGAGTGTAGGCACGTTTTATATGACCTTTAATAATTCCATTATCAATCTGTCAGATTTTTTGCAGGATTTGCCATGTATATATTATTAAAATAAATATTTTTACAATAGATTAATTTTGTAACTGTAATTCTAATTTATATAATCATTCCAGAAATCAAGTGATAATTTTTAGCTACTGAAACAATTCATTAACGTTTCGTCACGTAGAGAAAAATAGACTGGAAATTCTAGATCATTTCGTCTCTTCAGCTTAATATTTTATCCTATTTTCATAGCTCGAAAAAATATATTTCTAGTTTAGGTATTCAGAAAATGACTACCTATTTATTCTATGTGAAGAAGGTATACTTTCTTCTCAGTGTATATCGCAGCTTATAAAATAATGAAATATTGTTATTCGTATTGTTATTTAAATTTGTACAAAAACACTTAAATGCATATCACCCATGTTAATAACGGTCGGTTAATTTAAGAAATAAACAAGCCATACAAAAGATGCTAATAAGATGATTATAATTATTATGCTTCGATTGATTTACTTTGCTTCCGTAGACTTCGAACCAAAATATGGCCTGTTTCGCTACAGCTTTACAGGATTGTCATGGATTTACATTCTCTATTTTTGTATACTGAATATGAATGGTAATTTTTTAACTGATACCTCTGATATAGTCATCCAAAATTAGATGCTAGAACATAACATGGATTATATATATATTTTGTTTTATTAGGAAATATATATTTAGAAAAACATTAATGATAGTATTCGAACCACGTCAACAATAGGATGTTAATTAAAGCAATCTTTCAATTAAAATCGAATTTAAATAATCATAAAACAAAACTGTTTCACAATATTTATATGTCTCATTTATATCAATTGTATCAGTATTATTTCTTCAAACATTTTGAAAATAAAATTGAAATTTACGAAATAGCCTTTTTATAAAATTTGGGGTAGCGAAGATAACAATTAAGGAAAACAAAAAAGCCGTTGGGTAAAGTAATACTATAAATGTAATAAAACCTCGAAATAACATTACATAACGTCGCGTATATACTAATAAGATTAAAAGATATAAAAGCTATTTCTGTTTCATATTTGATCTTTTATTGAATCGAGTTTGATTTTCGATTAAGAAATATTAAAACATGTATCATGAAATAGTATCATATTAAAAACTACTTTCGACATTTTGCCTTATATCTGAAAGAACATAAAATGAAATAAATACGTTTATTTGGAATTGTAATCCAAGAATTTTGATTTTATTTTTAATGTGTGGTTTTAAGTATATTTACAATACTGAAATAAATGTTGTCTATTTTTAAAGAGATACAAATAAGAGGAATACAGTATGTAAAATAACAATTTAAGTATCCAATTTTTATTTTAGTTAGATTTCGTATGAAATACTACATATTGGCGTCGTTCCTATGTTGGAATTTCTGAAAAATTTTTGCAGATCTACACTGATCATGACCCGTAGAGCCCAAAACCACCATCAATAAAAAACTTTATCTATCTATCTATCTATCTATCTATGTATCTATATATATCACTTTCTTCTGGACACGATAACTTCCACAATTCTGCACCAATTTTTCCAAACTGATACATAAAATCAAGGGGCGTAAAATCTCAGTCAAGTTCGTTAATGGGCAAAATCGAACCAAGGGGAAGGAAATAGGGAGGGGTTTTGTGAAAACCGAAAAAAACACATAACTTCTTAAATTTTGTACATATCGAATCAGTTTAAAGTTTTTGTTACTTCTAAAAACAGGTCCAAAAATTTATGTATCACAGATTTTTGATAAAGTTAAAAATGGGCTCAAGGGGCGCAAAAAGTAGGGTTTTTGGGAGAAACAAATTCATAACTTCGTCAATTCTCAAGATATCAAATCCAATTAATTTTATCTGAATTTCCTTAACATTATCTACAACTTTTATATTCACAAGTTTTTTATAGGACCAATTCGTACCTCAAAAAAAAATTAAGAACGAAAACAAAAAGGGCGTTTGAAGATGAAAAAAATTCATAACTTCGTCAATTCTCAAGATATCAAATCCAATTAATTTTATCAGGAATCTCCTTAACATTATCTACAAATTTTATGTTCACAAGTTTTTGATAGGACCAATTAGTACCGCACAAAAAAAAATTAAAAACGAAAACAAAAAGGGCGTTTGAAGAAGAAAAAAATCCATAACTCCGTCAATTCAAATGATATAAAATCCCCATGAATTTATCACATATCTTCTTAATATTATCTACAACATCTATGTAGACAAGTTTTAGATAGGACCAATTCTTACAGCAAAAACAAATTAAAAATACATAGCGGTTGAAGAAAAAAATCATCATAAGGGTGTATTCAAATCCAAACTGCTTATTTTCTGACTCATTTTACAATCCATTTTTACTCTCAAAGGTTTCCAATTGGTACATTTTTCTTACTCAGAAACTATATAATGTACTGTAATGGTAAATTTTTTGATAGAGGCAGAATATATTTTAAAACATGCTGTCAAAGTGGGCCTTTTGAACCGAATTTCCCGAAGAGGATTGTGTTGGAAAAATCATCGTATTAAGGAAGTATTCAAATCCAAACTGCTTATTTTCTGACTCATTTTTAAATTCATTTTTGCTCTCAAACTCATCCAGTTGGTAGATTCGCTTATTCAGAAACTGTATAATGTACCGTAATGATCGATTTTTTGACAGAGGCAGAATATATTTCAAAAAAATGATGTCAAACTGGGCATTTTGAACTGAATTTCCCGAAGCGATTGTGTTAGAAACGAAAAATATTGTCTTACTGAGAAAATAATTGTTTATATATCAAGTTTTAATTAATTGAACGAAAATTAAAAACACAGGTCGCTTATAAATCTCTTCAAAAATCACGTCAACAAGTTCCATGTTTCTCCTATTAAAAATGAATCTGGAGTTATGCCAGAAAATTTCGAGTTGTGCATGGAAAACTATTTTTTTGAATACCGCCCCAACATGATTGTGATAAAACCAGTTATTATATAAAAATGGAATAAAAACTCGTCAAAAGCGGCCAGATAAAATTGTGGTAAAAGTGGATAAAAAGTGAGTTTATCTCTAATCATGATTTGGTTTTTGTTTGTGAAATTAGCATGCTTAAACCGTGAGTAGTCGCGTCTTTTTTTAGAACGCTAGTAGTCGCGCTCGGTCTATTTGCCGCCGTTCCCGTTTGGCCGAAAAAACAGAGGAAAATTGCTGAAAGATCGAAAACGGCGAAAATAAGGGGGAAATATCGCTTGAATGCGATAAGATAAACGCTATAGCAATTAGCACGCATTTACGTTAAGTATATATTTGGTTAACATTTAAATAAATGTTTAATAACATTTTTGTTCCTCAAAATTTGTAAAAATGATAAAAACTATTATAAAAACTGACAAAATTTGTAAAGATTCAATGAATAACAAATTAAAACAAATTTTCAGTTATAAATTTGAAATCATGATACATATTTTTCGAAAGAACAGCAGCGCAGTCATGTTGGTTTTAACGGTGGTCCGGCACTAGGAGCTAATTAAAGTTGAAAAAATGTATTTCTAATATATTTTTCTTACCATATCTATACAAATAATAAAAAAATGAGATAAAAAAAACTACTAATTTGAAATTATTAATATAACAACAGTAGCTACTTTTTATTTCATTATTTTTTTTTCTTGCCGTTGAGTCGTTTTTGTGTGTGCAACTTTGGAGATTTGTTAATTCAATACTTTTTCTCAAGTGAAAATATATGAACGAAATGATAATATATGCATGAAAATATACGGACATATTTCAGGGTGAAGCAGCGTTCTTTTTTTATCCTCCTGGGTATGAACTTCGTATATATGAAGTAAATAATAAGTAATAATTTAATAAAATCCAATATTTTAATTCTATAAATTTCCACTGTTTTTTTTTTTTTTTTTTTTTTTTGAAAAATTTGTAAAAATGATAAAAATTGTTACATAAACTGACTGAATTTGTAAAGATACAATGGATAACAAATTAAAACAATATTTCAGTTATAAATTTGAAATCGTAATTCATATTTTTTGAAAGGACAGCAGCGCAGTCAGGTTGGTTTTAACAGTGCTCCGGCACTAGGAGCTAATTGAAATTGAAAAAAAATACATTTCTAATATATTTTTCTTACCATATCTATCTATACATATAATAAAAAACGGAGATAAAATAACTACTAATTTGAAATTATTAATGTAACAGCAGTAGCTACTTTTTTTTTTCGTTGAGTCGTTTTTGTGTGAGCAACTTTAGAGATTTCATAATTCAATACTATTTCTCAAATGAAAATATATGAATTAAATGAAAATATATGCATGAAAATAAATGAAACAAATGAAAAGATACGGAGTTATCTCAGCGTGGGGCAGCGTTCTTTTTTCACCCTTCTGGGTACGAGCTTCGTATATATGAAGTAAATAATAAATAATAATTTATTAAAATTAAATATTTTATTTGTATAAATTTTCACTGTGGATTTTAATCCCACTTACGGATAAATAATTTTATAGAACCGAACTGACAAAAGGTTCATTTTGATTGTACCGCTTCATTTAATTAAAATAAATATACATTTGTGCATATCAATCCATGCTCTGAATAATTCACTAAAAACTTTTTCTTACAATACATAGCAAAATATTAAAAACATGAAGATAGCAAATTTTCTGATTCTTCATTATCAGTTTCCACATCTTCGTTTAGAATTAAATTATTATATTCTTCTGGTGAACTGCCTTCATCACTAATGTAATCCTCTTCAAAATTATCAAAAAGTTTTAGAGCTTCTTGAATAGTTAAAAACTGTTTACGAGACATTGTTAAAATAATCAATTAGTCTATGAGAAAAATATCAGAAAGAGAAAAAGAGAGAGAGTGCAAACGGAAGAGACTCCGCGAACCCTTCTTCCGCCTTCCAGGAAATTCGGGGGAATGGGAATGAAGAATGGGTAGGGAGAAAAGAAAACAACTAACGCTGGTGATCGCACGCCGGTCATTCAGACCGAATTTAACTTTAAAATGCTATAAAACCCTGACAAAACGCAGGAATGACTTGTAATTTCTGTAAACAGAAGGTCGAACAGTGAAGGTCAGCTATGCGGCATTCCACCATTGTAACTTTAAGGGGAGATGGGTTTTAGGAAGATATACGAATTTTGGCAGGGAAAAGACCAACGCGCGACTAATAACGGGTTAACTTCGAAATCTACCTCCGCCTGTAGGCCGGGCCGGCAGGGATTTTTTTAATTTAAAACGCGACTGAGTTTGATATTGATTTTAGTTGATAGAAAAATGAATAACATTTTACAGTAAAAACAACATGATTATACTATAAAACAGCTTTTGAAGAGATTGTGTATGAACTAGTTTTTCACGATAAACAGCTCAAACTCATTTGAGTAGTTTAAATATGTAAACAATTTGCAAACGTATAAGTTTTCTATCCGTCAAAATTTTGTTTGTATCATAAAATGAAAATATATACAGCGTAATATTTATTTATTTTTTGTTTTTATAATTATTAGTATGTATTTTTTGCAAATAAAAAGAAGTCTATATTATTTCTTATATATAATAAATAAATGTATGAAAACCTCAAAACATAAGGAAGTGTCGTCAGAATATATTCACAATTAGGAGGAAAAATATCCACAAAATTGCGTATGGTCTGAGTTATATATCAGGCATATTCGAAAACAATATAATCAGGCTAACCCAATACGAATAATCCGGGTTTTACGGAAAAGTTCACGATTTTGCATAATATAAATGAGATTCTTTTCTGCATTTAAAACGCAACTAGATTATTTACATTTTGTATACAGGGTGCATAGAAAAGTCCCTTTAACTTGAAAATACTTGCGAACGGAGAGAGCTACAGGTAAGTAAGTGAGTTAACGGTATAATAAAGCGACTACGCCCGACCTAATGCAAATGCCAAGAATGCCGCTAGTAGCGACATTTGGAAGATAGCTTTTGCAAATCTAAAACAAAATGAGAGAGAGCGAAATGTCCCGTTAGAATGCTTTAGAGCATCAGTTAATTAATACGAAACGACATTTGGTCCACACGCCTAAGATAAATAGTCGACTGTATACCCAAAAATGTCCGTATTCGATGCACTCCATTTTGTGCAAACGTTTAAAAGGCATAGTCAGAAGTAGGAAGAAATACGCCCAATTTATTGCATAATTACTTACTTACGTCATTACATTTTGATAAGATCACACAAAAAAGACAAATTATCTCATAAAGATAAAAAGTTAATGTTCCGTATGTTCTAAAAGTTCTCTGTTGCTCTCACGATACACGTTTGTATTCGTGAGAGTAATTCTGCATGCACATTTCTCAGAATAGAAGGTGTAACACTATTGCAAAAATCTTGAATACGAAGACGTAGATCCAGCACACTTTTTAGGTGTAGTTGCATAAACCTGATCTTTTGTGTAACCCCACAGAAAGAAATCCAAATTAGTGAGGTCCGATGATCGTAGAGGGCATTCAACACTACCAATATACCTGAGAATTTGTTATCCAAACCAATCTTTGGGAAAACTTCACACTGCAGCTTGCTCGTGAACAAGGGCACCGACACGTAGGAGCCACAAGTCCCATAATAATCCGCAGGGGAATATCATCTACAAAGTCAGGTATGAAATTCTGTAATAGTTGGAAGCACGTCCGTTTAATGTGTCGTCGTACAACACAGGTCCCATTAAACGATCCTCACAGATATCACACAACACGTTACTGGAGCAGCGTACTTGGTGTCTGGTTGACAATCCCCACGAGGGATTTTTCATCTTCCATTAGGCTGCCGCCATCTTCCGGTTTAGTACTCCGGTACGTTGAAACACTGGCTTGTCCGACCAAAAAATCTGAGTTACCTCCAACATTAACCAACGCCCAGATGCATGAAACAAACCGACGCTCACTATCCCGTGGTAACAGTGCTTGCTCCAGGGTTACACGATAGGGATGTGCATGTTGACCATACAATATTTGGTCCCATGTTAATTATAATCCATGCTGATATCTCTTGAACTAATGGATTGTTAATGGTCTTGTGTTAATGGATTAGTACATATGCCAAAATACTATCTGGAGCTGTAAGCATGCCTGCGCTCACTGGTCTGCCAGAAAGCGGACGACTTCTATTGCTACATGTTTCCCTGAGCCTTCGCAGTATATTTCCGATGGTAAGTACAATGAATGTTGCAAAAATGGAAAACGAACGGCATACTCCCATGCAGCATGCTTCTGAGTTTCGTTGGCATTCGCCGTAAATAATCCCCATCTCGCAATATTCGAAGTCAGTGAAGCTCGCCATTCCCACACAGCTCCAAAATTCTAACTTCGAACTCCAAGAAAAGATTATTTGTAATACACTACTTTAAGAAATGTACTTTTTGTATGATCTCATTCTTTTAGGATCATTCAGAAATTCCATTTTCTTTGCCACTCTCATAAAAGAATACGTGTTTTTCAGCTCGTCGCTAGGCATCGATTAAGATTACAACAACACAGAAAATAATAATTTTAAAATGAAAACGTTCGCACGTTCGGATTAAAATTATCGTCTGCCATCGATAATTTTATGCTATGAGATTATGCTGTTTGTATCAAGCTAGCGCCAACACATTTTAAACTAAAATTTTAAACGCATTGGAAATTAAAGTTTTACAGACGTTACAGTACAGTACAACGTTACCATGTGCAATTGCGTACTGCTACATTTCCGAAATGCGAATATGCAGAGTAAAATCGTCGAGCATGGATTTCGGATATTTATGGGTATAGTGGCGACGATTTATCTTATCTGTGTGAACAAAATGGCGTTCCGTACTAATTAATTAATGCTCTAAAACATTCTAATAGGAAATTTTGCTCTACTTCTTTTCGTTTCGATTTCCAATGGCTATCTTCCAAGTTTCGCCACTAGCGACGCTATTGACTCTTCTATTAGGTCAGGCGTAATCGTTTTATTGTACCGTTAGCTCACTTACATAGCTGAAGATCTTTCAGTTCGCAAATATTTTCAGGTTAAAGGGACGTTCCTATGCAACTTCTTTGTTTTTATTGCCCATACTTTACACTAAAAAAAAAAAAAAAAAAAAAAAAAAACGTTTTTAAAATTTTCCTATTAACCCACAGCGAAATATATCACTAATTATAGCAATTTTGGTGATTCTGATTATTATTGTGTTTAAGTTATATGTCAGTTAAATTTGCGTTTTGTTTCATTATTTATGATAATAAGTCATTACCATTAACTTAATCAGTATACAGCAAAATTTTTAACTCAATGCTGTCTAGAAATAGTTTCAAAGACAATTTTGCAATATTAACTTTATTTTTTTATCAGCGTTGAATTATGCAGCATTTATATATTTATATGTTAAAATCAAAAATTTAAAATAATATGGTGGTGAAATTTCCTGATCGTATTTTCAGGAAAAGTTATTTTCTTTTCCTAGCGAATTACACCATTCCATAAATTAGTTTAATTATCTAAGATTAACTCAATACAGATATGCTAATGAAATAACTGAAACATGTTAGTGTTTCTGTGACCAAGTAGCATAATTTAACGCATGATGTTTCTCTCTCTACGCATTTTCATATCAGTTTTAGGCAAAATGGATATCGATCTTATCTTCGGGCAGCCGTTAATCAAAAGCTTTGATGTTTATGTAAGAGATTGGGAATACCAACTTCCTTTAAATCGGAAGGAATGCAAACATTACACAACGCTTCATACCCCAATAGTAGCTTTGCATATCAAATATATGGAGATGTTCAATATTGGAAACCAGTCACTGAATTAACAAAGATATTTCCCGATTTCGTTTAGTATAGTAAACCTATGAGATAGCTTGATATGCTTGCTAATTGTGAAACCACATGATAAAGAATGAAATTTTTCTGTAATTATTAGAATTTAAGTCATAAACATAAATAATATTAAAGGTTTATTAATGATATTATAAAACTTAGTTTAAAAATTTTTGTTCTAAAATTTAGAAGAAGAATCTTTAAATTTTAAATATCTAAATATGGAAATGAATTCGTTAAACGTTAATTACGATATATGAAATTTTATTACAATAATTTACATTTATTCCAACATCCACTCTTATTAAAGTATTTTATTTTCATATTCAGTGTAAAATTATGTGTAGAGTGTTGTTTTCTTTCGCAGTTCTTTCATTCTTTACATAAGTTATAATTTAAATTTCATATTTATGATATATGTTAACTGTTGCATTTTAAATGTAAGCAAATTAATTTAAATCTAAAAATAAAACATATAAATTGTAGCTTGAATAATCACGTATATGTATGTATATGAATATACAATTAAAATTTCTTTTAAAAACGTAAGTCAAGGTATTTTACAAGCATTTTGTATTTAGACAGTTTGATTAATACTAATAAGCCTAGAAAAATAAATTACACTAATAAAATTATAAAAATTAAAAACATAAATGAAATTGAAAATAACCTTTAAAAAATATTAAAATAATAATAAAAATGCAACACAAAAATTAATGTTAAAGTTTTATAGGAAAAATTTAGCAAAAACATTAGATATATACTGCATATTTAACAGGAAAAACTAATTATGTTTCCGTTCTTTGAAAGCAGGGTCATGTCATTTAGTTTACAATTACAGCAAAATTATCCTAATTACTGCCCCGGTCACATCTACCTTGGTACAGGCTTTTCATATAAGTTCAGAGAAGTAGTAGCATAATTCGATTTGTTAATAACTTAAATATCCGATTAAACAAAACACATGATTAAATAATTTTAATAAAATTATGCATTCAATAACGCAATTCTGAAAGCATGTATTTAATATATTTGCATATTTTATTGATGTTGTTTTTCAGAATTTAAACGGTAAATATTTAAATTTTCTATAAGTAATCATTCATATTTCATATAATAAAATACATGTTTAAGCAGTTATTAATCCATAATTTTATTAATATGTATAATGAAGAAAACTACGTTTAGGAGTGTGGTTTATGAGTGCAGCAATGCTTGCTAGAAACTTATATACATTTTTAAAGGAATCACGAACATTTCCTAAATAGATTTGTATAACTGTTTTATTAATAATATATTTAATTAATAATATATTTTGCATAGCTTTGCGAGAAACTGTTTAATTAATTTTTTTTTCTAGTTTTGTTTAAATTAGTGCAAATTTTCCAAACTTTGGGTTAACATGTGATATAAATCTATAAATCGTTATGTAAATCAGTAATAAATTGTAATAAAATATTATTAACGTAATGTTCTATTTAGTTAAGTTAGTCTCAAATTATACAACCTCCCATAATTGTTATTGTTGAATGCCCTATAATCATATACATTCTGGTAGTTTCAGTTACTAAGATATCTTAAAAATTCTACATTAAGTAATTGTTTTACGTATTTTCAGGCATATGCACTTGGTTTTTTTTTTCCCAAAATTATTTAATGTTTGAATTAGAAATTTATTTTTGCTGACTTCAATCTAAAATTATTTTGCAAATGACTACGTTTTGTTTATGTTATCTGTTTCGCACCCATCACAATATGTATTTTTGTTTAGAAATGTGTAAAACTCTGATTATTATTTATTTATTAAAATACAGTATTTTAGTTTTTCACTGTTGAACAAAGAAATATGAAATTTACTTTACAGATATAAAAAAAATTAATGGTGTTATTTGTTTATTTTAACAACTCCAAGCACGTAATATCGTAACGTGTTATTAACGTATATTAATCGTAACGTGTTTAGTCTAATGATCTAACTGCTCCGGGACATGGAGATGTTATGGGTCTTTGCTGTTTTTGCTTGACTGAAAATGAATACACAAACATTTTAAATGCCAAACGTAAGATTTTGCATCAGTATTTTAAAACAACTTATATATTTAAAGAAAACATTGCCTTGTAAAAATGATTTATTTTGAAAAACGTTCAAAATTTCAGTACTTTAAAAGCGACACATCTCTGAACAAAAATATGCTTTAACTTTTAACGAATTCTGACACTATGCCTGCCACTTTATATTTATGATATTATGGGTTCTATAGCTGTTTCTTTACTAATCTAGTCCTTGTTTAACCAAGAAACATTTAATTTTCCTATGAGCGAATTGAACGACATTAATTCTACAAATATCACGCAGAACATGAAGGTAGATAATTTTAGCTTGGTTATTTTTATTTTTTTATATATATACAGGGATTTGACAATTTCGACCAAGAAATTGAAAGGAGTGATAGTAAACATCAAGAGGATAAAAAATTTCCGTAGAACATGTGATCGCAAACCAATTTTAGTGGGTGAAAATCGCAAAAATAGTTATGAAGGGATACTTAGAAGTAAGTAACGTGAAGTGGACAAAATGACCTATAATTGCAGAAAAACATTTGACCTAAAAAAGGATTTTATTCTGGCATTCTTAACTGATTTCTAGAAGAGTATGACCCAGGTGCCATTATCAATGTCGTTCGGAAGAGCTACTAGGACAACAACTCTGAGGGATTTTACTTATGTCTAGCATAACAAAAAAATACTGTTCGAGAAGAAAATTTGACACATTTAAGAAGTTAATACAGACGTTAAAAATTCTCTGTTATGTAAGACAGATATTTTTGTCACTGGTGAAAGTTGTTTCTCTGTCTGTTTTAAAATGTTTATGACTGACGATAATAGGTGCACTCTTTAAATAATTCTGTACAAGAAACATATTTGAAGAACATTTTTTTGTAATATATATATATATATATATATATATATATATATTTTATGAGCTGAGACATAGTACTTAATTTTCCGAAATAAATGCTAGGTACGTTTAAAGATTAACAAATGTTCCTTTATCCGCTTTAGGTTTAACACATATTTGAAGGTCTGAAATTGAAGGAGAATTCATTAATTTGTTTTACGAAATGCGAAGTGTTTGGAAATATATTTTTATAGCAATACTTAATGCTTATATTCAAGTCGAAAACATTATAATTTGAAATTTATATATTACAATATAGTAGGTTGCCAAGCAGCGTAGGATAGACATAGCCCCCCCCCCTCCCCCCCCCCAAAAAAAAGTGTCCAGCGATAGAAAGGTAATCTCAATGTAGAATTGACCTAGAAAATATAATAAAATAATTATTTTTATCTGTCCAAACATTAGTGAAATATGCAGCCATTTTACAAATATGTTTTATTAGTGAAATGGTAATAATTGAAAGTAAAATATATGATTATAATTGCGAATTTCGGCATTTATAGTTGCATAAACAGTAAGATTTCAATGTTTAAAAGCAATCCTACTTATTTCATTGTAAAAAACATATGGGATAATAAACTTTAGCGTGTTCATCGATTTTTAAAATGCCGTTCTGAAAAGAAAAAAAAAACGAGCTTAAAGCTTATTTTATTTTTTTATTTACGACGCTGAGTTTTTCTGATAGCTCTAACATTGCTCTCTTAATTTCAAATCCGGTTCCAATATAATAAAATAAAATTTACGTCTGTAACTGATGCGCAAAGTACTTCGGGTGACAAGAAAAAAAAATGTAAGTGTTGTTCACGCTTATGTTCTTACCTCGTTAAATATGTTCTCGCTTTAATGTTAGTAATCAGTTACTACCTATTATTTATATTACGGATTTATTAATTTTTCGCTCTAAAATATTTAGAAATTCACTTAATTTCAATGAAAATAGATTCAAGGATGATAATAAGAAATAATTTACACTATGCCAAGAATTAGAAGGAAGAAGTTTTCGAAAACGTTAGACTCCAGAATTTAAATCTTTGACCAAAATTATTACTAGATGCAATTAACCCTGAGTTAAATATTTATCGAAAACATTTATATGATTATGAGCAGTTATAGCAAATCATTGATCAAGATAGAAATGTTTAAACACGAACTATTGCTTTAGAGCTTAACTTTTCACACAAAATAATAGTTAACGCTCTGAAACGCACAAATCTAACGTTTAAATTCACCCGTTCGGTGCCTCACAAATTAACTGCCGGAGACAAGCGCAAAAGAAGTAACTGTTGTTTGGCTTTGCTCAGAGATCAAAGAAAAGAGAACATTCTGGACAGAGTTGTGATCTCTGATGAAAAATGTGTGTACTACAACAATACAAGCCGTAAAAGAAGGTGGTCAGCACCTGGGGAATCAGCAGGCTCGGTTGCAAGACGTGCGCTAGCCAACAAGATAGTGCTTCAGTGCATTTGGTTGGGTTGCCGCGGAATTCTGTAAAAATAGTAGTACCTGAAAAGCGGACAGACTATCAACAGTGTAAGATACAGCAACATGCTAATCAAAGTTCGCCATGCCATTCGCTAAAAATGAAGATATGAGTTCAGAAGGAAGGTGGTTTCTTTCATCTGTACGCTATAATACTGATAACGCCCGGCCACTCGTAAGTATGATGACTGGCTGGACGCTCTAGAAGCTGGAGTGGGATTCCACCAACATCCACCATAGAACCCCGACATCGCCCCATCAGATTTCTATCTTTTTTCTCATCTGTAGCTGCATATTGATAGTGCAATCTTCGACTCAAATTAGGAGCTCATAAATGAGATCGATCTCTTCCTGGATTCGCGCACACCACAATTTTTCACAGAAATGATAGAAAAGTTGCCAAAACGTTCGCAGACGATTGTATATTTTAAGGAGGATTACAATCCTCATTCTCTTTGCTGATTTCGAATGTATTTATCATTTTACAATAAAAAATGTTTCGGAGTAAAACTTTTTACTCAACTTAATATATATATATATATATTTAAACCAACTAACTAAAATTTCCAAATCTCTCTTAAATGGCTACCCGGAGAAATATAGTAAAAAAGACATAATTTTGCATTAAAAAAAAAAGTTTATAACAATAAGATACAGAATCAGCTTGTGTTTATGTAAAAAAAAAAAAAAAAAAAAAAAAAAAAAAAATGTTTAATAAATTTTCACTTTATATTAATTTTATTTTATTTAAACTATTCATTTGTAGGAGTGTTCGTAATTATATAAGTATGTAGCACATATAGTCGTCGTTTGGTCCGTCTGAATATAGCAGGGCAAAAACTACCCAACCGAATGTTCTGAAATTTTAAACATATAATTGTAAAATTTTGTCGATACATTTAATTTTTTTTTTTAAATCAAATGTATAGTTTAATTACAGAGACAATCAAAATTTTTCCGTTACATTACGGCCAATGGGAAAAATTATTTCAAGTGGATTTTAATGAAGGTAAGGCGTTTCGAACAGAAGGCAATTGATATGCACTTATGTAGTGCCCTAAAATATACATTCAGTAACATGTGTGGTGCCAAAAATATTTATAAAATTAGTTATAGCACGAACGCACCTCATTTGCCACGTTCGACGGGCCATTTTCAACATGTTAATATTGTTCACACATGGTAAGTTATATTTTATATTAATTTGTATAATTTCTAAACATTTTACATTGAAATATTTTCATTAATTTCACAAAACTATTGCTTCGTTATATTTCTTGTAGTCTGCTCAAAATATACAACAATAAAGACGGTACGTGTATATTAAACATATACGTATATAGATGCAAATAGCAATATTTACTCATTTAGGTTTAAATTGTCAAATTAGAAAAATATAAACTAATACTGTGTGACACATCTACGCATTTTTAATAAGTTTATTATTCTGTGGACATTGATTAATAGTGATAAAATAACTAAAAAGGGATAAAAGAAGTAGGAAGACTTTTAATATTAATTTAATATATATATAATATTATTTCATTTTAAAATAAGGGACCATTTATTTCTTCTGAATAATAAATCTTCTTAGAAAATTATTGTTTCAACTTAGTTTATTGTTTCAAGAAGAGTTAAATTGCTAATTATTTTAAGCAGATAAATTTAAAAACACATGAAAGGACAATCGTAGCAAACTACTTTTTTCTGGAAATAATTCCGTGTACTGTGCAGAAGTATGAAAGTCCTTTTGAAATGATAGAGTTTAGGTACTGTCTCTAACAACAAATAGAGGGATAGCGCTTAAAGTTGACGCAATTAAATGAAAGTATGATAAATACACTATATGGCCAAATGTGACCGGTCACTTGCGATTTTAGACGATTTGTTAAATATATAGAAAACTGCATAAGAAATTAATCTAAAACTGCAGGTGTGTAAACAGTATAGTATAGGTCATATATTCCCGTGAAGATTTTCTTCCCGAAACCACATAGGGGAGTGTCAACAAATTGAAAAATAACGAATATCTTTTGGAAAACCCTGTAAAAACTAATGCAGCAAAAGCGTTCCAACTCAAGATTAATAATAAGTGTTTTATGGCAATATACTGTGTTCATTTATATGAGGATAGTACGCATACTCGTAAAGAAATTAAGGATTTTATAAAAACAGCCCCAAATTTTGCCAAGTTTTTTACTCATAATTTGCAGAGTTTTTAATATAATAAAAAGTTCTATTCAGAAAATACGACGAACAACATTGTACACAATACTCTGCAATCAGAATTAGAAAATAATAAAAATTGGAAGAAAAATCCGCAGGTTTACAAAAAATGTTTACTGCGCATGCGCGAATGCAATCAAAATATAATATGCATAATGTAATAGCTAAGTATATAGAGCATCTTTTTGTGAAAGTCTCAAAATCGTAGTTAGTAAATTCTGAAAATTATCGTCGATAGAAAAAACTCGAAATCCGTTGTTCCCAAAAAGAAGAAGAAATATGAGGGGTTGTATCAAATATTTGTTGATTAGGGCCAAGATAGCGTACACAATATTGCACATGCTACTATTTGGATACAACCCCTCATCTTTTTGCTTTCTTTTGGGAACAACAGATTTCGGGCTTATTCTATCGGCGGTAATTTTCAGAATTTTCAAGCATTGATTTCGAGACTTTCACAAAAATTGCGCGATATACTTTGCTAATACATATGCACATTATATTTTGGTTGCATTCCCGCATGAGCAGTGAAACATTTTTTTTTGTAAACCTGCTCATTTTTCATCCAATTTTTATTATTTTTTAATTCTGATTGCAGAGTATTATGTACAAAGTTGTTTGTCATATTTTCTAAAAAGAACTTTTTATTATGTTAAGAACTCTGCAAATTATACAAATGTATAATGTTGTTTGTCATAGTTTCAAAAAAGAACTTTTTATTATGTTAAGAACTCTGCAAATTATACAAATGTATAATGTTGTTTGTCATAGTTTCTAAAAAGAACTTTTTATTATGTTAAGAACTCTGCAAATTATAAGCAAAATGCTTGACGAAATTTGGGACTGTTTTTATAAAAACCTTAATTTCTCTACGAGTACGCATGCTATCATCATAAAAATGAACACAGTATATTACAATAAGCAACTTATTAAAAATATCGAGTTTGAACGCTTTTGTAACATTAGTTTTTACAGGGTTATTCAAAGATTTTCGTTATTTTTCAATTTGTTGACGGTCCCTTATGGGGTTTTGGGAAAAAAAATCTTCGCGGAAATATATGGCCTATACTATACTGTTTACACACCTGCAGTTTCAGATTAATTCCTAATGTATTACTAAAATCGCAAGTGAATGGTCACCTTTGGCCTTATAGTGTATATATCATCTATCTATCTGTAACTACCCTGGATTTTGCTCCATGCTAAAGAAAATGCAATGTCGTGTAATACAAGCACATGTTTTATCACAAATTATGCTATACATAGGAGGGTGTATCAATACGCTTTTGCCCTCGCCCAGAATTAATTGAGTGAAATTTATGAAATTGCTACATTTTATTTGTCATTTTATATATAGTCACCTTGCACAGTAACACATTTTTGCAACCGGTATTTCAAAGAGAGAGGGGAGGATGTATTCCAGAGGCGTTATAAAACACCCAAAGGGGGCGGGGGGCATTTCCTAACATTTAACGACCCTCACAAAGTCCTGTAACCACTTATTCAAACCATGCACCTCCCGAGTACCTTCCCTCAAATTTGCACTCCGGGGGAGGGGGGGGGGGTTTCTAATTTATGCGGACATCATTTATGCCCTCCGGGAGCAAATTTGGGGGAATGAGCTCAGGAGGTTCATGGGATGAATAAGTGGTCATAGCCCTTTCGTACTCTATATCACATGTAGGGGTCAGCAAAAGTTAGAAAATGACCTCCTTTGGGTCTACTATCGCGCATCCAGGAATACATACCCACCCCTCTCTTTTAAATACCGTTTTAAGAAATGTGTTACTATGCACGGTGACTATATAGAAAAGGTCTACACTGTTAAAAATATCCCTGTAAAATTAAAGGCAGAGGCCAGCAGCAGAGATTCTAGTCATACCCCGTAAAAATAAAATCCAGTGCCCATCATTTTTTTGTCAAAATGCACACCCTAGCGGAGGGAAATATATGGGGTCGTACTGCACTTTTTGACAACAGATGCGCTTGGACTGCAAGAATATATGGATTATCCTTAATTTTCAAAGTATATAAAAATAACCTTGTAAAACTATGGACAGAGGCCAACAGCAGATATTCCAGTCATACCCCTTAAAGAAAAAAAAATAAATAAATGCATGCCCATCATTTTGTGCAGCCCGTTATTTTACGGGGCACAGATATAATGCACTTCAAAACACAATAACACTTTACTTACTGTTCCGTAACTCGTAGCGCGTTAGATAATCATCACAGAATCGCTTTTTTGGCGGGTTAAAAAATATTTTACGGTCGCAGTTAAGTTACATTATTTTCCGAAATACGACTAAAATGAAGGTTTGAACCCTAGCGGAGGAAAATGTATGGGATTGTACCGTACTTTTTTAGTGGATCAGACCGTTTTTCATAAAAATAGGCTGTTGCCCATTGAATGTTGAAGAGCAAAAGCTCATAAGTTTATAGTTTCTTTCTGAGAGTGTAATACAATGTAACAATTTCATAAATTTATAATAATTTATATTATATTATATTATATTATAAATTTATAATAATTTTATTTCTATGCCTGGGAAAAAAACTTATTGATACATCCTCGTATATCACCTATATAATTTTCTATACAATTTAGTATAACACATTAGATTACAAGCACGTATGCATTTGAAACGATGTAAGAATAACTTGTAATATATATATAACTGAAAAACAAATAAAATGGTAAGTCTATATCCCCGTATATTTTTATCTAAAATCGGGAATATTTCAACGTAAAAACATTAGGCTACAAAAATTTAATGCTGCATGCATGCACCTACACTTGCATAATTAAATTTAAAATAACATGTATAAAATACATAAATTGAAATAAAATTAACTTTTACAATGTAAAAGAGAAATTTATAAAGTAATTCTAAGTGAAATGTATCTAATATTATATTTACTTTTTTAATTATTAATTATCCTTAAAAAGTTATATAAATCCGTTGTTTATCTAGGCCAAAATGTTCACTTGTAGTGTTATGGAATGTGTGAAGCTCTATACCATTTAGTAATGTTGATTCTATTAGATTTTTTTAAATTATTATTATCTAAGTAAATTTTAAATTATTCAAAAACATATTATTTTATTATTCAATAAAATTCATATAACTGAAAAATTTATTTTCTGTTTTTCAATTTAAATGAAATTGAAAAATCTTAAAATAACACAATATACTTTTAATACAAATAATACTACTAATTTATATAATTAATACTGTTAAAATAATACAATAATACTATTGATTCAAAAAATTCAGTAGAAAGTATATACGTTTGTTACTTTTTTTTTTTATAGATCTGAAAACAATCATGTTAACACCAAGTGTAATATTCTTACACTAGAATTTCGAACTCTTCAAGAATAAATAACCTGTGTTGTATAGGGCAGACCGGGGCTAGCTGGCTACAGGGGTAAGAAGACGCAGTCCTCATAAATCGCCTGTTTGTGGATAGATTGCGCAACCAGTAACAGAGTACCATTCTTCCTGCTTTTTATAATCTTCATTGTAGTTTTGCACTGTTACCTATGTGCAGCTGATATTTATTACGATTTTTCTGCTTTTTGCACCCATAAGTAATTTTTTGTTGCTTCATTATTTTTCTAATTTCTAATACTTAACTTAATAATTGCGATTTAACTTGTGCATTTTTTGTTAGTGTATGATCAACTGTACCTACCCCATATGTGATTTACTTGGATTATTTATGTTTAGAAGATTACGCCTCCCTTTTGTGAAGAAATTTATTATGGGGCTAGTAGGAGCATTGAACACGGGGCAAGTTGGCTCGGTGTTTAGTGTGTGCTGGAAGCTTGAAATAAAGCAAACAAAGAGAAAAGTGGTTGCAATGCAAGATTTTGGGCACATGAGGCTTGCCCAAACAGAGACACTCGATTTTTTTATTTATGAGAACTAGGGGCGCCATTTCAGAACTTTCTTGGGGGGAGGGGGGTGCAAAGATTTTTTGAGGAAAGTTATATAGGTAAGAGTAGGATCCGGGGATCAAGCCACTCCCCCTTCCCCGTATGAGAATCATTTACTTAGTCATGCTTATAATAACAGTAAAAACTTCAAATACGGAAACTCAAGAATCAAAGAACTATTTGGTTTTAAACAGGTTTCCGTCTTAGCTGGTAAATTTTTAATATATTGGATAGGAATTTTTTTTCTTTTCAGACAGGATTCTATTGTAGACAGGTTCCATTTTTACTGCTATCCTCAAAGGCTGTTAAACCATCCACTCTATAGAACGCTCTATAAATTATGAAAATGAAACCTGTCTATAACAGATTTCTTTCTAGAAGGGGATGAAATTAAATTTCGATGAACAAACATCGTACAATTGTACTTGCTGAGACGAAGACCTGTCTAAAGTGGAACTTTTTTCTAGTCCTTTTCGATTCCCTTTTTTCAAATTTTACTACAGGTGCGCCATTTCAAGAGTTTCCTGGCGAAGGACAAGGAAAATTTTTCATTGAGGAACAGGGAACGGTTCAAAATTGCACAACTTGCAGAACTGCTCAAATCACACATAAATCCCTCACAATAAAAAATGCTGTTCGTGATTTTGTCTCCATAACTTCTTTCACAGGCATGTGATTACTCCACATTTTTTTTTTTTTTTTTTTTGTGAAAGGTCGCATTTTATTTTATTTTATTTTATTTTATTTTTTTTATTTATTTTTTTTTTGTCGAACTCCGCAAAATTAATTCGTCAATGGGTTGCACAGAAAAGAGCGTGAATTTTGGTAAATTTTGAAAAAAGAAAGTCTCCAAATGGTCGCTTAAAAAATCGCTAATTTCTTCAAACGACTGTGGAAAATACTGCTAATTTCATCAGAGATCGCGAAAAGAAATACAGATTTCGTTAAATGATTGCACAAACTAAAATCTTGAATTTCGTAAAAAGATTGCGAAAAAAATCTCGAATTTCGTCAAAGATTGCAAAAAAATCACGAAAATTTAGTCAAACAATCGCGCAATAAAATGGAGGAGAAATACGTCAAACGAGCGCATAATAAGATCCGAAATGTCGTCTAACTATCGCACAAAAAATCACAAATATTATTAGTCGAGGCAGACAAATTCACGAATTTCAACAGATGATCGTAAAAAAGAAGCGCGAATTTTGTCAAAAAATAGTGAAAACAAATGGTAGAATTTTGTCAGTTGCTCGCGGTAAAATATTGTGAATTTCGACAAATGGTCGCGAGAAAAAAATGCATTTCGTTTAACGGTTGCAGAAAAAAATCGTTAATTCTGTGAAAAAATCGCAAATTTTGTCAGATGATCACAAAAAAAAAAAATCATGAAATTCAATCAGACATGAGATAATAAGCCAACGAATGTCATGAATAGGTCACGAAATTTGGAAATTTTGTGATCTATAGCGATAAGAAAATTTTCATTAGTAAATTTCTGCAAGTAAAGGTAAAGTAAAGCGTTAATTGTTTCGGATTGCGTTTTCACTGTTTTGAGGTAGGTTCGTGTTAATCCGATTTTTCAAAGAAATCCTGAATATTTTTCAGATGAAAAAACTACATATTTGAACATTAATGAATATTATGTATATAACTTCATTTTTCTACATAAAAGGTAAAATTTATATCTACCCCATATATATAAAATCCTAATGAATCGAATTGAAACGAATTTATGTAACTATTCTATGAAACGACTGATTAAACAACTGATTACGTTTCACGGCGATTTCTCCTAAAATATGGAATACATTGCGATGAAATTAACACCAAAAATCCGTATTGATCCACAGGTCTCAAAACTGGTATTAGAATTAGTTTTCGAAATATTATTTTTTTTTTCTAATTTTAAATACTTTTTTTCTAAAGATGGCAACTCAAATTTTAATCATAACAAATATTTTTTTTTTTTTCATATTTTAGAAAAGATTATTTTAAATTAATTTGGCGACGAGTTTGGCCTCCCTTAAATGTATGCGAAGAAATGCATCATGTTACTTTTATTCAGAATTCAATTTGTATTTCATTATCTTTTTATTTAATACAAAACTTTCATTTAAAATTGAAATCTTTAAAATAAATGGCTTTTACTTCATTCTTTTTTTAAACGAAACGAAAAGAAAAATATTAGACACAGATGTCATATACGCAACGGGGTACCTAATTGGCGCAAAAATGGCGTTATTTTGCCTGACGTGGTAACCCGGCTATGGTTGCTTATTTATTAATAAATGTTTATTTGAATTTATTTTCTTTTTATTTACAAAAAATTTTATAAATTGTTTTGTTCTATAGTTATTAAATAATGTTTTTTTTTTTGTTATTTCATTTTAAAAATAACAGAAAATAATTTAAAAATACATACGTAACAGGTATTTGAAAACGAGGATTCCGCCAAATTGTCGTAAAAAAAAAAAAATAAATAAATAAATAAATAAATAAATAAAAATAAAAATAAAAATAAATAAAAATAAAAAAAATAAAAAAAAATCACCCAAACCCGGTGCGTATATGAAAATGCAAGAAATCATGAGATTGAATTTCCACTTCAAAGCAACGTTTTAATGTTATCACTTCTGCTGTCGACTAATTTCGCCAAATTATATAAATAGCCAAATCTTACAAAAATTGACATATTTTTTTGTATTATTTTAAATAACAAAAGAACAAATAAATTAGTATAACATTAATAAAAATACAAATAAAACGTCGAAAATGATCACTTGATGGCGTGAACATGTATAACTTCCTTAAAGTCAAGTGAATGTGACATTTACGATCAACCATTATCGGCATTTAATCTTATAGTTTGTCGACAGATTTTTGGTCGATAGGATAACCAAGTAGCACCGTTTTAATTTACCACTCGAAAAAAAAAAAAAAAAAAAAATGTTAACTTTATATATATATATAAAAGCTATTGGCGAGATTTTCACTCGGCTAACATAAAAGTACCAGGAATTCTTGGTGATCATGGCAACTTTTATGTAGATTTATTCGAAAAAATAATTTTGATTCTTTAATCAAAATGGAAACCTTTCTTATGAAAATCGAAGGAATCAGCCCGTTATTTATGGCAGTTACATGACTTGGACTATTATAATATAAACGAAATAATGGGGATAGAATAATATTCGGCGACTTATCACACCTGTGGTAGGCTAACATTAAAGTACCAAAATGGCCGCCTGGAATATAAAAGCGAAAGGTCCGCCTGGAGCTGTTGATGATAGTCACATGACTTAGGCTATTATTATAGAGATTGTTTTCAATTTTAAAAACAGCGCAAAGAATAATATTTCCTAACGATTAAAAATTTATTTTCACGTGACTATTAAAAACAGAAAAAAAAAAAACTTTAAAATTACTATTAAATAAGTACGTGTTAAAGGCAGGAAATATTGAAAGTTATGTCCTGAAAATTGTATTTACACGTGACTATTAAAAGGGAAATGAAACTTTAAAATAATAAATACATTAATATGCGTTTAACCCTTTCACGGACAAGGCACTTCTATTCGTAAAATCTTGAAATCAGTGAATGGCAGAAGAATTTACAAACAAATTTCGAAATACAAAAATGCTTTTGTTCGCTTACTTAATAAAAGGGAAATTTTTATCCCAATATTCTTATGCTAATGTGGCATTTAAAAATTAAAATTAAGTGGTCCAAAAATGAACCACCGACCTTGAAGGGGTTAAAACAGCAAATTTTAGTAATTGTATTATGTCAATCATTTTATAACGCTGTTAAAAAATACAGAGAGACAAAGACTCTGTGTACTTAATTCATTTTATTTTAGCTTCTTTTTAAATGTTTAACTGATCTTCTTTAACCAAACACGAAAACAACCATTGGATGTCTTAACAGCAACTGATTCTACCTTAAATTTTTGCAATCAAAGGGAATTGAATGGAAACCCGTATACAGGGAGATCGCTACTGTTTTTTTCAGTATAATTCAATCTTCTCTAATCTTTTTAAAACCGATCAGATTAGCGTGCTTTTAGATTCTACAGTGTCTGAACGGGGGTTGGCGAGCGTAGCTTGCAGGGGGCAGAGCCCCCTTATATAATTGTAGACCTTATATAATTGTTAAATATATAATTGTAGACTTATTTTACCATAATTGTTTAAAAATATGGATTAATTTTCTTTTATTTCGCGTCACCTTTCATTGGAAATATTTTCAGCGGTATTCGTATTTACATGAATTTACAGTCCTGCCTCAGGATATGTGGATTTTTTTTTTCTTCGTTGCGGATGAGGTAGACTTAAGGTTAATGTCCCTGCTTGTGAAGACACTCACTAGCTAATGCTAGTCCTATGGGGAGGGATTTTTCTAACATCTCGTTTGCATTTCCACATTTTTAATTTTTTTTTTTTTTTTTTTTTTTTTTTTTTTTTTTTTTTTGCATTGGATAACCGAGGTCAGTCTCTAGAGCGCACCTTTTTTACTTTTTCGATTTTGCTTGCATATATTTTTTATAAAGTTACTTTCGCTTTCAAAACCGGTTCTGAAAATGAAAGTGTCTTTCTAAAAAATATCTGCAACCAAAATCGAAAAAGTAAAAAAAGTTGCGCTCTAGAGATGGACCTCGGCTATCAAATGCAAAAAAAAAAAAAAAAAAAAAAAAAAAAAAAGTCGAAATACAAACGAGATATTAGAAAAATGCCTCCCCATACGATTAGTATTTGCTCGTGTGTGTTTTCACAAGGAGGGACAGGACCCTTAAAGCTTTTCGCATTGTACGTTATCTCTTTCGGATGACCTGGTTTTTCAAAAAGACGTTGTGAAAAATTTTCAAATGAAAATTATGTATTTGACAATTAATGGATGTACATGTGATCATTTTTGTACTAAGGGATACTATTATAGACTATCTTGTTATAAAGTGTTAAAATATGAAGTAATTTTCTTTTACTTCTGGTGTTGGTGGAAGTCTGTCAGTTTTCAGATTGGTGAAATTTTGCAGGGTGCGTTCAGATTCCAGTAGTAGAAGTTGGAAATTTTTGCGAGTGTACCGTATATAACATGATTTAATAAAGCAAATAATTAAATAATTTGATAGCATTGCAATGATTGCAGTAAATATAATAAGACACAAATAATCGAAAAAAGTAAAAAAAAAAACAGTCGGATAACTAAGAACTTGAATTATATCCTCCCCTTCCCCCCCTCACAAAAAAAAGGGAAAACTAATTGAAAAAACTACACCCCTGAATTTCTTGCCCTGAGAGGACGAGTTTTCCTATGATCAATTTGCACACAGCTGAGAAGCACCTGGAAAATAAAATTTTCTTAGATGTATTTTTAGGTAGCTTTCATTACAAAAAGCTACCTATTGCAGCCGTTCGGAGGAAAGCGATTTCAAAAAATTTTGGTATATTTTCATCGATCATGGCCCTCAGACCCCGAAACCACCCTCGTTTAACCTAAAAATTGACATATATATATATATATATATATATATATATATAACCATTAATTAAACATCATCGACCATCATCAAAAGCTGCAATATTGTGAATGATTGACTACACGCCATAAACCAACAATATAGAACTGCATGTGTAAAATAAAGCACCGTATACCCAATTACAAGAATTAACATGGAAGAAAAAAAGAAGAATATGGATTCCGAAAAAATTGAAAAACTTATATATTCAGTTAAGTTTTCAAAAGTACAGAATTCAATTATATAAGCAAATCGGTTGTTTTCTGTGGGAAAAAAAGCTATAAGCTGAAAAAAAAATTTCCCTGTACTCAAACAACCAATATAATCAAAATAATAGTTTCAAGATGAATACAGAACATTATCAAATGGCATGAAATGAAAAAAAAAAAACTACAACCCATTAAATATCTAATTAATAGCAATAGAAATCCCACAAAACATACCGTATTAATTCCCAGTAGATTTTCAAAATATATTCCCGCACATGGAATCCAAAAAGCATGATAAGATCAAGGCGAATGAAACAGTTAAGTTGACACAGAAATTAAAAGCTATGGAGTCAGTTAATTCATGTTGAAATATTGTGATAAATATAATTAATATAATATAAATAAAAAATAATTATATTATTTATAATATCTAAAAACAATTTTAAATTGTATAATAACAATTTTACAACATTGCCAATTATCAACGTTAATTACCACCTAGTGTAAAAAATAAAAATTGCGACTTTAAAGAGGCTATTTAAAAATACAAAATTTATGGTGCTGCCATCTATTATTATTTTATTCAAATGTCACAGTAAGTAGAACCTAATACATGCTAATGAATTAAACTGTATAAACTGCATTCCTACAGACATCCCAATATAAACAATACCATACTGTATTTCATTATTCAGAAATTTTTTTAAATAAATTAAATGTTAATACAATATATTCTATTACCATACCATTAAATCTACACTGAGAAATTAAAAAAAAAACTTTTTTAACTTGATAATATATAGAATATAGGCTATATGCTATAAAGTAAAATAAATTATATATTATAAAAATATAATAGTCGTAATTTAGCTTTACATATAAAAAATGAACAGGAAAGAAAAAAAATAAATAACTTATTAAATTATAAAATAATTGAATAAAAATGGATGTTTATATAAGATTGTAAGATACTAAAATTCCAAATAGCCTAAAGATCAAATATATAGTGTGTGAATTATCCTTATATTAGTCATAAAAAAGCTAAATAAATAAATAAATAAAAATATGATTGTGCCAATCAGACATATAAACCGATAATTAATCATGGAATACAATGTTGAAAATAAAACACTATTAAATAGTATAGAGAAATAATAATAATAAAAACTATTTACCCAATTTTAATAAATACAGTATAACATTAGTTAATCAAATAAACCAATATGCATAATAATAACTATATATATATAACCATTAAATAAACATTACCGACCATCATCAAAAGACGCATTATTGTGAATGAATTGACAATAAAAATGGGTGCCACAAACCTATAAAATACATAACTAGAAAGGTAAAAATCATAAAATGAAACATTGCGATGATAAGAATGAAAAATTTAATGGAAATTCCTAAGGGAGGTATCAAATAACTACAAAGTAGAAATCATATAGTAATACACAAAGATTATGCGCTTTTGCAACAAAGATCTAAGCGTATAATATTTAAAAGATTGCTAAAACATTTAGCTACCTAGGTATATATAAATATATATAAGATACCAATTAAGGAATAAATAATTCAAAATGAATTGTTTAATTGAAAACTCTCGTATTTATGAACCGATTTGGATGTAATTCGGTGTGTACATAGTACATACCAATGTCTCGACCGAGGTCGTTGGTCAGCTTCATCCGCCATTTTGTTTCAAAATGGCGGCCATTTAATTTTTTTTTTTTTTTATTTAAAATTTGAAATGTGGTACCAAAAAATTGAAAATGGAAAAACATTTTTTTCTTATGTATTTGAACTTTATACAAATATTCCGGAGCAGTTTTTGTTTCGTCTATATCTTAAAAAATGGCTGAGTTATAGCATTTTGAATTTCTAGCGTGGCTGACATTTTGAAACGTCCTGAATTTTGTAACGCGATAAAAGGCGTATTTATAAACCGATTTGGATGTAACTTCGTTTATACATAGTACATACCAATGTCTCGACTGAATTCGTTGGTCAGCTTAATCCGTCATCTTGTTTAAAAATGGCGGCCATTTAAATTTTTAAGAAAAATTTAAATTTGAAATGCGGTACCAAAAAATTGTAAATTGAAAAAAATATTTTTTTTCTTATGTGTTTGACCTTGATAAAAAGATTCGGGGGCAGTTTTTGTTTCGTCTATATCTTAAAAAATGGCTGAGTTATAGCATTTTGAATTTCTAGCGTGGCTGACATTTTGAAACGTCCTGAAATTTGTCACGTGATAACGGGCGTATTTATGAACCGATTTGGATGTACCTTGGTGTGTACATAGTACATACAAATATCTCGACCGAGTTCGTTGTCCAGCTTCATCCGCCATCTTGTTTCAAATTGGCGGTCATTTAAAAATTTAAAAAAAAATTAAAATTGAAAATGAGATACCAAAAAATTGGAAAATGAAAAAGATTTCTTTGTATGTGTTTGACCTTAATACAAAGATTCCGGAACAGTTTTTGTTTCGTCTATATCTAAAAAAGTGCCTGAGTTATAGCATTTTGAATTTCTATTGTGGCTGACATTTTAAAACGACCTGATTTTTGTCACGCGATATCAGGCGTATTTATGAACCGATTTGGATGTAACTTGATCTGTACATAGTACATACCAATGTCTCGACCGAGTTCGTTGGACAGCTTCATTCGCCATCTTGCTTCAAAAGGGTTGCCATTAAAAAAATTAAATTTAAAATTTAAAATGAGGTATTAAAAAATTGGAAAATGAAAAAGATTTTTTTATGTGTTTGGCCTTGATACAAAGATTCAGGAGCAATTTTTTTGTTTCTGAAAATTTGTTCTTTTGCTTATATCTTAAAAAATGAATGAATTATAGCACTTTGAATTTCTAGCATGGCTAACATTTTGAAACGATCTTGTATTTGTCACGCGATAACACAAGTATTAGCTATTTCAATGTAAGAAGGCATGTGGATAGTATACATATATATCTCGACCAAGTTCGCTGGCCAGCTTCATCAGCCATCTTGTTTCAAAATGGTGGCCATTAAATTAAAAAATATATATATTTAAAGTGAGGTGCAAAAAAATTAGAAATTGAAAAAGGTTTATTTCTTAACTATTTGACCTTGATATAAGGATTCAGGAGCATTTTTTGTTTGTCTTTATCTTAAAAAATGTCTCAGATATAGCAATTTCAATATCTAATGTGGGTGACATTTTGAAAAATCTGAATTTTTGCCTGCGAAAGCACTCGTATATATCAATCGATTCCGATGTGAGTGAGCATGTGCACAGCAATTACTAAGGTCTCGACCATGTTCACTGGTTAGCCTCATCCACCATGTTGTCTTAAAATGGCAGGCACTTTAAGAAATTGCCGAATTTGACAGCCAAATATAAGTTACTTTAAATAAGAGAAGCTTGGATAAAGCTGACTAATTTCGCGAAATTCTCATTCATAATGATTTAGTATTGATAAAAATTAGTATTGAATCTCCTATACTCGGATTCCACTAAACTGAGCTTCGTGTGTTTGAATAATATAAGTTGGGTTTTTTTAAATAAGGAATATGAAAGCTACCTCTTCCTCTCGGAACTGGCCGGAAGGACTTTTAAAATTAGTTAAAATTAAATAAAGTCATTTTATCGTTTGAGGATTTTTTAAATTTTTGACATTTGATGGTTGATAAATTTACTGAAATATCAAATTCATTGGGGGGGGGGGGGTATTGCCCCTCCCAGCCACCCTCAAATGGCGCCACCTGGTTACAACTGTAACTCTGAACATGATATCGGGTAGGATATAAGTTACTCAATGTCAACGTTTTATTCAATTTTTATGTCTGTATATAATTTAGAATTTACATTGTACGGCGATAACGCTTTTGTTTAAACTTACTAGTAATCATGAAATTGATTTCTCTTAACTGCGTGTATTATTTGAGTTTTATTTAAACTTTTATAAAGCGTGTGCCAACTTACCCCATAGGTATAGGCAACTTGCCCTGTGACAGGGTAGGTTAGCGCACAATTTTCCTTTTACTTTAGACTTCCGCTAAACATAAACTACAAAAGCTACAAACTCAAATCTCCGGGTATTTATAGCGAAATGTCTGTTCTTTAAAAGTGTAGTTAAAGTTTTTTAACAAACTTAAAACAAAAAAAAAATAATAAAAATCAATAACTAAAAACTGCGCCTACCATCCCCGCTCTCCCCTACTTTTTTATATATCCGAAGTCAACCATGCCAACACTGAGGTTGCAAGTTATCCCGCGTAAATCGGGGCTACAAATTCTCTCGACACCAGTATTTTTAGTTCGCCTTATCTAATGGTATTATTATGGTATTATTAATTATATGTGATTAAAATGTTGAAGAAGAGTGTAAGAATTTGAACTGTCCAGAGCATTTGAAGCATGGATTTACGCGGGGCACCTGTGTACACAAGCTCAACACCAACTGCAATCTGATTACACTGTAATATCGAACTCTTCAAGAACAAATATTTTTAAATTGTGTTGCATATTTTTTTTTTTTTTTTTTACATATCTGAAGACAATTATGTCATCACCGAGTGTTATCTGCTTAAGCCTGAAAATCGATCTTGTCGAGAATAAATAACCTTAACCCGTGTTAAATACACATCGTAAAATACTATTACTACGTCTTTATTGTTACATTAAAAATAAATAATTTATTTAAATTAAAAATACATACCCTAAATATATATATTATATTTTTTCATTGTTATTTTCTAGGATTTTTGAAACAGAGTAATAAAAACCTGTTTTCTTTTCTGTAAATGAATTTCTTGTATCCCTTAAAGTAATAATCTCACTTTATTACGCACTAAACCATTAAAATGTGTTTAAATGATCCAGACATAGTGAATAATGTATGAGAAATAGAATAAAAGCTTCACTTTAGGAAAGTCTAGCCGCATTTTCTATCAGATTTTTATTTGTTTATCTTTGAAAAATACATTTACTATATTTTTACTATATTTCTTTTATTTTACTGTATTTCTCCAACGCATTATTTCAGTAAGCAGCCATTGTTAAAAATGATGGGTGCTTTCCCTTCCTTTTCCTTTCAGTAACGAGACCTATGAAACATTCAATAAAAATAGAATGCTTTTGTTATGACGATAATAAAAAAAGTTGTGAATGCAATAAAATAAAGCAATGTGAAACGCATCGTTATAAATTTATTCTTTTATGAACTGAATGGATAGGAAATATATTATTGTAAAAATGAATGAATTTTTTATTAGTATTTTTCTAAAAAAAAATATTTCTCCAAATAATATTAGGGAAAATACATAGATTAATGTTTATTATAAAATCAAATTACATTTATTGCTAATGGAAGGAGTACATATACTTGAGGTGTGTTGTATATAATCGTTTTACAGTTATTATTAAAAACTTCTGCAATAACTGTTTAAATAATTAATAAAATACATTTTTTTTAAATAAAAGTCTTATATCAAATATGGAGCTGCCAAATCGGCTGTGTTCAAATAGCGATAATTTCAAAAGATAATGTTCCCTTCATGTACTCGCACATTTCTGTCATTGTATAAGACGGAATATTTCTATTCCGAAATTGCGATGCGCAAAAATTGAAGGATTTTTTATTGTAATTTTTTTTTACCTTGTTTCATTTTCCTATTTATTCATAATATTGTCAGAATTACTCTTAAATATTTCAAAATTTTGGTGCATTGCGTTGTAAGACTCCATAAAAAGAGATTTATTTCCCAAATAGCCTATGACATATACATATCTAGGCTATATATATAAAATCCTAATGAAACGAATTTCTGAAACAATTTTATGAAACGACTTTATAAAACGATTTTATGAAACAACTGATTAAACGACTAACATGGTTTTACAGCTATTTTTTTCCTAAAATATGGACTATTCGGCGGTGAAATTAACACCTAAAATCTGTATTTATTCGCAAATCGCAAAACTGGTATTAAAAGTTTAAAATTCGAATTAGTGTTCGAAATATTATTTTTTTTCTAATTTGAATTAATTTTATCAAATGATGGCAAACAAACTACCACCATTTTCAAATTAAATTGAAGTCTTTTATTTCAATCAATGTTATGATTAAATTACGCTTTTCAAGAAAATGTGAAAAAAATAATTCATTAAACGTTAATAATAATATTAATATTAAATAAATACTAATTTCTTATTTAGTTTAATTAAAATTTCATCATTTCTAGAGATATTTTTGCATATTTTAGAAAAGATTTTATTTCAAATTGTTTCCAGTCGCCGGAACAGTGCAAATAATAATATTTCCTTACGATTAAAAATTTATTTACGCGTGAGTATTTAAAACAGAAAAAACTTAAATGATTGTATTAGATAAGTAAGAACATATTTAAAATTTATATTTATATTATATTTACTATGACTATTAAAATAGGAAAAAAAAACTTTAAAATAATAAATTCATTAATAGGCATTAAAAGCAGTAAATGCTGGAAATTACGACATATTTAAAATAGACAAATAATAATTCTGCCAAACCGTTCAAAATATATTTAAAAATATATTTACGAGACATTTATTTCATAGTTTGAGATATATAGTTTAACGTTTGACGTCAATTTTAAGACAGCGTAAATAATAAAACTTCCTTTCTAACAACAAAACAAATTTTAACGTGAATATTAAAAACAGCAAGAAAACTTTAAAATGATAAATTAATTAATATGCGTTAAACGCAGAAATGACAGTTATTACATCGTTATCGACAAATGATAATATTGACGAACAGATAAAAATAAAAAATATATCTATGCAAGACTTCTTTAAATAATGCATGTACCCGGGAATGTTAAAAGAGAAAAAAAAATTAAAAATAAAGAAATTATTGCATGAGAAATGCATTTAATAGTGCAAATAACGTCATATTTTTAAATGATACATGGAGTTTTTTAACATCGAACCGAAAGGAAGAATATTTTCCATTGTGTCTTTATAAAAGTTAGAATAATAGCGACATTTTTAACGTACCATATTATACAAGCTGATTTTGAAATGTGTAATTGATCTTAGTTAACAACACCCCAGTTATCACTTTGACAGCCTGAGTGGAGCAAGATAGCCTGATCAGAGATCCAGCTCAGACTTATTTACGCTCCACCCGGGGGTCTCCCGACACGCAGGCGCTCGCAGACAGAAACCCAGCCCAGCTAGAAGGGAAAGGTACCTATCATTTACAAATAAATAAATAAATAAATAAATAAATAAATAAATAAATAAAATAAAATAAAAAATAAATTATTCAAATTCGAATTAATTTACAATCTGTGGCCGAAGCCAGGCTGGCAATAGTAGGGCAATGGTAGCATAATCAGTAGTTCTGGAAAGTTGCAAAAAATTTTAGGATACCAATCGAAAAAAAATTATATTCTGAGTTTAACGATAAGAAGTTAAATTTAGTTGCATACAATAAATATTCTCTGTGTCAAAATATTTTACAATTTCTGCACACGAACAATTTGGCAGTAGATTAACAACAAAAGGATATTTTAATTTTGTTATAAGTACTTCTGAATGCCAAAAGGCTTAATCTACACAATTTTTGGGACATCAATATACTAAATAACAGTGTTACGAATATAATTTATGAGTCCAGGGTAACAGAAGAATGCCTCATTAAAACGGAGAAGCATGAAAACCCGATTACAGAAGATAGCCGCCGATATGATGATAATGTCATTCAATTTTTCGTAACCTGTTAATATTTTTCAACAGGGTACATTACTATATTTTCAGAGGCTGCGAAGTCTGAACGAGGGTTGGCGGGCGTAGCTCGCATGATGCTTAGCCCCCTAGTATGTATACAGTGTGCCTACGTATAACCTGACCGACCTTTATTTTCGCAACCGTTGCTCCTAGATGCATACTTCCAATTACAAAAATAGTGAAAATTAGGTGCAGGGTTAAAATAAAAAAGTTTGAAGCGAAAAAATAATTTAGTGAAGAATTACAAAATCTAAATTTTTATACGGTCCCCGGTGCTATAAGTTATGTTTAGTAAAATTTCCCTGTTACACTGACAAGTAAGACAAAAAAAGTCCCATTATTCAACGATTAAAATTGACCAAGTAATAGTTGTTTAAAGATGGAGTATATTTTTTGCTGCATATTAGCGGTCATTCACAAATATAGTAGAAATATAATTTCGTTAGATATATTAAAGAAATGGTTGAGAGTAAAATTAGCATTGAAATATAAATTTGAAATCTTTAATCATTCTGACACATTACTGCAAAATGTAAAATTTATACTGAACATTATAAGAAGATAAAAATAGCAGATTTTTTGTTAAATAAAAGGATGAAAAACAACAGCCCCAATTCTTTTCAAAATGATACAAATTTTAAAATTATGTTACACTGACTTTCAAATTTTGGGTTGTGGCAAGATTTTTAGCTTTTGAAAATTGATTCTTATGTATATTTTTGCACTGAATCCGAAAATGACTTTCATTTTAAACCATCACGTCAGGAATTTTCTCAAATCGCAAATTTCAAAGTTAAAGAGCAAAAGTTAAAACTGATCCCCCCTCCCGTCCCAACCTCATTGGACCCCGGAGCTGTTTAGCTGTAAGAAACCCAGTATAATAAAAAAATATAATAAATTATTGAATTAAGTAAAATTAA
The DNA here is from genome assembly GCA_963932465.1 of Maratus speciosus. Classification (NCBI taxonomy): domain Eukaryota; kingdom Metazoa; phylum Arthropoda; class Arachnida; order Araneae; family Salticidae; genus Maratus; species Maratus speciosus. The sequence goes on along the minus strand of OZ010791.1, from coordinate 367,872,348 downwards.
ACTGAATAAAAATGTCTTGTATCTATTTTATAGTATCAGATTTTCCGTTATTTTTTAACCTTGAAATTTACGATTTGCGAAAAATCTTGACATGATGGTTAAAAATGAAGATAATTGTTTGATTTATCGTTAAAAAATACACAAAATGTAATTATAAAAGTTAAAGAACACAACTATCGCAGGTTTGTGTTATCTAATCTAAAATTCTTTGTTAAACTTCTTGACGGTAATCTATCCAAATTTTGTTGAGGTATACTCTAATATAAGGATGTATAAGATGGTAAGTGTCGAAAATCATATTAGTATAATAGCATTGTTATCGGATTTAAGTGAGCATGTAAAATTTAACTTCGATCGGACATTTTAAAGTAAGTTCGAGTACAAATTTTAAACTGGAAAGACGATCATTGCAAATTAAATAAAACCTTATGAAAATAACATAATTTTAATTGAAAGAAATCATAGCCTCAAATTCTTACAAAATAGAAGATATGTTAAAATACAATTATTTTAACTAATCTGAAACTTAACTAATGAAAGTAAATCGTAATACAGTGAAACCTCCCCGTGCGACGATCTCTATTAAGCGACCACCTCCCTGAACGACAATTTTTTCATGGAAAGAAATTTACTCCCATAGGCTCAATACTAATTTTACCTTCATTCAGAAACCATCCCAAGTGAACTCCCTCTATGAGAGACCTTTTTTTTTTTTTTTTTTTTTTTGAATAAAATTCCGCATTTTCCTGGTCGCTTGAAGAATGTTTTATTAGAGAAATAATTCCGGAGAGCGCATTATACATCAAACTTCTAAACTAAGTTTAGATTTTTGTTTTATCCCGCTAACTTTTAAGTGTTTAAGCCCCTCTGTGCCTTTTTAGGCAATGAATTTATCTCTGATGACAAATTAAGAACGACAGTCAATAAACGCCTTTGCCCTACTCTGTCGGGAAACTCTCAAAGAAATAGACAAATTAATGAAATAGTCATTATTTATTACCGTCCAAAAAATTGCATTTATTTACTGAACTTCGAAAGGACTGGGAAATAAAAGTTATAAAAGATGAAACTGTAAAATCAAAGCAAACTTCAATGCTTTCATTTTTTAAACTCTGCAGTAATTAACTTATGTAATTAACTTTTGTTTTGATACTTACATTTTTATATTTTTTCCTAATGTGAAAAATAAATTTTAGTAACATTAATTGTTACCCTTTTTCAACCATTAAAATCTAGATTTAAATATAACCTCCAATAAGAGACCACCTCTCGTAGCGACCATTTTTTATTGGAATGGAACGTGATCGCTTTAGGGAGGTTTTACTGTATTTGTACGGTTTCTTTCGAAGCGCAAATACCTTGAAATAAGTTTAAGTACTTTATACACGACCCCTGAAAGCATGGTCGAAATCATCTGTTTTGATATGCAAAAATGTGGTATAAGCCATGCATTTCAAAGTTTCATAACTCGGTCAATTTTAATGTTAATGAATAGGACTTTTTTGGTCTTACTAGTGTCACAGTAAACGTTTAGTAAATATCACTTAAAGGACCGGGGGACCGTATAAAAATTTAATTTTCTTAATTTTTTAATAAATGCTTTTCTTGACCCAAATCGCTTTAAAAATAATTCTTTACCTTATTTAAACCATTTTTGTAATTGGAAGTATGCATCTAGGACCATCGGTTGCGAAAATAAAAGTCGGCCAGGTTATACGTGGACACACTGTATATACGTTTAATTTATATAAGAGATTGCTTCTCAAATAGCCTGCGTTAAGTCAAGAGTAGTCGCATTTCTTTTATAACGCCGTTATAATCCCTTTCTTTATTATTGCCGACAGTTCTTGATGGCGAAGAAGGACAATATTGGACAATTTTCATTAATTTTTCAACTTTCGTTTTCAATGAAGTTATAAATTTGCACATTATAGGAATTAGTCAGTTTTCTCAAGAGCTATGAATTATTTGGAAAATGTGAAAATGACGTCTCTCTAGTGATTGAATCGAGGTATTTTCGATGAATTTCTACTTTTATATAAAATTGGAAAAAGCTAGAATGTCACGAATAATTACTATTATGGTAGAGGTGAAACATTTAAGATCAGCTACATGAAATCCTAATATTGTATTTAAAAGGGTAGACATCTTAAAATGAGAAAATTAATATGGGCGGCAAAAAACTCGATACGCGACCACTGACGCGTCAATCATCGATCTGGACTCATCGACTTTTTAAAATGTCTTTGTTCTTGTATTAAAAATAAAACATTAGATTTATACAAATGCCCTATTTAATTTCTGATACATTCAGAAATAACGTATTAATCCTTACAATAATGTTTCTTTTCATTATTTAAATAAAGAAAAGAGAACGTATTTTCTAATCTATAAAATATTTTAAGGATTTTGTATGTCTAAGGCTAATGTCAGACGAAAGTCTTTTTGCACGCATTTTTACTTACGTATTATCCCTACACAAAGGCTAGCGGCATTGTGTAGGGATAATACGTTACTAAAATAGCGTGCAAAAAGACGTCCGTCTGACATTAGCCGAATAAAGAGACATAACCTAAAACATACCATTTTGTAATAAACCATTCAAATATTTTGTAACATGTGTATTTAATTGAATAAAACAAATGTTTAATTTGATGAAATATATAGCAATGTTTTCTACGAGTTTCTTTATTTGTATTTTTTACCAAAAATACTTATTATGTCTTATGTTCCGAAAGCATTATTTTAGTAAACAACGTCCTTTTAAATAGTTTTTTGTGCTTTTATCTTTTTAATTTAGTGTAATGTAATGTCTGTAATTTTGTAGATTTTTTTATTACTGTGAAAGTATTCAGACATAGTCATGTCTAAAATTAATTTGTATTTAAAAGTGTAGAAGTATTTTGAAAGTATACAATTTAGATATTTTAGAACTAATTTTGTGCTTGATTTAAGCAAAAATGAGTGAACTGGTATCTTTAAAAACAAAAAGAACTGGTCTACGGAGAAGTGTAACGAATTACATTAAGAAAATCGAAAGTATTTTCGCAAGTGATGACATTAATGTAATAGAATTAGAAGAAAATATTGAATTATTAAAACAGAAAGAATCGGATCTAAAAAAACTGGATAGGGAAATTGAAGTTTTAATTACACAGCCTAAACAATTAGAAAGTGAGATAGATAGCGCACAGGAAATTTCAGATAAAATTGATTTGTGGAAATTTAAGGGTGAAAAAATGTTGAAAATACAAAATGCTGAGTTAAATAAGAGTGAAATTAAATCTGATAGTGTAATTTCAGAAAACTTGTTTGAGAATATTAAAATACCTAGGTTATCATTACCTACTTTTGGAGGTAATATAACAGAATGGATAGCGTTTAAGGATCTTTTCAAAGTATGCGTAAACAGCAATACAAGTATATCTAATGCTCAAAAATTACAGTATTTGAAGGCTTCGTTGAAAGGTGAAGCGTATCGCGTCATTCAGTCTATTCAAATTTCGAATTCTAATTTTGAGATTGCATGGAATTTATTAGACGAAAGGTATTCAAATAAGCGAGAACAAATATTTGCATATATTAAAAAAAATTTAAGTTTACCAACTATTCAAACAAAATCAGCTATTGCTATTTTAAATCTAGTTGACAACATTAATGAAGTCCTTTGCTCATTAGAAGTATTGAATTAAGAAACCATTGACAAATTTGTTGATACATTTGACTTATTTAATTTTGCAAAAATTGGATCCTTCTACAAAATTGTGGTGGGAACGTCAGCTTAAAAGCAGGGAAATTCCGAAACTTAAAAACTTAATCAAATTTCTTAAGAATTACGCAAGAACTCTTCAAAATAGCAAGCTAGTGGTAAATAAGGTACCTAAATCTGTAGTTCCGAATAAGAGTAATGCTTTTGTAGCTACGTTAGGTTGTGGTTATTGTAAGGAAGACCATAGATTAGCTAAGTGCTCGAAGTTTCTTAATTTACCTGTTCAACAACGAATAGATTTCGTAAAATGTAATCATTATTGTTTCAATTGCTTATCTAATATGCATTTCCTCAATAAATGTAAGAGTCTAAATACGTGCCATCATTGCTTTAAGAAACGTCATAGTGTTTTGCACATGGTAAATTATTCAAGGAATAAGAATCAGTCAAATAGTATGTCTCCACACGCACAAGAATTTATCCATAAAAAAGTTGAGTCAGCAAGTAGAAATGTTTCGTCTACAGTCTGTGCCTCTCATTATGAGTCAAACGAAAAGTCTAATCAAAAGAGCCATATTTTGTTGTGTGCCGCATTAGTAAAAGTTCAAAATTCTAAACAAGGGTTTATAAAATGCAGATGTTTATCTGATACTGGCTCTCAGAGGTCATTTATTTCACAATAATGTGTAAATAAATTAGGATTAAAGGTCAAAGATAGTTCTATCTCTGTGTCATGTTTGGAAACATTTAATACTGTGAGTAATGGGGAAGTTGATTTATTATTCACTTCTCACTTCAAAAGTGATCTTAGAGTATCAACATCAGCATTCGTGATGAATAAGGTGACAGATAATATTCCCTATGTGTCTTTGCCTTCAATCATTTGCAATAATTTTAATCATTTAATGTTAGCTGATCCATTATTTTTGAAATCACAAAAAATTGACATACTATTTGGTGTAAATGTATTTATGCATTTAATGACTGGAGAAATTGTCAAACGTGAACATCACCTTCCATTTGCATTAAATTCGAGACTTGGTTGGATAATTTCGGGTACTACAAATTTTGAAACTCTGGCAACTGATCCAGTATGTGTAAATCATTTAAGTACAAAAACTGACGAGTTAGTAAATTCATTCTGGGAATTAGAAAAAATTCCAAATGTGCAACGTTTAACAGTTGAAGAAAAACTTTGTGAAAGGCATTTTGAGAGTTCTCATTTCAGGGAAAAAACGGTCCGCTACTCAGTCGCATTACCGTTTAAACAGGATCGATATAATTTAGGTGATTCTCTCCAAATGGCACACAGAAGATTTCTTTATCTTGAGAAGAGATTAATATCCATGCCAGAAATTTACAACCAATATATTCAATTTATGAAAGAATATTTATCTCTGGGCCACATGGACCTTGTTTCAAATACAGATCGTGAATAAGAGAATAAACATTATTACATCCCACATCACTTCGTCTTGAATAGTTCTAGTTTAACCACCAAATTACGAGTAGTTTTTGATGGGAGTGCTAAAACAACAACAGGTGTATCTTTAAACGACACTCTAATGATAGGTCCCAAAACACAAGATGACTTAATTTGCATTTTATTAAGGTTTAGATTTCATAATATTGCAATCACAGCTGATATAAGAAAGATGTATAGGCAGGTAAAAATTCATGACAAAGATAGGGATTTTCAGAGAATATTATGGACAGATAGTCAAGATAAACAAATACAAGTTTTTCGCTTAAACACTGTCACGTATGGAACTGCTGCTGCTCCATATCTTGCAACTAAAACTTTGAGTCAGTTAGCAATTGATGAGGGTCTTAATTTCGAAAAAGAAAAGACTGTAGTTTTAAGAGATTTTTATGTTGATGATGTTTTAACTGGTGTTGAGAATAGTCAGGAAGTTAATGAATTGATATATGAATTGCAGAAAATGCTAAAAAAAGGTGGGTTTGAGTTACATAAATGATCCGCAAATGAACCATCACTATTCAAAAATGCTGCGTTAGCAAACACAATGATAATATGCATAGTGTAGTGGGCAATAAAGCCATAAAAGTTCTAGGAGTAGAATGGCATCCTGATAATGATATGTTCAAATGTAATTTCAGTTATATAGATTATCAAAGTGTCTCTACTAAAAGAATTATTCTGTCATTTGTATCAACGCTTTTTGATCCATTGGGATGGATTGCACCTTTTGTAATTCTAACTAAAATGATCCTTCAAGAACTGTTGAAATTACAATTATCATGGGATGACCCAGTACCAGAGAATATTGATCAAAAGTGCAAAATTTTGTGCCAAGAAGTCAAACTCTTAAATTTCATATATATACTTAGAAAAGTCATCTTGCCCAATTATTCTCGATGTGAACTTCACGGATTTTGTGATGCTTCAGAAAAGGGTTATTCAGCAGTTATTTACGTTAAAACTTGTGATAACTCTAACACTGATGTGAAACTTTTAACAGCTAAAACTCGCGTAGCACCACTTAAACCTATCACGATTCCAAGACTGGAATTATGTGCTGAAGTTTGCTGGCACACTTAATACAGGCGGTTTTAGATGCATTACATATAAAACCTGATTCTGTGCACGCATGGAGCGATTCACAAATTGTATTGTCATGGCAAAGATCAAATCCTAAAAGATGGCAACTCTTTGTAGCCAAAAGAGTATCTGAAATCCAATGCATTTTACCTGCTGAGAATTCTAACCATGCGAACGGAAAAAAAAATCCTGCTGATTGTACATCACGTGGGTAAATTCTTGCAGAACTATTGTCCCATGACTTGTGGTGGAACGGCCCACTGTGGTTAAGAAGCAATGAGGTTCCCGTGCATGAACCTATTACCATAAATGAAGAAGAATTACCAGAAGCACGTACAACATTATCATTTGTAGTTTCTGAAAATGTAAAAGAACTTGATATTATATCAAAAATATCTTCGTTTTCCAAGTTGCAACGCATATTTGCTTGGCTATTGAGATTCATCTCCAATTCAAAGGTAACACGTTTAGAAAGAAATACATCCTTTTTATCAAGCAATGAAATTCCAGCCGCAACAAGCTGCATTATACGAATAGTTCAACAAGTGAACTTCAATAAAGAAATTCAACGTTTAGAAACTGGAAAAGAGATACCAGCAAATAGCAGTCTCGTTTGTTTGTGTCCAATTTTAGATGATAACAAAATATTAAGAGTAGGAGGAAGATTGAAAAACGCACAGCTGTCAAACAATGAAAAGCACCCAATCTTATTACCATCAAAGCACCATGTGACTAAGATCATAATTAAACATTTTCATGAAAAATATTTCCATGCAGCTCCAGAGCTTCTTCTTTCTTTAATTACACATAAATTTTGGATCATTACTGCTAGGTCTGTTATTCGGAAAATAGTAAGAACTTGTGTTACATGTTGCAGATATAGAGCTCAAACTGCAAAACAAATAACGGCTAATCTTCCAGCATCTAGGATAATACAGTCACGACCATTTCCTCGAGCAGGAACAGATTTTTCAGGACCATTCATGATTAAATATCGTGCAGGACGCGGAATAAAATCATTTAAATCATATGTGTGTGTATTTGTCTGCTTCATCATCAAAGCAGTCCATCTTGAAGTTGTAGAAGATCTTTCAACAAAGGCATTCTTAAGTGCATTAAAACGATTTATCGCAAGAACAGGTAAACCTTTTGAGATTTTTAGTGATTGTGGAACCAACTTCAAAGGTGCAGAAAAAGAAATCAACAAATATCTTTTGCAGTGCAAGCAGAATGAAGAAATAAACAAATTTTTGTCCTCAGAGGAAATACGCTGGACTTTTAATCCGCCTTCTGCTCCACACTTTGGTGGACTTTGGGAATCTGCAGTAAAATCAATGAAATCGCATCTGAAGAAAACCGTTGGTGACACTGTCTTAACCTATCCTGAGTTCCAAACCTTGATTACGCAAGTTGAAGCTTGTCTCAACTCTAGGACACTGTGTCCCATATCATCTGACCCAACAGACTTAACTGCTCTAACGCCAGGTCACTTCCTAGTTGGAACTTCTCTAACTGCCATACCTGAACAAGATCTAAGTCACAGTCCTTTGAGTCATCTTGATAGATGGCATGTGAGACAGTTTATTCTTCAGCAATTTTGGAAAAGATGGAGCCGGGAATACCTGTCTCAACTTCAGCAAAGACCTAAATGGCAAAAAAGTCAACGATATTTAGAAGTCGATGACTTAGTCCTCATCAAAGATGACAACCTTCCACCACTTAAATGGAAGTTAGGACGAATAATAACTGTTCATCCGGTTCAGACAATAAGGTCAGAGTTGTTACGATCAAAACTAGTAGTTGTGTCATCGATCGTCCAATAGTGAAACTGTGTCCTCTTCCTATAGAAACTAAAAACTGTGAACTCAGAACAGTCTAATATTTTTCTAATTTTTGTATTAATTTGTTCGTGTTATTAATTGTTCTTTCATTATAGTTATAAATTGTAAGAAACTAACTACTTGTTGAAATCCCAGGGGATTTCAACTGGGGCCAGAATGTTTATGTAAGTATCGTCTGCTGCATATTACATGGTTTCGTGTGCTCCGAATCCATGTAAGTTCTTGTTCTTTTTTTCCGCATGTGGCAACACTCTGTGTTTTATTCTGTTTTGATTCGTGTTGTTGTAGAATGTGAAAAATGATGGAATGTAGTAAGCCGCTGTTGGCTCGCAAATATTTAGTGTTATAATAAATTCATGTTAACAGTCCGCTTTGGTGTTTATGTGAACGAACCATCAGTAGTGTAAGTGATTATAGTTAAAAACGCAATATCACCCACTTTGACATCATTTTTAAAAATATATTCTGCCTCTATTAAAAAATCGATAATTACGGTACATTATATTATTTCTGAATAAAGGAATCTACCGACTTCATGCGTTTGGGAGCAAAAATGATTTAAAAATGAGTAAGAAAATAGGCAGTTTGGATTTGAAAACACCCTTAATAAGATGATTGTTTTCTTCAACAGCTATGTATTTTTAAATTGTTTTGCTGTAAGAATCGGTCCTATCCAAAATTTGTCTACATAAATGTTCTGGAGAATATTAAGAAGATATACGTTAAATTGATGGGGATTTTATATCTTGTGAATTGACGGAGTTATGGATTTTTTTATCCTTCAACCCGCTCTTTTTCTTTCGGTTTTATTTTTTTCTCTTCTTTCGTTTTTAATTTTTTTTTCTTTTTTTGACAGCACGATTTGGTTCTATCAAAAACTCGTGAATACAAATGGTGTAGATAATATTAAGGAGATTTATAATAAAATTAGCTGGATTTGATATCTTGAGAATTGACGAAGTTATGATGTTTTTTCTCACAAAAACCATATTTTTTGCCCTCCTTAAACCCATTTTTAATTTTATAAAAAATCTGTGATACATAAATTTTTGGCCCTATTTGTAGAAGTTATAAAAACTTTAAACTGATTTGATATGTACAAAAATTAAGAAGTTATGGGGTTTTTTTTTCGGTTTTAACAAAACCCCTCCCTTTTTCCATACGCTTGGTCCAATTTTGCCCATTAAAGAACTTGACCAAGATTTTATATCCTTAGATTTTATGTGTCAGTTAGGAAGAGATTTGTGCAGAAATGTGGAATTTATCGCGTCCAGAAGAAAGTGATGTATATATGTAGATAGATAGATAGATAGATAGTTAGATGGATAGATAGATTATGTTTTTTACTGCGGGTGGTTTTGAGTTCTAGGGGTCATGATCGGTGTAGATCTGCAAACATTTTTCAGAAATTCCAACATAGGGGAGAATGTAATGGGTATTATTTCATACGAAATCTACCTAAAAAGGGAACATAAACATGAAAAATCCAAGTTTTGTGAAAAAGTCAATTAACGATTTAAATGGTCATTAATCTGTGAAGTACTCTTAGAAAGAATGAATAATTTCAACACTTTATATATATATATATATATATATATATATATATATATATATATATATATATAAACATATTGGACACATCGTTGGAAAGATAAAAATTGAAACTATATAATGATATAAAAAAGAAAAAATCGATTTTTTGGTTGAATTTTGATTTCCCGGTCCCCTTAAGTAAATATAGAAAAGATGCCACTTTATATATATATATATATATATATAAACTCTATCATACATTTTAATTTATTTACTTACGAAAGCATGCCAAATATATTTAGGATAATGTTAAAGGAATAATGGCAATATTTTTCATCAATATTTATGTCTAAAATATGTCTAACCCTTTGTTTCAAATTAAATTCAGGTTTTATTCATCTAAATATAAATAATCTATCAATTTCCGTATTTTTCCTCAGAAAATTCGCATGGATACCCGGGTACCCTGATCATTGATGACAAGTATAAAAATGTTTTATGCCCCGAAAAAGTAATAAAAAAAATCCACATTTTAAAGATATTTTACTAATGGACAGTGAATACTGCAAATAATGGGAATTTCAGTTTATTTTGATATTAACGCTCTGAAAACGAGATGAAAAGAGAAAAAATGTACCTGTGTACCCGGTCATTGACATAAGGGTTAAAGCGACTTGGGTCAATAAAAACATTTAATTAAAATTTTTATACGGTTCCCCGGTCCTATAAGTGATATTTAGTAAAAATTTACTGCGATACTAACAGGTAAAACAACAACAAAAAAATTCCTATTCATCTAACATTAAAATTATCGTGTACAAATCGATGACACATGCAGCTCAAATATAATTAAGTTATATCAACCATTGTGTATTTTGCAGGATACCTCATCTTAAGCAATAATTTTAACTAGTGTTCTTATTTATATATATTTGTCGTGTTTCCAAAATGTTGTGCATGTTCAGTCTGGAAAATAATTGTGGTACTTTAATCGTAACACTTTTATTAAAGGGAAAAAAAACAAAACAATGTGTGGTCAAAGCAAATTTATTTGTGTTTGAAAAGGTAAATTTTGGATACTGTACTTTCGTCCTGTTTAACCCTTAAATGTGTGGTTTTTTATTTTGTTTAAAAAAAAAAGGTGTATATGATTCTCTGAAAGTTTATTACACCAGAAAAATAATGAAAAAAAAAAAACAGGGGTACAATTTTCATATAAGACGTCAATTCTTTCTTCTGGTGCACATTTGCAATACAAGTAAAAATTACTGTCGTGCGGCAGCTTCACGATAAAATATTGCAAATTAGTAAATATTTTAAAAAGTTTGTCTTCAAATACCTGATTTTATAGAATTATTTATTTTATAAAACGTAACCTTTAACCCTTTATACCATATAATAGAATACCTTATAGAAATTACGTAGTTTAGAGTATCTGATTTTACATCAGAATGTTCCAATAGGTTAATTTCGTCTTATTTAAATACGGATTGTCTGTTACTAATTAAAGCAGGTATTGCCGTTTTAATTTTCTCGTTTGAAATAAATATATAAGAATAAAAAAATCTATTAAATTCAAAACACTGTTGTTTGCATATATGCAAAGCTGCACCCTAGAGGGTTAATCTTATTTTTTCAGCATGAAATATACTAAAAAACTTTTTAGAAATAAATAAATAATTCAGCTCACATGAAGTAGATTTTGTTATTTAACCAATTTTTGTATGTATATATGTATATATATATATATACAGGGTGTCCACGTATAACCTGACAGACCTTTATTTTCGCAACCGTTGGTTCTAGATGCATACTTCCACTTACAAAAGTGTTCAAAATTAGGTGCAGAGTTAAGATAAAAAAGTTTGAAGTGAAAAACAATTTAGTGATGAACTACAGAATCTAAATTTTTATACAGTTCCCCGGTCCTATAAGTTATATTTAGTAAAATTTTCCTGTTACACTGACAAGAAAAGAAAAAAAAAAGTCCCGTCATTCTACGATTAAAATTGACCGAATAATAGCTGTTTAAAGTTAGAACTTTTTTTTGGCGAATTACGGGATATTCATAAATTTACTAGAAATATAATTTTGGCAGATATATTAGAGAAATGGTTGAGAGTAAATTTATCATTACAATATACATGTGAAATATTTAATCATTCTGACATATTACTGCAAAATATAGAATTTGTACTGAACATATAAGAGGATAAAAATAACCGAATTTTTTGTTAAATAGAAGTATAAAAAACAACAGCCTGAATTCTTTACAAAATACACATATTTTTAAATGTTGTGAGATTACACTGTCTTTCAAATTTTTTGGTTTGTGCCATGTGTTTTAGCATTTTAAAATTGATTCTTATGTTTTTTTTTTTTTTTTTTTTTTTCGCTGAATCCGAAAATGACCTTCATTTAAAACCATCACGTCAGGATTTTTCTCAGATCGCAAATTTCAATGTTAAAAAGCCCAAAGTTAAATTTTATCACCTCTCCCCTCCCAACCTCGTCGGACCCCTGAGCTGATTAGCTGTAAGAAACCTAGTATAAGCCAAAAAAATTAATAAATTATTGAATTAAATAAAATTAAACTTATGTCTTACATAATAAATATAAAAATGTCCTACATCTATTTTAGAGTATCAGATTTTTCGCTATTTTTTAACCTTGAAATTTACGATTTGCGAAAACTCCTAACATGATGGTTAAAAGGGAAGGTAATTTTTTTATTCAGCTTTAAAAAATACATAAAACGTAATTATAAAAATTAAAAAACACGACCATCGCAAGTTTATTTTATATAATCTAAACATCCTTGTTAAATTTGTTGACCTTAATCTATCCGATTTTTTTTTTGTGTTATCCTCTTATATAAGTATGTATAAGATGGTAAGGGTCGAAAATCATAATCATATTACATTGTCATCGGATTTAAGTCAGTATGCAAAATTTAACTTCGATCGGACATTTAAACGTGAGTTAAAGTCGAGTACAAATTTTAAACTAGAAAGACGATCGTTGCAAGTTAAATAAAACCTTATGAAAATAACATAATTTTTGTTAAAAGAAATCATAGCCTCAAATTCTTTCAGAATAAAACGTATGCTAAAATACAATTATTCTAACTAATCTAAAACTTAAGTTAACTTAATCGCAATAGTTGTACGATTTCTTGTAAAGCGCTGATACCTTGAAATAAGTTTAAGTACTTTATATACGACCCCTGAAAGCATGGCTGAAATCATCTGTTTTGATATTCAAAAAAGTGGTATAAGTCATGAATTTCAATGTTTCATAACTTGGTCAATTTTAATGTTAAATGAATAGGAATTTTTTTGTTGTTGTTGTTTTACCTGTTAGTGTCGCAGTGAGTTTTTACTAAATATCACTTATAGGACCGGGGAACCGTATAAAAATTTTAATTAAATGTTTTTATTGGCCAAGTCGCTTTAACCCTTATGTCAATGACCGGGTACACAAGTACCTTTTTTTCTCTTTTCATCTCGTTTTCAGAGCGTTAATATCAAAATAAACTAAAATCCCCATTATTTGTAGTATTCACTGTCCATTAGTAAAATGTCTTTAAAATGTGGAATTTTTTTAATTACTTTTTCGGGGCATAAAACATTTTTATACTTGTCATCAATGATCAGGGTACCCGGGTATCCATGCGAATTTTCTGAGGAAAAATACGGAAATTGATAGATTATTTATATTTAGATGAATAAAACTAGAATTTAATTTGAAACAAAGGGTTAGGCATATTTTTTAAGGTAAAAATTATTTCATTTACTCGAAATTTTGTGGAAGCAAATCTGACACAAACTGCTTTTAGCCTTCTTGATTCATCTCGCCTTAAGCTTTTTGGACTGGTTTATGAACGTGTGGCAGCTTCAAATACGGTCAAAGGTTGCTTTCAGTTTACTTTCAAATCCCGATTTGGTCGAAAAATGTATCAAATCCTGAGCATTTTGCGATTGATCTTGAATTGCTTGAGTCCTCAAGATCTCACCTAATTCCTGCAATAACAGGCAACGATTGTCTGTTTTATTTTAACCATATCTTTATTTGCAGTATGTATAACGTAAGTAGCAATTATTGCTATATCCACTATATAGAACAATATCGCATGTGGTCATGTGGTTGTACGCCTAGGTGTTGTATATTGCCCCAATAATGTTTCCATTATATCCACTCAATATTTCAGTTTCGTTATGCAACTGAATCAGTTCGAGTTTATCTTTTGGTCCTGAGATGATTTTATCATGATTCATAGTAGACATTAGAATGACAACTTTGTTCTTTTTTGGAACATACGAACAAATACTTATGTCATCATGAAATCCAAATTCCGTAGGTAAAACGAGCTCGAATTACACAGCCTTATTTCTTGGTAATAGAAGGTTTATTTCTTTCAAAGGGCCAATATTTGTGAAATTACATTATAATAAATGCTTGCCCAAAGAAAAAGAAGTAAAAAAGTTGTCCATGGTTATTTTTGTTCAGAATCCTTGAACAGAGAAGCGAAGTCTTTCACAACTCATTCACCTTGATTTATTTCACGGTTTGTACCTGCTTTTTGGGTGCATAGTTGGCCGATAAGAGGTTAATTATTATTTTTATCACATACCCACCATATTTTGATCCCATATGTAGCCGGTTTAGACGGAATATGTTGGGTGAATCTTTTCTTCCTGGAAGCGTAAATAACTGCTCATCAACTGTTTACTCTTCCGTCGGTATATAATTTTTCAATAAGTTAGGATTTATCGTAGCCCATAAATTACGAATTACTGCAGCTTTAACACTTTGAAGATATTCCACTCGTGTGTTCTGGTTGTGAAAACGAATAAATTTAAGAATATTTCAGAATCGGTCTACACTTATACTTGCTCGATAAAACCGATATATATTTTCCACATCTCTAATGTTTCATCTTTGTTTGAATTGTTGACAACTGAAGTACAGTAAAATTCCGCTATTCCGAATTCCGGTTAATCCGAACCGATTCTATTTAGCAGACAAATGTCGGGAAAAACGTGTAAAAGTTAGAATTAAACAAAAAATGGCAGTAAAGCATGTTCTTTTTTTCTTTAAACAGCTTGAATAGAATTAGCAAAATACTCCAACATGTAAAAGTACAACATATGTACGCAAATATAAAATGAAAACGTGCACTGTGTTCTTACTGGCAGAACCCCGTCTTGAAAAAAAAATCTCGAATATCAGTTTGTTAAGTACTATAAAATTATTTTCTAAAGTGCAAAAAGTATTTAATTCGGATGATACATTTTTTTTTTCCTTTCAATAGTTTGATTTCGCAAATTATCTACAGAAATTTCATTTCATCGACGTGGTGATTGAGCTATTTGCAAACTCTGGATTTTGAACATCCTGAAGTTCAATTGGATTATTATAAACATCAGAAGGTTTTAAACAAGGAATAATATTTTATTCCGAAAGACGTGCCAGATTATCCAGCATGCTGGATTAGAGGATGTTTACTGCACTACTGAGTACTTATATTTCTTTTTTAACACGCATCTTTCTCTTTTCTATTTTTATCGAAATTCCAGATAATCCGAATTTTTTGTAATCCGAACAGGCACCGGTCCTAATTAGTTAGTTAATGTTTATAAAATTGCATCAAACTCCTCTTTTCTAATGGCAAACAGTTACACTGTATGAAAAACGTGGTTTTTATGGTTTGCGTATATTAACCCATTAGTGCCTGATTTTTTTTTTTTCAACTCAATATTGTGCTTAATTATAGTAAATGGTGTAAAATGAACGTAAAAAATAATAAAAAAATTCTCTTTGAAAAAATATTTATTTAACATATAAAAATCTAAACGTTCCAATTTTGGAACACTAGGCACGAAAGGGTAGGGGTTTTCTCTGTTACTGTCTAAGCATTATATCTATGTTTTATGCCATTTAATATGTTTCAAAAAGGTTATATATCATTCGGGTTATTATTTGACTATAAAAATTTCTTTATTATTACTATAGGGGGTGGGGGGTGGGGAGGGTTGTGGTCGGCTCAAGAACAAGACCCCCTTCCTCCTCACCATTAGCCATTGGCATAGTAAAAATTTATATATTAAAAATTTATAATAATCAATAATTACTAATAGAGTATATATACCGTATATACTCGCATATACGCCGACCCATTAACTTTTGAATGCAAAAACTCGCGTATGTCGACTCCCTAACATTTTACTTGATTTTCGCACAAAATCAAACCAAAGATTTCACTTACTAACGCGAAAAATTAGCAAGTAAACAAAAGCAAATCATTGAATTTTTTTTTAATAATAAATTATTATTATTTGTATATTTAATATATTATTTTATTATTTATATACATAAAAAAATCAGACTTTTGCAGTACTCGAAGGTTTTTTTTTTTTTTTTTTGGCTTATGTAATTTACTCGCGTATAAGTTTACCCCCCCCCAATTTACTTGCAGAAAATTGTCAAAAATTCTTCGTTTTACACACGAGTATATATGGTACAATATAACTTCGATTATCCGACCCTCGTGTAACCGGAACTCTCTGTAAACCGATGTCCACATCCTGAATTTTACCAAATTTTTTTTTTCACATTCCTTGTGTATGCAAGTGTTCCCTTCCAAACCACGAGTAGAGATAAGCATTTTGGTTCCCCTTTCTTTGAATTCCATTGAAATTAGCTTGAGCTCCCGCAAGATCCGATCCCGTGAAGATTATACTCCCTCCCTCCCCCCGTGTATATGTCCCTGTTCTAAACAAATAAAATTATTTTCATGTATAATTTAAATTTAGATGTTTATTAAGCAGTTTAAATAGTCCTAATAGCAGTTCGATGACGATGTTGCATATTAAACTAAATGATTATTGATAAATTCTCGATTATCTGGAAATTTGATTTTCCGCTGTCGGTTCGGACCCAATTACGTCGGATAATAGAGGTTCTGCTGTACATATTTTAGTAACCTCAGGATGTCAAATACTAAACTAAGTACAAAACATAACGTTATCATATAATTTTTTACTAAGCCAATAGCAAAGGATAGGAAGGGGTGGGTGTCTTGTTCTTGAACAGAGCCCAGCCCCTGTTCCCCTATAGTATTAACAAAGAATAGCCAAATAATAATCCGAATAATAATTTGAAAACCAAAAATAATCCGAGTCGTATGTAACCATTTTGTAATAAAATAAATGGCATAAAACATACATTTAATGCATAGACAGTAACGGAGAAACCCCTACCCATTCGTGCCTAGCGTCCCAAAATTGGGACGATATATAAAGGTTCAAATTCGAGCAAGAAACAGAAATGTGAAAAAATGCAAAAATACGTATTCTAAAATAATGTTTCATCTTATAAATAATACCACTTATAAAATGACTGATTAAAAAAAAAAAAAAAAAAAAAAAAAAAAAAAAAAAAATTCTAACCTTTTTTTACGCGCTATTTTATTTCAAGAAAATCCAACTTTGCGCTACAACAAACATTTATTTCACCTTTTTATTCTTAAAAATGCACTGCCATTTATGGTTAAATATTGAAAAGAAATACTTGGGATATATTTTACTAAGATTTGAAAGGATATAATAATTGAATTTGTAATGGGAATTTTTTTAAAGAAAGCGTCCCAAAATTAGGACGCCAGGCACAAATGGGTTAAAAGCGCAGCAGGTGCCCGGGTACCCCGTTCATTGGACACAAGGGCAAATTTTGGTCATTGACATAAGGGTTAAAAATAATTCTTTACCTTATTTAAACAATTTTTGTAATTGGAATTATGCATATAGGACCAACGGTTGCGAAAATAAAGATCTGTAAGGTTATGCGTGGACACACTGTATATTATTTGTTATAATATGCGTTTATACATATATCGCATTTATATACAGTAAAATACGTTTAACACGAAAATGCTTAACAAGAAAAATCGGTTAACACGAAATAATATAGCAGTCTGGACAGTATACAATGCAATTTAATTCTTTTTTTTTTTTCTTTTAACACGAAAGAAAAATCCTTTAACACGAAAAAATTTCACTTTCGAGCTATTTAGTTTCAGTTGGAATTGGTGAATTTTGTGTTAAAACCACTGATTTTCGTGTGAAAAACAATGAATTCGTGTTTTTTGTAAATTAACTTATTTTTATGAGCGCAATGGCTGGTAAATGGGTGCGAAAACAAACTGCTATTTCGCTTCAAATTAAGATGAAGCTGCTTAACGCAGTTGATGAAAAAGAAGGACGAAACAGAAATCTGCAAAGATTTTGGCATTGCCAATTATACTTTATATACACAATAATAAAAAAACAAGGATCTAATTATGTTAAGGTTTGAGTACAGTATGTTTAAGCCTGAGGGAAATCATATGAGAACTGCTAGGCACGAAGATTTAGAGACAGCTTTGCTTATTTTGTTCAAACAAGCTAGATCTCAGAATGCTGAAAAAGACACTTAAAAGAAACAGATATCTGACTTCTTCTTCAAAAATCCTTTTTTTTTTTTTACTTGCTTTGCATTAAGGATGCAACTTACAAGTAGTTAAACAGGAAATTGAAATAAAATTTGACGACATTGACAAAAATTGTAAGTTTTGCGAAATTCTTTTAACAAGAAAAAAAATTCGATCCCCTTAGTTTCGTGTTAAACGTATTTCACTGTATGTTATGTTTGAAAATATATTGTATTTTTAAATATTGTTGCAGCATATATATTGTATTTATATTAAAAAATTTATTTTTTGCAATGTAAATGCTTTTTGTGTTAGAAGATCTGAATTCAAGTTATGAAAGTATCAAGATAAATTATTTTACAGAAGAATGTAAAATAGGTATATTATGTTCAATTTCTGATAGGAAATATAAACTTTGTGCATTTAAGATAATTTCTTCCCAAATGTATACTAAATTTTCCATATATGTGTAAAAAGTAAATTAAAGTACACAATATTTTGCTTTTTATATAAAACTCGAGTAAATGATGTTGAAAAGTAGACTTCTGGATTTTTGTTTGTTGTAGTAAATTTTGCTGAAGAAATATTTTAAATGTTATAATGTACATTTCTAAGAATGAAAACAGAATCAATATTTATTATACCGGGAAACAATTAGGATATTTTATGGAATTTGGAAGTATTAAAGTAATTTTTTTCATGATTTCCTGTATCGTAGATTATGTAGATTTATTCTCTCAGTTCATTGTAGATTTGTGTAGCTATCACAAAATATAATATGACATTAATACATTTCCTATGTAATATTCCAAAAATACTTTTTACCAATTAATGTACGTATCAAAAGTGAATAAATAAAATAATTTTGCAGTTATTTCTAAAAAGAAATGTCAGTAAAATAAACTAAAAATTCGAGCGTAAATATTTGAATAAAAAAAAGTTTTAATGAAATAATTCTTTTTAAAAAAATAAAAGTTAAAAAAAATAATAATAATAATTCTTTATCAAGAATGAATAATTTTACACGTGTAATACAAAATACGTCAAGAATTTTAATATTTTGAAACAAATATTTTCAAGGAAATATTATATTTCAGTGTCAAGCTGTTTTTCAGTTTGATAAATTCAATTTATATCTTTAGAACACGTAAAGCATTAGACTGTTACTTCTACTTCATACTGAGGTACTTCGTTTATAAGCCTGCTAAAAATTTGCAACAAATTGTCCAGTCGTTCGACCGTTTTTATAGAAAACGGCTATTTAATCGTAATTTAATTATCATCTGAACATATTATTTGCCATATTATAGTCAGAATAGAGTTAGTTATATTGCGATTATATAACCGTTTTCTATATAAACGGATGAATGACTGGGCAGTTTGTGGCAATTTTTTTACAGTGAAGTAAACATATTTATACTGAGAACAGTTTCAGTACTACAGGTTCAGATACTGAGAACAGTATCGATGTTCAACATCAGATAAAACAAAAGTTCTGCTTTTAATATTCTCTTGAAATATTGGTGTGTATGGACAGCTGGATGAGTATCTTCCCATTATTTGACATAAAATCTTTGAGTGATTTTTCATCACTATCAAGCAGTTATTGCCTTTTTTCACTGTCTGCGCTGTCTTCTTTGAAAAATGCATCAATAAATGTCATTTGTATCTTTTTACATATATTTTTGGGGTTTTCATAATTTCTCCATTTTCAGTTTAGTCTACTGGTATGACACCAGTTATCAGGTGATGATTTCTGCGCTTGTACAATTCTATGCGTCCAAAAATTTCTCCTGCATAGTTTTTTACACTTGTAATCCTCTTTTTTTATAGGTTCACAATTTGGATTGGCTTTCGGCTGATTTTCTATTTGGTTTCTTTTCCTTCTTCCTTTTACTGAACGTCTTAAGCGATTGATTTCTTTGGATTATTATTTTTTCCCTGATTTCCTATTATTATATTTTATTCCGTCTATTTACAACTTACTTGTAAACATTTTTGGAATGATATTTATTAATTTACTTTTTTTCTTTGCAGCAGGTTATTCGCTTGATATCTGTAAAAGTGACATTTTTAAATAACTTGGAGAAATTGAGAATCTTTGCAAGAACAATTACGACAGAAAAAGCACTGTTAAAAATGTGCAGTAAACTTTATAGCTCATTAAACGGTTGTTATAGAAGCTAGTTACATAACCGTAAATTATCTCTATTTTGACCGTCGATATTCAAATATTCGAAAACATTTGAATGAATGACGTTTGTTGCAGATTATTAACGATTGTGGTTTGATTCTAAATAATTTTACACCACAGAAACTATCTTCCCATATTAAGTATTTAGCCAAACAACGTAATGTTTCACCATTGAATATCCTGTTTTTAAAATTAACTACGAATCTTTTAAAGATTTTGTTTAGTACAGTACATTTAAACATTATTTTCTTCACAAAATTTGCTGCATATGTTTAAAAAAGATGCATAACAAGTAGATAGTAGTACACAGTGAGACAGCAGCCACTTTGACATATAGTTGTAACTATTTTCTCCAAGCTGGCACACACACATAACGACCTTATCTTATGCGACATGTGGATATAGTTTTGGTATTTCAGTTACTCGTGCAACAAACTATTAAATGATTCTTTATTTTATAGTGGTTAAAGTTACATAAATGTCTATTTTATTTCCTTCAATATGACATATATTTACTTAACCAAAGCAGCTATATCTAATAATAGACTATTTCGAAGAAACAACATAAACTTTTTAAAGCGATAAAAATGATGTAACAGAAGTTGCATACATTCTGTTACAACGTAACGAAAGTATACAGTGAGACACAGAGTTGTGGTACACAGTAATACGTGTCTCAATGTGTACCTACTATGTGGTTCTGATTTTAAAAAAAAGTTATTTATTAATGAAAGAAGGTCTCTCTCTCTCTCTCTTTTTCTCTGTGTGTGTGGGCGCTCGCTGGCTAGGGAAATCTACTAAACGTAAGAGGCTGAAAATTTACATGAAGGTAGCTCAAGATCTGTCATTGTCCATCGGAGGCTTTTTTTTAACATTTCCAAACTCTATAAATATTAATTAGAAATCATAAACTGCAGAAAATTATTTATAGAGTGTAAAAATATATGATTTATGAATATATATACATTGTCTCACTGTGTGATACTTACACAGTGAGACAATTTTCGATACTCCGTTATGCTGCTTCTGTGCTTTTATAAATAACCTTTTTTTAAACCATTTATATATTAATGTGTAGCGTATTTGTGTAACTTAAAGGTAAAGTAATTTTTTTTCAAAAGAATAGAAATCATCGCCATTCGTTAAGTAATAATAATATTCGTCTCACTGTGTACTACCCTCCCCTATACAATAATAGCGCATACTACGTGTTTTATTCACACAATAAATTAAAATATTATTTTTTTATAATATTTACAGATTAGTACGGATTGAAACTTTAAATAACTAATTAAAAAGTACTCTTTCACTAGGAATAAAACCCAGAATATATGATTGTTACTCAAAAGGAAATATTATCACATTTTTCTATACATAAGTAATTTTTGATTAAAAAAGGAAAAATGTTTTGTCATCTTATCTACATGTTGTTAAATTAAAAACGTGTATTTACCTAACGTGAATTTATGTTTTATATCAATGGTTTTATTATTATTACTAGCAAACGCCGCGGCATTGCTCGCGTTATTGCTGAAATATGCCAAGTGATATTTGCATTTGCATGACTATATTTTAGGTAGATTTCGTAAGAAATACTACCTATTGCAGTCGTTACCATGGTGCGACTTTTGAAAAATTCCTTCATAACTTTTCATTATAGGACCCCAGGAACCCAAAACCACACCCACCTAAAAAGTTTATATATGTATGTATGTACTAAATTTTGTCCGCACGATAAAAGTCGCAATTATGCACGGATCGTCTTCAAACTCGCCAACAACTTTGATATCCCTAATATCTCGGCGGGGATTGAAAATGGGCGAAATCGGCCCAACGGGGTGGAAATGGGGAGGGTTCAAAATTTTGAATACTGTCTTAACATGATTCTGATAAATCCAGCTTTTACACAACAATGACAGGAAAAAATAAACATTTTTCTTTATAGCAGTTGCCAACAATTAAAAAAAAAACAATAAATTTCTCACCACAACAATTACTTTTGTATTGCAAGATTTTCACGTGAAAAAATAAATAAATAGTTTGACAAATTGAAAACAAAGTGAATATTACGTCATAAGTTTTCTAGAGCATGTTTTCCGTATGAAAACTCAAAATAAAATAAATAGTTTGACAAATTAAAAAAAAATATGCATATTGCGTCATATTGGAAATATGATGGACCTCAGCAGGTGAATATGTAACGTCATGTGAATTTGAAGAAACGTATTAAAACGTGATAAAAACCCGACTATGGAAATGTTAACATATTTTAACACTTAAAGGTTCTCTGAATTTTTTGTTTCTATTTTAAAACCTATTCCATATACATGCGTGTGTGTATTCGTGTATATTATAATTTTCTCAAAAAAGTTTAGCTCCCTACAGCTCATTCTTAGTAAAGAAACTGGGATTATCTCTAATCTTGATTTAAGTTTTGTTGGTGAATTTAGTACTCAACTTCGAAATCTACCTCCGCCTGTAGGCCGAGCCGGCATGGATTTTTTATTAGAAGAACACTTTTTGAAATAATTAAAAAATTACAAATTAAACCACAGTTTGACTAAACTTCATTATAAAAGTGCAATAGACAGAAATGAGATTTTAATTAATAAGAAGAACTAAAACTAATTCCAAATAAATGTTAATTTAGAAAGTGGTTTGAGACTTTTATGCTCATTTCAGTATTCATTTGAAGTTTTGAATTTTTTAGAAACAATCTTAACACATTTACACCTTAAAATTAACCATCATGTCAAATTCCAAACTTCTTGTCTAACAGTCATCATCAATTTCCAACCATTACTTTTGAAATCGGTTGAGTACTTTCTGAGATTGAATAGAAATCGCAATTTATAACGTTTTTCGTCCATTTTCACCGCTTTTAAATTTTGAATTAGTTAGGAAATGTTCTTAGAGATCATTTATATCTTATAACTAACCACCATGCCTAGTTTCAAGTTACTAGCCCCTGCAGTATTAGAAAAAACGCTATGTAGATCGCTTTATGCTCCTTCACCCCCTTTGGGGTAGTGGCACTGACATGAAATACAGCCTATGTTGGAGTGAGGGATTACACCATCGTTTTCACACCATTAATTTTTAAATCGGTTTGGTACTTCTTGAGATTGCGTAAAAATCGCCGTTTAGAAGGTTTTTTTAGAACGCTTTTTGCGCCTTTTCACTCCTTTTATATTTCAAATTTTTTAGCACGTGTTCTTAGAGATAATTTATATCTTATAAGTAACTACCATTCCAAATTCTGCCCTGCCTACATTCAGGATCCTAGGCCCTTCAGTAACACAAAAATCCAACATAGAACGTTTTTCACTTATCCAACCCCTAGGTGGTAGTGACACGGACATGAAATAGAGCCTATGTTGGAGCAAGGGCTGTCATCATCAATTTCCAACCATTACTTTTGAAATCGGTTGAGTACTTTCTGATATTGAATAAAAATCGCAATTTAGAACGTTTTTCGTTCATTTTCACCACTTTTAAATTTTGAATTAGTTAGGAAATGTTCTTAGAGATCATTTATATCTTATACGTAACCACCATGCCTAGTTTCAAGTTACTAGCCCCTGCAGTATTAGAAAAAACGCTATTTAGATCGCTTTTTGCTCCTTCACCCCCTTTGGGGTAGTGGCACTGACATGAAATACAGCCTATGTTGGAGTGAAGGATTACACCATCGTTTTCACACCATTATTTTTTCAATCGGTTTAGTACTTCTTGAGATTGCGTAAAAATCGCCGTTTAGAAGGTTTTTTTAGAACGCTTTTTGCGACTTTTCACACCTTTTAAATTTCGATTTTTTTTAAAAATGTTCTTAGAGATCATTTATATCTGATAAGTAACTACCATGCCAAATTCCATGTATCTGGACCCTTCGGTAACACAAAAAGCGCAATTTCGAACGTTTTTTTTTGCTCCTGCACCCCCTTTAGGGTAGTGGCACCAACATAAAATGTAGCCTATATTGGAGCAATTGTTGTCACCATCATTTTGACACCATTATTTTTTTAATCGGTTTGGTACTTCTTGAGATTGCGTAAAAATCGCCATTTAGAACGTTTTTTAGAACGCTTTTATCGTCTTTTCACACCTTTTAAATTTCGATTTTTTTTTAAAATGTTCTTAGAGATCATTTATATCTGATAAGTAACTACCATGCCAAATTCCATGTATCTGGACCCTTCCGTAACACAAAAAGCGCAATTTCGAACGTTTTTTTTTTTTTTTTGCTCCTGCACCCCCTTTAGTGTAGTGGCACCAACATAAAATGTAGCCTATATTGGAGCAAGTGTTGTCACCATCATTTTGACACCATTATTTTTTTAATCGGTTTAGTTCTTCTTGAGATTGCGTAAAAATTGCCATTTAGAACGTTTTTTAGAACGTTTTTATCGTCTTTTCACACCTTTTAAATTTCGATTTTTTTTAAAAATGTTCTTAGAGATCATTTATATCAGATAAGTAACTACCATGCCAAATTCCATGTATCTGGACTCTTCAGTAACACAAAAATCGCAATGTCGAACGTTTTTTGCTCCTGCACCCCCTTTAGGGGTAGTGGCTCCGACATAAAATGTAGCCTATGTTGGAGAAAGGATTGTCACCATCATTTTGATACGATTATTTTTTAAATCGGCATGGCCTTTCCTGAAATTGCGGGAAAATCGCCATTTAGAACGTTTTTTAGAACGCTTTTCGCGCATTTTCACCTCTTTGTAATTTCGATTTTTTAAAGAAATATCCATTGAGATCATTAGTATCTTATAAGTTACTACCATTCCAAATTTCATGTTTCTAGGCCCTTCAGTAACACAAAAATCGCATTTTTAGAACGTTCTTTACCCCTGCACCCCCTTTTGGCCAGTGGCACGGACAAAAGATATAGCCTATGTTCTAAGTTGGACTAAGACCATCATTTTGATACCATTACTTTTGGAATCGGTTTGGTAGTTCCAGAGCTTACCTCGTACAAATAAACATTTTTTACCTGTATTAGCATATATTTTTGTTTTCTTTCTTGCAATTAAACTTTACTGCATATAATTCCAAATACTATTATAAATAAAGAAATGCATTTTAAATTCCTACTTTTTGCATCTCTAGTTTTTGTATGACATACGAAAGCTCTTAACTCAAAACTTTTCAATTATTCCGAATTCATATATTATATGGTATTCTATTAAAATTTACTTGACGATATCGTATTTTTTCAGCATGTTCAAATTATTATTATCACTTCTTTCCTACTCTAACTGCTGAATTAAGGGGGTCCGGAACACATTTTAAAGTAATTTTAGGTAGATTTCGTAAGATATACTACCTATTGCAGTCGTTACCATGGTGCGACTTTTGAAAAATTCTTTCATAACTTTTCATTATAGGACCCCAGGAATCCAAAACCACCCCACATAAAAAGTTATATATATATATATATGTATGTACTAAATTTTGTCCGCACGATAAAAGTCGCAATTATGCACGGATCGTCATCAAACTCGCCAACAACTTTGAAATGGCTAATATCTCGGCGGGGATTGAAAATGGGCAAAATCGGCCCAAGGGAATGGAAATGGGGAGGGTTAAAAATTTTGAATATCGTCTTAACCCGATTCTGATAAAAACAGCTCTTACACAACAATGACAGGAAAAAATAAATATTTTTCGTTATAGCAGTTGCCAATAATTAAAAAAAAGCAATAAAATCCTCACCACAACAATTGCATTGCTATTGCAGTATTGTCACGTGAAAATTAAATTAAATAAATAGTTTGACGAATTGAAAACAAATTGAATATTACGTCACCAGATTTCTAGAGTAAGATTTCCGCATGAAAACTCAAAAGAAAATAAATAGTTTGACGAATTAAATATATATATATATATTGCGTCATATTGGAAATAAAATGAATCTCAGCAGGTGAATATGTAACGTCATGTGAGTTTCAAGAAATGTATTAAAACATGATAAAAACACGACTATGGAAATATTAACTTATTTTAACACTTTGAGGTTCTTTGAATTTGCTTTAGCTATTTTTTAAACCTATTCCATATACATGCGTGTGTGTATTCGTGTATATTAGAATTTTCACAAAATGTTTAGCTCCCTAGAGCTCATTTTTAGTGAAGGAACTGGGTTTATCTCTAATTTTGATTTAAGTTTTGTTGGTGAATTTAGTACTTAACTTCAAAATCTACCTTCGCCTGTAGGCCCGAGCCGGCAGGGATTTTTTATTTATTAAGTTAAAATTATGATTTTTAACCTTATTTGTAAACAAAATCACATGATAAAACTTATCATATTTAAAAATATATGTATATTTAAAATTTATTAAAAAAGTGGAGTAATTTAAAATCGTTATAACTCGAAATATTTCGTTATAACTCGAAAATTAGTAGAATTTAAATATTTTTTCAATTAAATAAACAGAAATATATAAGTTTTAATTTGGATTCGGAATTTTCAAAAATATTAATTTAATATATATATATATATTTAACGATTTTTTTTTAAATGGCACAATATAAAAAAATCGTATTTTTAAAAGTAAACATTTTTTTTAAATATGCTGAATAAAATTAAAGTAAAACAATTGAAAAGGGCATGTTCCAAATTTGAACCATTTATCTTTTACGGTTCTTGACTTATAATAACTTAAATACGAGAAATGTGGGAAAAAAACCTTCATGAAGAGAAACGTATTTTTATAAGATGTTCTTCCCACGACAGTCATTGCTTAAAAATTACATTTTGAAAACAATCCGAAACGAAAAAATTAATATTTCTATTTCTAATTAAGATAGAAACATGATTTTATATTCAATTTAAGCAGGAAAAAACAAAGAAAATTTTAATAAAATAAAATGTTTTTATAAAATTTGAAGATATTTGTGTCCCGGACACCCTTAAATACGTGTGAAATAAAATCTTAAAGTGAATAACTTTTTAAATTTTTTTTCAAAGTTGTTACTTTCGTCTGTCTGCTAACTTGCCGTGCTCTAACTCGCATAAATATTCTCCGATTTTCAAATAATTAAAAAAGGATAAAAAAGTTCAGAATGTGCTCTCTATTAAAAAAACTGAGTAGTTAGCGTATAGAGTTATTTTTTTAAATACACACAAATTAATTCCTCCAGATTTTGATGTATAGAGAAAAAACATTTGCGCGGAAATTTAAACATGTTTTGGGTAACTTGAGGTGAGATGCCGTGTTATACAAAATGCCGTATTACGTAGTTTTCATATATGCAGGCGAGGTCGTGAAATGCTGCGTAGTTGTAAGGAAGAGGGTTCCCTAATGATACTTTAAATTCCATTTGCTTTCTATTTTTAATTTTTAAGTGGTACTATTTTATTGCTATTTCGTCTTAACACTTCTGGTAAATGTCCAAAATTTTCTACGTGACTTCTTTATTTGCCTATATAAGTCTTTGTTTAAAGACCAGAGAAATAAATCTGATGTTTTTAGAGAGCACAGGTACCTGGCCTTTCTGCAAAACATAAATGGTGGCTGGTTCCCCTTTCTTCATGTCAGTGGTGGGCACCGGCGTCTTGCCCAATACTTTGGTGTCAATCGAAGAAAATTTTTGGGGATAAGATGCCGGTTATTTACCGTTGCGGTCAAGTGCCTGGTTGTTTCTTCATTGCTTTAAATACTCTTGGCTATTAACTAACTTGTCAAAAATTTTACTCAGATAGTTTAAATCAGTGATTAAATCGTGATTTAAATCAACTATTTAAAAAAATCATTGATTAAAATTATAAGTTTTCTAAATTATTAAAATGCATAAAGAAATATTAAAATCTAAGGTGAACAAAATTTGAAAGGTTTCTATATGTATTCTGTCTTATAAATAAACTTTATTGGCCTTATAAATGATTGTTTAAAAATTATTAATTTTAATCATTGTTAAAATTTTTATGTTAAATGCAGTTATAAATAATTTTAATAAATGTAAATATCGATATTATATAACATAGTTTTAGACAACTGGGGGTTTCATCCCCCTACGAGCTATGCTCGTCAACCTCCATCCAGACACCGCAGACTATAAAAACACGCTAATTTGATCTGTTTTGAAAGGATTATGGATGATTAAATCGTAATTAAACGACTAGTGGCGATCTCCTATAATCCGGTATCCATTCATCCCTTTGGCTGATGAATTTTAACCCTTAAATGGCTGACTTTTTAAAAATCATTTAAAAAATGTTTTTCGGCTTTCATTTCTTAAATAATTCATGGGAAAAATACTAAAAAAATCGTATTTTGTTTTAAGTATAATTTACGGCTAAAAAACGGTTTGTTGCCAATCGACAAAACTCGGCATTAATTGAAAAAATAATTCTCCTTGATAAAATTCTATAATATTAAACACACATGAAGTTTAAGAACTATGATAAGGAATTTTCACAAAGTGCTTTATAAAAGTAATTAATTCTTATTACAAATACAAAAATCTATGGTAAAACATTATAAAAATCAATGTGGAATACAAAATAAATTGTTTATTTTATGATACTTGATAATATGAGTACAAATTATTTAGTTATACAATTGTATGGATATTTTTTAAATAATTATTTCTATTAAAACACTGTCAAACACCACATTTTGCTTATTTTGTTACAATGTATACTTTGCAGTTTGGGAATTTGCACCTCATCTTTTTCTCTGCATATAGAGGCATATGTCCTGTTTGGTTGAATCGACATCTTTATGTGAGTATTGTGATGGACCTCTATGACTTTTTTTTTTTCCGAATTTCTTCTTCAACCATCGATGAGTGTCTTCCACACTTAGGGATGTATTTACTTCTCACCATGCATAACGATCTTGCATATTCTGCTCTGATCTTTGATTGAGGCATTATCTCCGATTGATGATCATTAGCATTCAAAACTCTTTTGTAGAGAAGCCGTGCGTTTACTATAGTGAATTCACGCAAATGGGGAAATAATCGTAGATACTATTTGCGACTACGATTATTAATTTTGTAGCGGGCTGTTAAGTTATCCAAATCGGTCAACTCCTCCGATATGTCACTTTTATTCCTTAATTACATATGGACTATCTATTTTAATGATTTTCTTTTGACTCCTGTCAACACGACTGACTTTTTTTACAGGATTTGTTCCGGCGAAAGAAGATACAGCATCGTGACGAATTTATTGTCTTTCCAGGCTAGTGATGAAATGTCGATGCCATCTACAATTGTAGGATATTCGAATCAAGAACCCCGATCTAAAACTTTTAAGGATTTTTCATCGGGTAGTTTGCATCAAGGAATTCTATTTCTTCTGACTGTAAACCCAATGTATGGATGCCAGTGTTTGCCAAATGTACAATCAGCGGCAAAGCCGTATAATTGTTGTCAAAATGCAACTTATAATTTACTAATCTTTGCATTCTTCTTCACAGTCTTTTGAATACATTGCTTGAAGGGCCAATGTCGGGTTCAGTAATTGGTTCCGTTAGCATATTTTCTTGACCTGAATATACTTCTAAGTTACAAGCATTCCCAGAAATACAAGCAAGTACAAAAAATTTAAATCCCCATCTACGGGTTTTATTTGACATATATTGCTTCATGTAATGTCGAACTTTCATAATGGCACATTTGCTCAGCAATTGGGAGATTTTGCTTAAAAGGGTTAGAAGCAAAATGATTGTTTGATATATCAATGTTAGGTCGAAATTTGTGCTAATGTATCATGTTTCGTATCATCTCGAGATAGATGTTTTTGGTTGTCATTGAAATGAATAAATGTTCGGACCTTTTGAAACTAATCTCTACTCATTGTGTCCTGAGTTAAAGGAAAACCAAGTTCATGAATCCAATAGATCGAAAACTGGGCAAATGCTCTAAAGACATGTATAATATTATCCCCATAAAATGCCTTAAATCTTGTGATGTGAAATTTGTAGGTTTATAACGATCTTTTTGGCAGGCATATTTAATTGTGTTTACTGACAATTTTTAATACAACCTCATTTGAAGAGAAATATTTGAATAAAGCTAGTGGTGTCTCCAATTCATTCACGTTTGGTGAATAAACGCATTTCCACTAAACTTTATTTGTTTTTCATTTACCTTTATGTTCTGTTTTTTCAAACAATCTACCTGTTTGGCAGTTTACATTACTTTGAAATCTCTTTACTGCATTTCGGAATAGCCATTTCAATATCATTATGAGAGTAATTATGAACCAATTCTTCTATTTTGTTTTTGAGTCAAATACTTTTTTGGAGGCATTCTAAAACTGATAGAGAAAAATTTTCAGAAAATAAAATGTAAAAAAATATCTTGCATACATTTAAAAAAGGGGAACTACAATTATAAACAACTAGAAAAATAAACTACTTCTATTGAATATAGAAGAAAGTAAAACTAAAACTGCTCATTGTACTCCAGGCTTTGTGGAACACTTAATGCCTGTTGTTGCCAATTGGCAACACACTCAAAAATCTGCTTACAACAAATATACTACAGTTAAATATCCAAAAGTAATCATAAATACGGGCTACATACCTTACTTTTCCATGTAATAAATTTTATTTGATCACTACAGAACAAAATAGTGTATTTCACGAGCTTCCAAACAAAACAAAAAGATCATGTAGCAACAATTAAAAAAAATAAATCTATCTTTATTCTTAAACAGCATAAGTTTTGCCATCCAAATGTTGAAAATTGATTTAATAATATGTTCAGAATGTATTTTATTGGCTACATTAGGCATTGTAGCTTCAATATTATTCTAATAGTATTTTTAAAGGCTAAATTGGGTATGTTGCCGAAAAGCAACATCAGGCATTTAAGGGTTAAGACAGAATCAATCGCTGTCGAGACCGATAACTGCTACTTTCGTGATTGATTAAATAAGATGAACCCAATAATTTAAAATAGCTTGTATAAAATGGCTAAGAAAACATTTTTATAAAGCCGTTATAAGATTTTTTTTTTTGTAAATTAAACTTTTTAAATGTATCGTTTTAAATATGATTTAATTTTTACCAAAGTTTTTTCCTTATTTTAATATTCAAATAAAAATAATTTTTAAAAGCCTATAAAAGCCAAACTAAATCGAAGTGACAACATCAACTTTCTGAAAAGAATTAAATGAAAGGGTCAAAGTGTAGAAAGACAAAATCTGCAACGGACGATGATATGGATGATGATTAAATTCTCTCCCAGACTAGAAGACTAAGATTTTTTTAAGAAGGGAAAAAGAATGATTGTTCAGAGTGCCTAGCAGAGTGCAATAAAATCTCTGGAAATCGTGATTGGATCAAGTGCATTCAGTGAAACTGTTGGTTAAATAAAAGCTGCTCAAAGTTTCTAAACAAATGTGCAATTTTTGGCAGACCTGAGATATTGCTAAAATGAACAAAGGGACGTATGAAAAACATAAACAAAAAAGCGTGACTCTAAAGCACTTTATCACAGTGTCATTACCGTAGTTAAACTTGTTATAATATTTAAAAGTAGGCATACCTAAGAGTTATAATTCTTTTAAATCTTAAGTTGAACATAATATATTAAATACATAATATACAAACAAATATATTAACTTAACGTAAATAATTATGTAACAAATAAATAGTAGTTTGTTCTTTTTTTTATATTGCCAACGTTTGTTACATTCATATTTTTGTAACTTCCTAATATTAAGTAAGTTAACAAAAATAGTATATCTAAAATATTAAAGTTAATTTTATTCGTCCCATTATGGTATATAATGCTTCACAAAAATTATTGTTCACACTGAATCTGAATAAGGCGTCTTTCTCCTAGATAGATTGCCATCTTACCCATGCATATGGTAAGATGCCGAAATGCAAGTGTTTACGAAAACAAAATGTTCGATGTTTTCTATCTGTAAAATGAAATAAGTTTTTAAATCTTACATAAGTGTCTAAACTTTAACAAGAAAGCAATGAATAACAAATATAAACAACAGACGATTTTTAAAACAATTAAGTTAAAAACTACGGCATCTTGAACCAATCTACCATAGATATTTTAGACCTAAGGAAACTGATATACACTATTGAGAAGACTCATAATACCTTTTCTGTTGCGTATAGTCAAAGTATATGGTTTGTTTACAGGAGCATGCAAAAGTATTTTATTTCATTATTATAAAAAGGATAATTGTTTACAGAAAATTTCAATGATGTTATATTACTTACATCATAATAAAACTGATTTAAAAACAACGCGTTTTCTATGGATTATGCGAAAGAATTCGCTAAAATTACACAACATGGATTAAAATAGTTAATTACTGCGTTATGTATTTTTTTAAATTGTGTATTTAGATATGGGGCATTCTCACAAAGCTTTTGACTTGAAAAAAATCTGACAAAATTAAACTCGCTAAAATAACATTTTAATCTGATAGACGAATGCCTTAATGATACAAAATAAAGAAAAAGTGGTCAGCAGCGAATTTTTTTTTTTATTTAACTGAGGTTTAAGTTAAACTTGCGAGTTTAATTTTCCTTACCATTTTAACCCTATAACTTTTTATTTTCTTCTAAATTTTTACTTATAATGAATTTGCATAGCACCCACGGGACATTCAAATAAGAAATAAGAACAATGCAGTACTTTTAATACAGAATTTTTGTATAACATCGTCTTAAAGGGGTGTTAAAGAAGGGACGGTAAGGTAAAAAAAGGGGATGGTATTGGAGAAAAAAGGGACGAAATGGTAAAAAAAAAAGTACGGTAAGGATGGAACGGTAAGGAAAATTACCATCTATTTTTAGGAAATTCATGTTAAGACTAAGTGATAGCCACAGTGTTCATTGATTTTTAAATACAGTTGTTAACATTGGATTACATTATTATTTTTTTTTAATTTACCTCGAAAAGTGCAGGAATAAACCTTGGGGACGGTGAGACTACCAATAAAGCCAGGAGGCTTGAAATTGATATTTAAATGCTTATTTAAATTCTACAGTAAATTTCTTGCCAAAGAATTTTAGACATTATTTCTCTAGCATACTTCTGCATGAGAAAAAACTGAAAAAAAAATTTGTGGCTGCATCTGAAATGATTTTCTGTATAGATTTAGATGAGGGATGGTAAGGAATCTAAAACCCAGGGACAGAGTTTAGAAATTAAGAACCCTAAAAATGTGTGCAGGTTAATTTTTAGCTACATATTTATGTAAAACAATAGTTCCAGTTTCAGAAAAAAATGACATTGAATTATTTTTATCGAAACAATTTTCTACAGACAGCTCCAAACTTAAAAATCAGCATCAGGGACACGGGACGGTAGATGAGTTATCTTGGTATTTAGACCCCCAACATCGTCCAAAACTTATTTATCTCGTTAATATAGTTATGCAATCATGAAATGAGATGTTCCCCAGTATATGAAATTTAAAAAAGTGTATTAAATCAAAAATTATTATTCAGGGACATGAAAGTCAAAAGATTGTGAAAATGCCCCATATCTCGTTACAGGCATACACATTTACATTAAAAATTCTTAACAATATATTAATAGTGATGGAAATTGTTTCACAATTTATATCTCATGCATCTTTTTTGTTCCTTTGTTCTAATATTCTGGAAATAAAGCCTTACCTTAGTTTTAATTTTGTTTAAAAAGATTGCTGAGTGTAGATCAATTATATGAGAAAAGAAATATTCAACATATAATCATAATATTCAACAAGAAAATTATTCATAGAGAAAGTGAAAAATGAAAATAGTGTAAAATATTATTGAGCATAATTTTTCCGTAAAAGAAAAAAAAACATTAAAAAAAAAACATTAATAATCCTTCTTTTTTTGAGCTTTTTTGTAAACGTTTGTAGCGAAATCATTTTCATTATGTCAGCATTTTTTGTGTTGCGCATTTATGTTATGAAAGATAATTTTGTAAGGCTATATTTAACTTCATGAAATATTTTTCCTTCTGTACGTAGTAATTTTTTCGTTTATTCTCTATAAAAAACAAGATTGTTCGAATTAATTTACTTATAGTTCAGCACTTTAATAATGTAATTATATTTCAACACAATTTTTTTTTCTGTCAAATCTGTTTTTCTTTGAATTTTTTAAATGAGTTTTATTTCTTTTGCTAGACATAATAATTGGAAAATTGTTTGGAATAATAATATATATATATGAGTGAAAACATTCTATTAAGCATATTATTTAGCTAGATGTCATTTTGCGAGACTAGTGGTTCACTATTTTTTTTTAACCCTACCCCACAAAATTTTCTAAAACCGTGATCTCTTCCCCTACATAACATATAATTCTTATTATTTAAAAAGAAATTCTTATTTATATGAAGGAGGCCTAAAAATTATTAACAGTGACGAACAACATTATAATTTGTTATCTTACTAAACAAGTGACATTTTGCCTCAAACGGAGTTTTAAACTAACAGCATTAATTAAAAAAGTCATACATATCTGACTTATATATATCTCTATTTTGTTTGTTGTTGTTGTTGTTTACCAAATTTAAGGACTTATTTTTTTTTTCTTTGAAGGTGCATACCCCTCTCTTAGGATTTTAGAGGAATCTCGAAATAGTGTTCCAGAAATTTCAATATTTGAACCGTAGAAGTTGCAATAACTTAGTTTAATCGCTGAATTTGTCATTTTTTTTTCTTCAATTAAAGAAAGAGAAAAATTCTAATAATAAAAAGTTTTATAATTGTACTCATCCTGTATATTATCTACTTTTTTAGTTTTATAAAAGCAGTTAAATATCGTTTTTGGCGTTAATAGGATAAAAAAAAAAATTCTTGTACTAAGCTATTTTGACAGTTTTACTATAATTTAGAATCTCCATGTAATGCTCTCTCACTAAATGTTTATTGAAGTTAGGTTTAATATGTTACACATTAACATAGAATTTCAATTTCACGTATTTTATTTATATTAATTTGATATTTTTTTCGATTTGAAGCGTCAAATAACAGTCATATATTTTTACTAGGATATTTGCATCAAAAATAAAACATAAAATACTACGATCATGTTATGCCAGCTTCAAATCCCAAAAAATCAAATTAATATGTAAGATAAATTATAAACAAAATAAATTTATTTCTTAACGCTATATTACAGTATACACCTAAACCCATACAAATTCTCACAAGATTTTGTATAGAAAAGTGGGTAATTCGAGCTCTCGAGTGGGTATCTGAGCTCTATATACTCCATTGCTGTAAACAAAAAAAAAAAAAAAAAAAAAAAAAAAAAATTGTATTATAGTTTTTTAAAAAACCTTTAATTAAGACTTTAAAAAACAAATGCATCATCACTCTGTGGAATCTAACAAGGAGAGGGCCAACCTTGTTAATCACAGATTTTGATTATTTTAATATATGTTGTAGGGTAGAGGTCCCTTAGTGTCAGGTTCAACGGATTTTATCCAATGCTCCTTAGTTCTTGAGAAACCGGGGGGTCTAATATTAGTACACAACTTAAATACTTACTTTGCTACAACGGTGATTGGTCAGTCGTAGCTCATTTGGTATGGTGTTAACCGGCTGATTGGCGGGCCGGGTTCGATACCTGAGTGCGCTACATTGGTTTTTCTCATTTTTTGTTTTATAAATTTACTTGTAAGTGTAACTTAATAATCTCACTGTCAATTAAAATTTTTAATATTGTATATCAATTATAATTTTAACCTATTTAATATTTTACTTTTAACTGAATAGTTGTAATAAAACATCATAAAACTGTTATTTTTTTATATAAAAAATCACTTTTAAAATGTATTTCATCTATTCTTTATCGATGCAATAATATTGAGCAATTGTGTCAATTCGTGATTTTAAAGAAACATCATTTACGCATTGCTTTAACAAAGGAAGTCAATGAGATAATACTATTATTCTGTTTTTAAAGTAACAATCATAATCATATTAAAAATTAGCATCAGAATTAAATTACAACCGATTTTTTGCATATTAAAGATTTTTAAATTTGTAATAAGTATGCTTGCACTTTCAATTTTTTTGCTTTCCCCTTTATATTTTTTCTGCTTTTATTTTATTTGAATATTCCTTTTTTTTATCATAACTAGATGGCACCACAACAGAATTTGTCACGATTTTGGAATTTTTATCATTCAATAATAGATCCAATTTCTTTTTAAACCTCTTTAATGGATGAGAAATAATAGTTTACAAATAAGAAATGATAAATTTAAGTTTGTTAACATTATAATTAATGTTTGGTGTTAAAATTTTCAATTGAAATTATTAAATTATAATTACAACTATATTTATAAAATAAAAAATGAGAAAAACAAATGTAGCGCATTCAGGTATCGAACCCGGGCCCTCGGATCAGCCCGCAAATGCCATGCCAACTGAGCTACGACTAACCTGTCATTTTTGCTGCGAAGTAAGTATTTATGTTGTCTACTAATATTAGACCCCCTGGTTTTTCAAGAACTAAGAAGCATTGGATAAAATCCGTTGAACCTGACACTAAGGGGTGTCTACCCTACAACATATTAAAATAATCAAAATCTGTGATTAACAAGGTTGTCCCTCTCCTTGTAAGAACTATTTGAAACGATATATTTAAAAAGATTATCTTAAAGCATCGTTATAAAATCCCGGATGCGGTGATACTTTTTACAAGTTCAGTCCCAAATATATAATATTAATTCAATTGAGAAAAAAGCCACCAGCTGTAGCGACAGTGATTGATGTGGCCTGGGGCATAATAAAATTCCCTAGACACAAGGAAATGATTAGGAACCACAATTACAGACGAGTGGAAGAGCGTAATAATACCTTCGTAGTAGGGTAATATTTTTAAAACAGTGGGTCTTAGAGTATTTTTAGAGCCTACATGGGTTGAACGGATATTGTCGTGCGAATCTCGTACTGGGGATAGCCATGTAGTACAAAAAATTACAAAAATAAGTTGGTTATAAAGTAAGTCAAAAAATGAAAAGAGTTTATGAATATTTCAATTATGCTTTAGATATTATTTTTAATTACGTAGACCTATATGATTACATGAAAAATTAACTGAATTTTTAATGTAAATCTAAAGAAAAACACAATTAACTGAAAATGAGCCATACATATACTTTTTTGCAGTTTTGCTTTATAAATAAGCATGTTTAACAGAGTACATAATTTGCAACTGGTAAATATGGAAAGTATTTTTTTCCAAATATTGACGCTTTGGTATTTCGATACATATTCTTACAGTCCAAAAAAATTTGTATTCAAAAAATTTTGTACTGAAGATGTTGTTAGATCGTTTTACGAAATAACAAAATAGATGCATTACGGTCATTAATTTAAAGACCACTCGTTTAAAAACGGTAATAATGATACATTTTTTTTTTGCTTGATGTTACAATTTTTAATGTTTTTTGACAGATGTCAGTCAGACGATTCTTTTTTCTCGTAATTATCTTTTAATCTTCGAAAGCAGACTCTGAATTGAGCCAATAATCGAAACAGCAAAATACGAATTATTTTGCTAAAGCGTAAAACTTTGGAAAAGTTTGTTATAATTCCTCCCAGAATTCTAATGGAATCCTTTGATATTTACAGATTGATGAAATATAAAAAAACTAAATCAATATTACCATAAAATGTTTGATTGTAGATCGTATCTAGAATAGTAGATGTAGATCGTATCTATATCTTTTTTACGGGAATGGAAAAGTTTCAAAGTGTCTACCATAGGGTGTGGAGTTTTATCTTATATTTAAAAGTAACTTTTTCCCACCCTTAAATATTATTTTTTATACCAAATTGTCAGGTTAAATAAAACACTACTTACATTGGAAAGGGCGGTACTATTATCCACATTCGCATTTAGAAATAAAGCTATGACATGCAATAAAAGTGCAGATTGTATTAGTGATAAAATTAAATTACATATGCTCAAAGTGTTGCCTACTGCCATCAGTACATCATGTATTTGGCAATTTGCGGCAGGTTCACAGTTTTAGAAAACTGATCTTGATTTTCTTTTTAATATAAATTGTGAGTTGTTTGTAAGTCTTAGTTTAATCTGTAACACTACATTCCGTATAGAAATGTACTCCTGCAAATAATAATAAGGTACTTCTATAAAATATGGCCATACATATGACAAAGTCATCATCCTATATATTGTAGAGAACAAATTGGGACCGGAACATAACAGTATATACTTGGTAGACAATAATCGCGACAGCAACTACGAATTCTTTTTCTAAAGGGTAAAATTTGGGGTAAGTTTGTTAGGACACATGTAATGAATCGTCGAGCTTAAACAACTTAAATTCCGGCCAGAGCAGAGTAAATGCAGTATAGGCAGTCATTACCAGCTGAACACATGATGTGATATTGAATGAGGACATGTCGAACTTTTTATACTTTTATTTAAAATCACAAAAGAAGACATCATTACTTCGATGTCGAAAAACTTAAGACTTTAAATATTTAAAAACAATGTAACTAAGATAGACATACACTCTAATAGTAACAACATATTACTTAAA
Source organism: Maratus speciosus (assembly GCA_963932465.1). NCBI lineage: Eukaryota > Metazoa > Arthropoda > Arachnida > Araneae > Salticidae > Maratus > Maratus speciosus. The sequence goes on along the minus strand of OZ010791.1, from coordinate 367,833,510 downwards.
CGGCTTAAACTTACCTAATCATTTAAGAAAGGAAAAAACAGAGCCGCCTCTTATATCACAAACACACAATATATAAATTTAGTTAAACCGTTACGTCACACCATACATTTGCCGAAATATTTGTATAAAGCTAGATGCTGGAAATAATCAGTAATAGAAGAAAAACTCCCCGCATACAGCCGTACGCGAAGACTTCGTAGAATGCGAAGTGACAGAATAAAAGAGCGGAAAACCAGCAATGTGTGGATGCAAACGATTTTTTGCTCGTAGCTCGGGACGAGGTATTGGCAAGAGGATTAAAAATACGTTAAGGCACTCTTAACTTGCGAAAAACGCGCAAGCCTGCCTGTCATTACCCCCTCCCGCAGATACGAGCATACATAGTTTACAATCACTTTCATCTAATCTTTAAACTACAAACCTTTAGATTTTTTAAGGAGTTGTAACTTCATATTCCTGCATAAAATTTAACTTTCATACATAAAAAAGAGTTTAAAGAATGAAATACATTATACATAATTACAATTGCAACAATAAAAAAAAATATCTAACCTGAACATACACTTTTTATGTACACTAATCGAAGGAAATATTTTAAAACATTGCTTTATCTGTACTTTTCAAAAACATTCAAATATAAACACAATTCCGAACATTACTATCTGTACACATAATTTTAATACATTTCAAATATTTTAACAAAATTTATCAATTAACCATTTAAACCTAGTATCATCCATTGGATGCATTAAAATACAACATGTAAAATATTTGTTAACGAAACAAAAAGGTCAAGGGTGATAAGAGTACTTATCGAAAAAAATATATATATTAAAAGATTGTGATCACAATGAAAATAACCTATACAACATTTTAACTACATTTATACAATAACCAAGTTTAAACATTTGATTAACTTTGCTGCACAAATTGTGCATTAAAAAAGTTCACATAAAAAATGCATTCATACCATATATTCTAAACTTTCAATATATGAATATAAGAATTCATAATGTTTTTGTACTTATTTAAACTGAAAAACATTTCGTTAAAATCTTTAACCCTTCTTTTGGGGAGAGGTTTTGTTAGGATATCAGCAAGAATTTCTTTTGAACTTACATGTTTGAGGGTGAATCTGAATATATTCTCATAAATTAAATTTCTTAGAAAATGATATCTTACACTAATGTGTTTCGTCCTGTTATTTTCGATGAACGTATGTGAAATATCAATAGCAGCTTCGTTGTCGCACAGGAGCTGATCTGAAAAATTGACTTCGATCGAAAATATGTTTAAATTTATACATTCTTGAATAATACGTATTACCCACTCTAAATCTTTAGCAAATTCCGTTAAAGTTATGTATTCCGGCTCCGTTGTAGAAAGTGCTACGCATATTTGTTTAAACGAGCGCCTGACAATAGCAGCCTCAACTAAAAATAGAACCCCCCCCCTCCCCATCAAAACACGGTCATCTCTTATTTGATGCGAAATCTGCATCACTGTAGCATGTAATTTTAACCTTTTTATGTGTGAAAGGTTAAGTTTATAGCATTGCGTAGATTTAACTTAACCCAATAAATTTAATAAGTAATTCCAGTGAACCATGCCAGGGTTTTTCTGAAACTGAGAAAATATATTAAATGCAAAGTTAATATCAGGACGTGTGCGACTTGCTATGTACGCAAGGCATCCGATTAAACTACGGTACGTGATTTTACTCATTTCTTGAATTTCGGTTTCGGTAGTTGGCGAATCCGTTTTAGATAAAACAATTCCTTTTGCGATTGGTAATGATGTTATTGGAATCTTAAACTTGCTAAAACTTTCATATATTTCTGAAATATAGTCCGATTGATGTATACATAAAGTTTTATTTTCCCCCTCAAAAGTCACTCCTAAAAATATTTTAGTTTTCCCAAGGATTTTAAGATCAAATTTATTTCGTAGCTTGTCTGTTGCCTGTTTTATATCTTAAATGTTTTTCCAAACAGAACAATATCATCTACATAAAGTAGAAAAAACAAATTTTCGTTAAAGACATATACACAATTACACCAGGTAAGCATTTAAAACTTAACTCTATCAAAACTGAATTTATTTCAAAGAACCATTCCCTTCCAGATTGCTTTAAAACATAGATAGCTTCACTTAATTTGAATACATGATTAGGATAGTCTTTATAAATAAATCCTTGAGGGTGATACATGTAAATTTATTTATTTAGTTTAGCATATAAATATGCTGCATGAATGTCAAGCTGATAATGTCACCAGCCGCATAAACAAACTAAAACGGTAAAGAAAAGTCTAATGATTGAAAATTGTATAACTGGGCTAAAACCTTAATCGTAATTTATCCCCTTTTTCTGACGAAAACCTTGAGCAACTAATCGCGCCTTGTATCTGAAGATTTTATCATACTCGTTACGTTTTACAGTATAAACCCATCAGTTATTAACAATTGTTTTTTTGTCAGCTTCAGAGACTAAATTCCAGAATTTTCTTTCTTTCTTTGTTTGTATCTCGTCCACCATAGCTTTAAACCACTCCCTTTCTGGGGTTAAATTATAAGCTTCATTATAATTTGAAGTTATTTTAATATCTACAAAATTAGCGTCGATTGTTTCAGTGCCAGACTCATCGTCACTGGGTATTTTAACTCGACCTGAATAAGTATTAAAAATACGAAAATCAAAATCTGTTCTTTTAAAAGGTATATTGTGTTTCTCACAATAAGCTTTGACTTATGTTCATGATTTTATCCTAGTTTTAGTTCCAACTGCACGATAGTAAATGTGATGTCTTGCTCCTTCTTTTCATTTTACAGCAAATCGTTCCCAATGGAGTTTAGAAGATCCAGGTCTAAAAAGAACTTTTTTAGGCGTAGCAGGTATAGAAACTTTTTGGACATTTTCTTGATTAGGAAACGAATTTTGAGCTGGAACGCTGCTCATATCTTCTGGCTGCGTTTCTTCCTTTGGATCTTTTTGGGGTTTACCCTCGTCACTTATTTCTTCATCAGAGTCCGATTCAGATTCATTAGATGAGCTGTCGGTATTTCGCTTTAGATCCAGTACGATTCCTCTGCGCTTTTCTTTCGGAAAAATAACGTTTATAGTTTCTATCGTTTTACATTCCTGGGGTAACCATATGCGGTAATCTTTAGTGAAAAGTGCGTGTTCGACCATTATACCTTTCTGAGCTCTCATTGAATATCTATTTCTCAGCTGTTTAGGCTTTCCCACATAAACATTACTGCCGAAGGGTTTCAGGTGTTTTACCGATGGTTTTCTCCTTCCAGTTTGAATTGAGTTTTTGTCTGATTACCGCGGCAGACTTGGTTCCGCGTATAAACAAAAGTTAGTAATGCTTCTGCCCAAAAACTTTCTCTTAACTGGCTCTCATGTAAAAGAGATTTATAACGTTTAAGGCCACTCAATTGAAATTTTCCGCAGTGCCATTTTGCTCGGCGGTGTACTCGTTACTGAATTCATGATGTATTCCTTGATCTTCGAGGTATTTACTGAAAGCCCAATTTTCATATTCACCCCCATGGTCAGACCTAAGATTTATGATCTTGCGATTTAGAAATCTTTTCGCCCTTTTTGGCACTGTTTGAAGCATTCAAAAACTTCACTTTTTTGTTTAAGTGGGTAAACAACTACTTTTTTAGAATAGTCGTCAATAAAGCTTGCAAAATATCTAGCTCCACCGTTTGATTTGACCGGAAGGGGCTCACATACATCAGAATGAATCAATTCGAGGGGTGCTGTAGAGCGTGGTTTGCCTATTGGCTTGAATGAGACTCTTCGGTACTTAGCGATCTAACAATCTTCACAAGTTGGCATGTCTTGTTCCTTGAAATTTGGAAACATGAAGTGCATCATTCTTACTTGTGTTTAAAATGTACTTCGTATTAATATGAAAGTATACTCGATGCCATTTATTTAGATCGCCACAACATTTTTGTCTGTGCTGAAAAAGCCCTCTTGTATTTACGTTGGGAAATGTTGGTTTGAAAATGAAAAAAAAAAAAAAACGTTTGTTTTAATAGCAGTAAAGATTTGTATACTATTTGTCAATAATAAAGTTAGACGAACATTTTTACATGAAAAAGAAATTCCCATGCTGTCAAGGGCTGAACCTGACATTAAAATACATATAAGTTTAGGCGTGTACATGACATTTTTAAATTTCAAATTTTGGCGCTACCCCTTATCATAAAAATAGACCTCTACTGTCCCGATGCCTGAAACTGGATATTTAATGTCCCCTACAGCAACAGACATGTCAGTCCCCCCTAACTGTTTTGTATGTGGAGAAAAGCCCCCGATCTTTACAAAAATGCGTGTATGCAGCAGTATCAAAAAGCCACTCCTATACTTTGAAAGAGCTTTGATTCGCTTCAATCATATCTGTGGCAAAACTACTATTTGGACAAGTCCCCCCCCCCCTACTTATTATCTCTTTAGTGGATTATAAAGTACAATTTGGTGCAATGCGACCCCCCTTATTGCACTCGCCACCAATAACATCACTTTTCAAGAGAGTAGACCTATCCTTACTGCTACTTCTACTATTAGACCAGTCAATTAAGACCGTATAGGGACTCTACCTAGCAAAATTAATGGTAGTACTGAAATCGGCTTTCTAGATGTTTTTTGGGTCGCTGAATCCGAATTTGTAAATTCCCACCAAAATTTCCGCCGGCAACCACCCCCCCGCCCTCAAAAAAAAGGTTTTTATGAAAAAAATCCATTTTTTTATTGTTTTAGGGGAAAGGTATCTAAAAATTCAGAAATTAGACAAAATTTGCAACAAATTAGGTATATGACATTATGACTTAGGATGAAGGAGAAGGGGGATCTGCCTCGGAACATGCGCCGCAGTGTTGCGTGGACTAAGTTGCGCAATTCCACTTAACCACTCACACGTTTACATTAGCCCTCCCATCTTCCCTCCGAACTTTCTCTATAAGGTTTACTTTAAGTTTTTTGGGTCGCTGAATCCGAATTTTTAATTTACCCCAAAAATTCCCACCCCCAATAGTTCTTTTTAACTTAAATTTCTTATTGTTTTAAGGGAAAAGCATTACGAAATTCAGAAACTAGACAAAATTTGCAACAAATAGGATATATGACATTAGAACGTAGGATAAACGGGGAGAGAGGGGACTGCCTCGGAACATTCTCCGCGCGCTTTTCTATAAAAACAATTTTTTTCAAAAAATCAATTTTTTGGGGGGTTGCCGGGTGAAATTTTGGTGGGAAGTTAAAATTCGGTTTCAGCGTCCCAAAAAACATCTAGAAAGCCGATTTCCAGTACTACCATTAATTTTGCCACATAAAATCACCTATTGCCTGGACTTCATCATTTAGTGCACGTAGCGCCGCAGTGCATGTTCCGAGGCAGCCCTCACCCTCCCCATTCATCCTAATTTATAATGTCATATATCCTATTTGTTGCAAATTTTGTCTAGTTTCTGAATTTCGTAATGCTTTTCCCCTAAAACAAATTTTTTAGGGAAAGTTAAAAATTCGGATTCAGCGACCCAAAAATCTTAAAGTAAACCTTATAGAGAAAGTTCGGAGGGGAGGTGGGAGGGCGAATGTAAACGTGCGAGTGGTTAAGTGGAATTGCGCAACTTAGTTTACACAGCACCGCGCGCATGTTCCGAGGCAGATCCCCCCTTCCCCTTCATCCTAAGTCATAATGTCATATATCTAATTTGTTGCAAATTTTGTCTACTTTCTGAATTTCTAGATACTTTTTCTCTGAAACAATAAAAAAAATCATTTTTTTAAAAACCTTTTTGGGGGGCTTTTTACCAAAATTTGGGGTGGTTGCCGGTTGAAAATTAGGTGGGAAGTTACACATTCGGATTCAGCGACCCAAAAAACATCTAGAAAGCCGATTTCCAGTACTACCATTAATTTTGCTACGTAAAATTCCCTATTGCCTGGACTATATACGGTTTTATATTTTTGCATAGGTTTTTCTAATTTAGATTTAAATGCAACATTTATTTTATCAGGTTTGCATTGTTGCAAGCGGCTTTCCTCTAAATGTAGTTCTTTCAGTATGGGATCAAATTTAAAATCAGTGCCAGTATAACGATAAATATTAAGAAGAATACTAGAAAATTTGTCAGGTAAAAAACGAATAAGGTGGAAAGCCTGATAAAGATCCTCTAATGGATGTCCTTGTTCCTGCAATTGTTTAATAATTGTACGTAATCTAGCAGCAATTAAACCAATCCCTTCACCCTCTTCATACCTGGCAGCGAAAAATTTATCCAGGAGGGAGATTACTGCAGTTCTAGTTTTAGGACGATAATTATCCTGAAGGATATCCCATAGTCGTTTCTGCAAGTAGTGTTCTAAGATCTGGAGATACATTTAAATATATAGAACTGAATGCCGTATCAAGGCGTAAATTATAGACACGCTTTTCCTTATAATTTACACTATGATCAGGTGTTTTTTCTGTACCGCCATTAAACGCCCAGCAACCACGGTCCAAAAGGAGGAATTTCATGTCCGAAGACCATGTTGCGTAGTTGTCAGGGGTTAAAATTTCAATTTCATCCATTATAATATATATAAACTTGATTAATTACTGAGAGAAATATATGCATATGCAATATATTAAAAAAACATTCAACTGAGAAAAAGAAACAAAAATTCTTACTTATTACGTTCACTCTCATATAGAAAATCTTATGCAGTTAAAGTTAAAAAATGTAGTCCTTTAATGTCCTACATACAATGTGCAGAAGTGAAACTCTTATTCTCATCCAGTTCATGAGTAAGAGAAAAGTTCCTTTCGATTACCGAATTGGAAGCACAAGGTGTTGTTATCCAGAAATAGTCCATAAAGGTGTTCACTATAATGAAGTCATCAGCAGCAGGAACCACTCATATAAAACAGGAACAGGAGTCACAGCACTCAGCGGGAATATGAAGCTTATTCGATATTACAGCTGGTATATTCACTACTCTGGCCAATAACCGGTAATGATTCGTCGAGCTTAAACATCTTAAATTCAGGCCAGGGCAGAGTAAAAGCAGTGTATCCAGTCATTACCAGCTAATTAAATATTGAAGACGTGCGAAACTTTTTGTACATTTATTTAAAATCACAAAAGCACACATCTTTACTTCGATGTCGAAAAACTTAAGACATTAAATATTTAAAAACAATGTAACTAAGATAGACGTACTCTCTAATAGTAAGAACATGTTACTTAAATGGCTTAAACTTACATAATCTTTAAAAAAAGAAAAAACAGAGCCGCCTCTTATATCACATACACATAATATATACATTTAGTTAAACCGTTACGTAACACCGCAAATTTGCCGAAAAAATTGCATAAAACAATATGCTGGAAATAATCATTAACATAAGAAAAACTCCTCGCATACAGCCGTACGCGAATATTTTATTATGCGAAGTGACTGATTGAAAGATCGGAAAACCGGCAATGTGTGGATGCAAACGATTTTTCGCTCGTAGCTCGGGACGAGGTACTAGCAGGAAGATTAAAATTACGTTAAGACGCTCTTAACTTGCGAAAAACGCTCATGCCTGCCTATCAGCATGTACATGCGTCCATCACGCGTATTCAAAGTTTCAACCCGACAGATACGGGCTTTATTGTCATTTGTGGACCACAATGTCTTTGAACACGCAATAGTTAAAAATAGTAATTTTCAAATGCAGTGACTTTAAATTATTGATTGTATTTTATAATATTTCGATGTTAATGGAGATAATATAACAATATTTTAGAATGTACATTGAAATATTCTGTATTTTTAATTATATTTGTGTTTGAAATAGTCCTTGTCGTATTAAAGGAGATTTCATTGATTTCGTTTATCATCATTACGAAATAGTCCAGGCAATAGAGACCGTATCGGAGCTCTACCTAGCAAAATTCATGGTAATTCTGGAAAAAGGCTTACTATATGTTTTTTGGGTCCCTGAATCCAAATTTTTAACTTCCCACCAAAATTTCCCCCGGCAACACTCCAACCCAAATTTTGGTAAAATGCCCCCCAAGAAAGGTTTTTATTTAAAAAAAAAAAAAACAATTTTTATTGTTTTAGGGATAAAGTATCTAGAAATTCAGAAAGTAGACAAAATTTTCAACAAATTAGATATATTACATTATGACTTGCGATGAAGGGGATGGGGGATCTGCCTCGGAACATGCGCGCGGTGCTGCGTGAACTAAGTTGTGCAATTCCACTTAACCACCCACACGTTTACATTCGCCCTCCCATCTCCCCTCCGAACTTTCTCTATAAGGTTTACTTTAAGTTTTTTGGGTCGCTGAATCCGAATTTTTAACTTCCACCCAAAATTCCGCCCCCCCCCCCCGAAAACACCCATATTTGTTGTTTTTAACTTAAATTTCTTATTGTTTTAGGGGAAAAGCATTACGAAATTCAGAAACTAGACAAAATTTGCAACAAATAGGATACATGATATTATGATGTAGGATGAACGGGGAGGGGGAGGGCTGCCTCTGAACATGCACTGCGGCGCTACATGCACTAAGTTATGAAGTCCAGGCAATAGGGGATTTACCTAGAAAAATAATACTAGTTCTGAATTTCAACTCACTAAATGTTTTTTGGATCGCTGAACCCGAATTTGTAACTTCCCACCAAAATTTCACCCGGCAACCCCCCAAAAAATTGTTTTTTGAGAAAAGCGCGCGGGGATGTTCCGAGGCAGCCCCCTCTCTCCCCGTTTATCCCGTTATAATGTCATATATCCTATTTGTTGCAAATTTTGTCTAGTTTCTGAATTTCGTAATGCTTTTCCCCTAAAACAATAAGAAATTTTAAGTTAATAACAACTATTTTGGGGGTTTTCGGTGGGAAAATTTTTGGGGGTAAGTTAAAAATACGGATTCAGCGACCCAAAAAACTTAAAAGTAAACCTTATAAGGAAAGTTTGTAGGGTGATGGGAGGGCGAATGTAAACGTGCGAGTGGTTAATTGGAATTGCGCAACTTAGTCCACGCAGCACCGCGCGCATGTTCCTAGGCAGATCCCCCCTTCCCCTTAATCCTAATTTATAATGTCATATATCTGATTTGTTGGAAATTTTGTCTACTTTCCGAATTTCTGGATATTTTTCCCTAAAACAATAAAAAATTGATTTTTTTCATATAAACCTTTTTTCAAGGGCTTTTTCCTAAATTTTGGAGAGGGAGGTTGCCGGGGGACATTTTCATGGGAAGTTACAAATTCGGATTCAGCGACAAAAAAAAAAAAAAAAAAAAAAAAAACATAAAGTAAGCTGATTTTCAGAACTACCATTAATTTTGCTAGGTAAAATTCTCTGTTGCCTGGACTAAAAGCAGATTAAGCATTTATGTGGCAATATTTTTATAAAACAATGTATCTATGAAGTTGTGCAACAAATGGAATCAGCAGTTTTGGCTTTTGGAAACCGTATACCCGTAAATGGAGCAGCAACTTGCTTAACCCTTAAATGCCGGATGTTTCAAAAATTATTGTAATAATATTTTTCGGCTTTCATTTTTAAAGTAAATCAAGGGAAAAATACTTAAAAAAATCCTATTTTGTTTTAACTATGGTTTACGGCTAAAAAACAGTTTGTTACTAATCGGCAATACTGGTCTTTAATTGAAAAAATAATTTTCCTTGATAAAATTCTATAATATTAAACACACAAGAATTTTAGGAACTATAATAAGAAATAAATTTTACTTGCTCTCTGCAGAACAAAATAGGGTATTTCGCAAGCTTCAAAACAGAACAAAAAGAACAAGTAGCAACAATTGAAAAAATAAATCTATGTTTATTCTTAAACAGCACAAGTTTCGCCATCTACATGTTGAAAATCGATTTAATAATATTTTCAGCATGTATTTTATTGGTAACATTAGACATTATATCTTCAATATTATTCTAATAGTAATTTAAAGCCAAAATTGGGTATGTTGCCGAAAAGCAACACCCGGCATTTAAGGGTTAAGAAGTTAATAAAACGAGTGAATTTTAGAGACTTTCCTGTTTATATATATATATATATATATTTTTAGGAATTATAACATAATTAAATACGTCAATCTAAGAAATATATATTCGTAACATGAAAAAAAAAAAAAAAAAAAAAAAAAAAAAAACCTAAAAAACAAATAAATTGGTAATTAATCACTTTTAATTAGAAAAAGAATTCAATTTATGTCATTTGATGACTTAATTGTAGAACATAATTTTAATGATTATGTTGCAATATTAATTCCTGTACCTATCAACATTTTAAATGTTTGATAATCTTTGAATCTTTTTAATTTTTAAATAAAATAGTAATATTAATTTATCTTTTTTTTTCTTTTTTCTTTTTTTTTTTTTTTTCTTCTGGAAAATATTTTTTCAGAAGGGGATATTTCTGAAGATTTCTTTGAAATTTTAATGCTAAGAAAATTGGTAAATTTTTTGATGCTTTAATAGCTTGCAAAATAGTTTTAATTTTTTTTTTTTTAAATCATTTGAATTTGAAATAAACTAAGAAACTTAGCTATTGCTTGTAAAATGGGTAAACAGTTGTAAGATAAGTTGATTTAACTTATGAAGTGTTTTTATTTTCTTTCTGATTAAGCTAATAAGGAATAATAATTGAGGACTAAGTATCGAAAACGCTAGAAGTAGTAAATAAGCGATTTTTTTTTTTTGCGAAAAAAATGCCTTAACAAACACAAGAGCGCTTTAATTGCTAACCATAGCAGTAATAGCTTAAACAAGTAGGAAATTCAACATAAAACATGGCAAATCAAGTGCTTTCGCCTTTTTTTCGCACTCTTGAAAATATTTCTTTTTTGGACATTCAGCTTTTTCCATTCTTAGTCATTATATTTAAAGAGCGATTTAAAAAATTCTTTTGATGATTCAAATAATTGTAAGTCCTTTTTAAAACGAATTCAAAAACGATCTTTTTAAATTAATAAATATAGGATATTTTTGTCAATTTTTCTGTTTCTCACTGTTAGAATTTTATATACAATAATATGAAATATATACAGTGTGCAATACGTTATCTATCGCCGACCTTTCATTTCTCAACCGTTGGTCGTAGACATATAGTTCCAATTACAAAAAAAGTTTCAAATGAGGTAAATATTCATCTTGTAGCATTATATGAAGTACAAAATCAATTTTATAAAAATTACGAAATCTAACTTTTTATACGGTCCCCCAGTCCCTATAGTTATGTTTAGTAAATGTTTAGACATATCATAACAGATATAACACAAAAAGTGTTACATCTGTACTACAAAAATTGACACAGTTATTAAATTTCAATGTTTGCGATTTTTGTACATGATTTTTTCTTTCATTGAGGGATCAATTAAAAGATGAATTAAAGTAATTTGAGATCAAAATCAGGATGTTATGTTCTTTTTACGGCGAAACCAACTGTAGCTGGTATCGCGAAATCTGAGAATCGCCAAAGAAGATTATTTTATCTAAGAAGTTTAGCTAACTTTTATGCGTCGAACAACAATCAAGCGTCAAAGTAGGTAGAATCGACAACTGGAAAATAAAACATACTCACTAAGGACTAGATAAATAGCAGCGGCATGCAAACGACATCCCGGAGCTACAACGAGCATGAAAATTGGAATTATGCAAATTACATAGTACCACAGCCCCACACGTTCGTGATAAAACACCAGTCATCTAGAAGGTGGACATGGTAGTCAGCGTTGAAATCGTGATGGCAAGCTACGCATACATGCAATATGCCGAAATGATACATATTTATGGTAAATGTCAAAGGAATGCCAGAGAAGCCTCCAGTATTTGTTCAGAACTTTTCCCTAAGGATGTATATCCAACACATGAAACTAAAACTGATGCATTGCACCATCTTAAAGAGGCCGTCTCTGTTTCACCACGACCCATAACAGATATTACAATAAATTGATATTTATTTTTCTGTTTTATTTCAATATTTCATTCTTCGCTTTGTACACGACCCCTAAAATTCAGCTCAAATTTTTAGATGAAATATCCCTGTTTAGTGATATCCCGATTTGGAGATATCGGCTATAGGTGGTTTCGCCGTAAAAAGGACATTGCAACCTGATTTTGATCCGAATTACTTTAATTTATCTTTTAACTGATACCTCAATGAAAGGCAAAATCATGTGCAAAAATCTCAAACTTTGAAATTTAATAACTGTGTCAATTTTTGTAACACAGGTGTCAAACTTTTTGTGTTATATCTGTAATGATATGTCTAAACTTTTACTAAATATAACTATAGGGACAGGGGGCCGTATAAAAAGTTAGATTTTGATTTTTTTTTAAATTGATTTTTTACTTTAAATAATGACACAACATGAATATTTACCTCATTTGAAACGTTTTTGTAATTGGAAGAATATGTCTACCACCAACGGTCGAGAAATTAAAGGTCAGCGATAGATAACATATTGCACCCTGTATATAATATATTAAATTAATTATGAACATGTAAGAAGGTGGGCCTTCCTACATGTTTATATTTCATTTAATTTTGAGCCATATTAAAATATGAGTTAATAATATATTTAACTCGATGCTGTTTTAAATTATTAAATTCAGAAAAAAACTGATTTGGTTTTCGTTGGTTGGTTGATTTTTCTTGTACAGCAGTTTGGTTTTGTTAAGTTATATTACATAATTTTCAATTATTAAGTTGTTTAATTTTTTTTATTTGATTTTGTTACACTAATGGATTATGTGTGTTTGCCATATCTTGCGAAACTTGTGAGGATTCAATTTTTTGTTTGTTACCTACTTCTGGGCTCCTCCCGCCTTCCAACGAGCTAGGCGTTGTGTGTATTTATCATTCTTGTTTCAATCGTTTGGTAGTTTTATTGTTATATTTTGCACCCTCTTTTCATAATTTTCATGATTTTCATACTTTTCAGATATAAACTATATAAATATTTTTAATAATATATGTTTAAAAATGCTTTTATTTCTCCAATAACATCTTTTATTTATCACACACACACATATATAATACATAAGAATAAAAAAATGACAGTTTTATTTCATATTGTTATAATGATTCCTTGAAGGAAAATATGAAAATATATAAAACCCATCAATTTAAAAAATATATATAATATTTTCACATAAACTCGAAATTGAATGAAAATATAAAAAAAGTCTATATAAAAATGCTTCAAACTTGGACCGATACCGACAGATCTCTTCGGACCAAAACAAATATTTAATTGATTGACAATTTGTGACAGAAAGCAGCACGATAATTGCAATCGGCATTAAAAAAAGAACCTTTTTTTAGTATCGGCTGCCGGCATGATACCGACATCTCACCGATTCCAGGATACAGTTGCCGATACTAAACCGACATTGCCGACTGCGGGTTGACCGCCTGCCAAAAGGTCTGTGTTTGCTGTGTAGTTATTTTTTTTCATCACATTGTTTCTTTTTATTCTTTATGTATATTTCAGATTTCCTTTCCAGTGTTTTGCTGCAAACCTTAGAATAAATCATGTTCTAACGTATTGATGATGTACAGAAAGCAGAAAACGTTTGTCTTTAAATCAAAGATTATAATTAATATACTTTAAATCAAAGTGTATTGCTACAAAAAACACAAAGGTTATTTTTGCAGAAAAGAATAAATAGATGGTTTGAAAAAAATATATTTTTTTTTGTGTGTGTGTGTTTCTAATATGAATCTTTAAGAAGAATATAACGGGAGTTTAATATGGTGACACTGCATCATTAATGCAAAAAAAGAATCGATTTTAAATATTTTATACATAATAATAGCTAGATAAATGGAAAATAATATAAAAATATAATAATAATTATATAGATTTTAAACATTTAATGAATTTTAAATAATATATTCATGAGTTGTTGTGCAGTATAACGCCGAATTAAATTAATAATAGATAACAGAACTTTTATTATACGTACTAAATTATGTATTATTCCCCTTTGAAATTAAATGACAGTAAAGACTATATATCTGTACCTATTTAGTTATTAATCTATGAAAGTTTTATCATAAAACTTTTACGGCACACAGGGTAATTTTATGTGCAATTTCCACATTGTATTTAACTCCAATACTCTTCATAATTACGATGCACTATTGTCCTTTACGCTACTACTTAAGAGGCAGTACATTGTAACATGAGTTAACACTTCGCCAAACATGCTTTAATTCAGAACCCATCTGTTGGTTAGAGATGCATGTTATTCATATAACATACTCTATTCAAAATACATTACAGAACAGAATGTGAATTTATATGGTAAATGTAGGATTATATGTCTGCTTATTCTCTGACTAATTCACCCTCAAACTATATTTATTTTTATAAGACATGTGGATAGGGGGTATTTTCAATACTACATTTTGCTTTTTAATTTTTTGTATACTTCATGAAATTATGATATACCTATTATATACAAATAATAGCGCAGATTCCATTTTACATTTAAACGCATAGTTAAAAATACTAAGAAACTTGTATAAGTGAAGAAACGCGATAATATTGCGATTAAACGCGATAAAATCTTAGTACGGCACAAACTGGAAAACAACATTTATAAAATATGTTCAAAATTAGTTTAAGAAAAAAGATTAAGCTTAATATTATTAGTTATACGAGTGGTACTATAACAAAATGATAATCATTGCAAAATGTATGTTATGCAGGGTACAAATAAATTGTTATTAGAGAAACATGAGTTATATGTCACACTCAGTTTTCTTTTACTAAACTAGGGGGCTCTGCCCCCTACGAGCTACGCTCGCCAACCCCCGTTCAGGCACACCAAAATCCAAACAGCACGCTAATTGCACGCATTTGATCCGCTTTAAAAATATTGAATTAAAATTTAAAAAAAAAAAGAAAAAACAGTAGCGATCTCTCTGTAAACGGTTTTCCATTCGTTTTTCTTGGATTGGGGATTTTTAAGACCAAATCTGTTGCTGTTAAGAGATACAATGGCTGTTTTCGTATTTAATTAAACACATTAGTTATTTGAAAATAAGCTAATGTAAAATGAATTAAGTAAACAGTGTCATTGTCTTTCGGTATTTTTTAGCAGCGCTATAAGATAGTTCTTTTAAATAATTCATTTTAAATGTATCGTTTCAAATCTGACGTAATTTACACCAAACTTTTATTTCTCTTATTAATATTCACGTAAAAATACTTTTGTTGTTAGAAGGAAATATTATTTGCGCTGTCTTCGAATTCACGATAATAGTTGAAAAGATTATCTCAAAATATCTCGCGCAAATATATTTTTCAATTTAAATTGTTGTGCCATATTTTTGGGGCATTTTAAATATGACGTAAAATTCAAGTGTAAATATGGTTCTTATGACGTAATTTTCCTGCTTTTAACATGTAATCATTTAATTCTAATTTTAAAGTTTTTTTTTCTGTTTGTAATAGTCACGTGTAAATAAATTTTTAATTTGAAGAAATATTTGATATGATAATTTGTTTCGCTGTTTATACAATTGGCAACAGTTTAAATTAATGACATTTTCTAAAATTTGTAAAAAACATCTCTCGAAATGCTGAAAATTTGAATTAAAAATAGAAATAAAACCTCAAAAAATGCGTCAAATAAGAAAAATAAATGCAATCTGCGCATTGGGAACTTATAACGTATAAAATGATCTAAAAATGATTAAATTCTCATGCATAGTTTTTGCTCAAATAAAACTTTTTTAATGGAACGACTTTGTCCAACTTTAGCATTAAATATCTCTTAAAATAATTCTTCGATTTGAAAACTGTCTGCATCAGCGTGTTTATCAAACATTTTTCTATAATACCACCGATTTTCATATTTTTGTATGCAACAGTTTTCTTAATATTAACGATGAAAGACGATGCTTAAGCATTCAAATTGGATGCGGATCAACCCGGAATATCTACGCAGATGTTCATTGGTCCATTTCCAAATCAAAACTTTTTTTTATATATAGAAGGATAAAATGTTGTAAATTGTTCTCATCTGCTAATTAATCAAAAGAAGATAAATAAATGAACATTTCTTTAGCTCCATTGCTATTTTCAGGCAATTTACTTTATGGCACCATGTATGGCAACATGCACCCATCCGTTTCAATAAGGATAGTAAATTTTGCCAAGATAAAGATAAAAAATTCCATTTCCTAAAACATTTGTTTCATATTTGTCCTACATTGGCTTTTTATTGTATTCTTTTCATATATACAAAAATTTTTCTCTTTAAAAGCCGACTACCCAGATCATGCGAAAACTCTGGCAAGCTAATGTTAATATATGACTGCCTGCTTTTGAAATCTTATGTTCACATTTACATATTTTTATGTATTTATTAATTTGATTTAGAATAGCTGATTCTGATATCTTTTTTTATCTTTTTTCACTTTTGTTGCGGTTTTGATTTCCGAAACTGTTCTTGAAACACGAAGTAAAATCATAGAAAAAAGTCGGCAATCCAAATCGTAAAACTTATAATAAAACTATTTAGATATCAACCACAGCTATACTTTAGAAGAAAATCATATGTTAAAGTACTGAAAAACAAACGCGGAATTTGAAAAAAATAGATTCCCCATGGATTTCTTATCAGCTTGCGACAGCTTCGAAAGAAACTTGCAGGCTCTTAAAATCCTACAATATTCATTTGAATAATTAAGCAAGCTAATTGAATCTATCCTTTCTCGCTTGAGTTTTAATATTCATAATTTATATATATTTCGTTTGGATATCTGAGGTCGATATTTAAAGTTCTGGGATGTACTTTTTCTATCTAAGTTAGGTTACTTTCAAACTTGAACCAGTTTCAAAGTTGAAGGTAACTGCAGTAAAAAAAGAAATAAAAATCTGCAACTATAATCATAAAAGTTAAATTAAGCCTTAACAGCCTTAATTTAACACAATTTAACCTCGGACATCTTTTGTTTTTACCATTTTTAGAATTACCCTAGCATTTCCCATTTACTTTTTTTAGCAGATTTCTAGTGCCACAATTGAATAGAACAGATTGACATTTTTATTAAAAAAATGAATTTAGAGAGCAAATTGAGATTTAAAAAAATGAGATTAGTCCTATTTAAGTGATTTTTTTCCTCTTATAATTTTATATTTTTATACATCAGTGGTTTTCCTCACTCATTGATAACCCACTGTTAAAACAACTTCCGTAACATATTATTCAGAATCCGGGGTGGAAACTATCTTATGTTACAAAATAAAACTGGATAATTTATCATCGACTAATAAGTTTAATAATTACAAGGTATTTACATGTTACTATTTACAAAATAACTCAGTTAATTTAACATTACGGCTTAGCTCACATGCCTTGTCGGCAACAATTTTGTAAACATTCTTCTCATCTCGTAAAGTTTAATTTACTCAGCTTGTCAGTTCTTTTGAAAGAAAAGAAAAAAAAGAAAAGGAGAGAAAATAGGATGGAGTGCGTGTTGTTCGAGCGTTACACTGCTATATAACAGTTTTGTTTCTCTATTTTCTACCATTAAATAAGGACTAAATTGAAAATCGTTCAATGTTAAACTGCTTTAAATACATTGGAAAATATTAGGCATTATAAAAACGTACAATTCTTTAAAACTAAAATATTCTTTAATGGGAACTTAACACGTCCAGAAAACTTGTATTAATTCATTATGCTTAAATTTTGTTGTAAATTTTTGAAGTATAATTAAAGAGATTATACGTTGATATTTTAAATTAAACATATTCTTATTTTTTTTTAATCACTAACCAAGTTTAAAATAAATAAGTTGCTTACAGGAGCTAAAAATTATTCCTGCTCCTAAATATGCTTAGAATTCCATGTTTATCAAAAATAATAGATTTTAATGTAAACTCTTAATTCGCATTCAATCAGAGACTACCTAATGTGCCTAAAGTATATACAACTAAATAATGTACCCCATACATAATGGTATAACTAATATTAATTGTGCATTTAAAGTATTACAGCGTTTATATGAGAAAAATAAGCGTATAAAGATTTTACTAGTAATCCCGATAATTGTAAATTTATTTAGCTTACTTTATTTCTAGTATATAAATTCCATCTTTTAAAATTGCATGGCAAGAATAAATTGCTACAGTATACGCGATTGTGTACCTGACTTTACGTACAGGTAGAGTTAGGAAACTCGTATGCCAGTAATAAGCAGTTAAAAAAATACGTTTATTCAGATTCTTTGTCCTACGGGCCTTATGTCACTAGAAATCTTTGACAGAAATACCAAAAGCAGAGTATTATAAAGCATGATATAAGGCATAAATATTCCACCATTTTCAAAACTTCTCGCAATTTATTGCCAAATGTATTTATTTCGTCAAACTTAATGAACCACGTCTTTCAGGATATTGTTGAAAGATTACGTTTGAGTAGTAGCAAGCAGAGCAGCATATTCAAATGTGCCGCTTTGTTCATGTATAGAATGTTAGGATGTTGACACGGTATAAATGTACTACATATATGTATGAGCTAAATCGATTCATTCTTTGCACTGATGACAATACGTTAATGCTACCGAAGCAAGTTTGTAATAAGTTAAACGTTCTAGTCAAAAAAACTTTGGATCTGCTTATCTGCTTATATTGTACGGTATATATATATATATATATATATATATATATATATATACCGAGTGTCCCAAAAATGACGGAAAGATTTTAAAATTCCATAACTTTCAAACGGTGACAGATATTAAAAAAATTCTTGCAGTAGTGTTATATAAGATGTCATGGGTTTTTATGCTGCGATTATCAATCTTAGTTACAAATAGCATCGATAGATGGCACTGCAAGCAATAACCGTTGAAACCAGGCTCGATTTTTCGGCCTCTCTTTTCTTCCATGCTAAAAAAGGAGATTAAAATGTATTTAATGGATTCCGCAGTACCAAAAATATGTTCTAGACTGAGCGCCTGTTTCTCTCATTGCCATCTATTGTTTGAAATTCGAACTAAAATCAAGAATCACAGTACAAAAACTCCTGACATCATACTTAACCCTGGTGCAAGAATTTTTTTAAATATCTGTCACCATTTGGAAATTATTGAATTTTAAAATCTATCAGTCATTTTTGAAACACCCGGTATATATATATATAGCGCACTATATATAACATGTATTTGGCAGATATAGAATTTCTCACCACAATTAAACTGAGAATAAACAACAAAACATCAAAGAAATGTAAACAGATAGATTCTGAACAAAACAAAAATGAAAATCAGGAAGTTGTTGCAGCGTAGCAATGTGTATTTTATAAAAGCACAGAACATTTCACACTAAATACCTTACACAGCAAACTATTGCAGTAGTGGCGGTGTGTTTCGGCAAGAGTGTCGTAATGCATAGATCAAATGCACAAAACAATTGAAAGCACAACACGAACACTGCTCCATCGGACCTGACCACACAATAAACAGCAGATCAATTGTTTAAATTGTTATTGTCCGGTTGTTCCCATTGACCTGTATCTCAGGTTACATATGCCGATATCGACAGCTAGGACGACTTCTTGCCTAGCCCGAAGCACACTAAATGAGCTTGGAGAGTGCGCCCAGTGCTTGAACGGTAATATACCAGTTTTTGTGCATAGCCTGTTTTTTTCTCGAGAAAAAAATATGTAAATACGTATAATTCCTGTAAATGGTAATCTAATTTAAATCATATTGTAATATTGTATATATATATATATAAATATATACTCCTATTATAAAGAGGAAAAAATTGTTTATTTGTAGGAGGTAAGCTCTGGAACTACCGAACCGATTCCAAAAGTAATGGTATCAAAATGATGGTATTAGTCCAACTTAGAACATAGGCTATATCGTATGTCGGTGTCACTACCACAAAGGGGGTGTAGGAGCAAAAAACGTTCTAAAAATGCCATTTTAGCGTTACTGAAGGGCCTAGAAATATGAAATTTGAAATATTAGCTACTTATTAGATATAAAGGATTTCTAAGAACAGTTCTTAAACAATTCGAAATTTGAAAGGGGTGAAAATGCGTGAAAATCGTTCTAAAAAATTTCTAAATGGGGTTTCTACACAATCTCAGGAAATACCAAACCGATTTAAAAAATAATGGTGTCAAAATGACGGTGATAACCCTTGCTCCAACATAGGCTATGTGTTATGTCGGTGCCACTATCCGAAAGGGTGTGCAGGGGCAAAAAACGTTCTAAAAATGCGATTTTTGCGTTACCGAAGGGCCTAGAAATATGAAATTTGAAATATTAGCTACTTATTAGATATAAAGGATTTCCAAGAACAGTTCTTAAACAATTCGAAATTTAAAAGGGGTGAAAATGCGCGAAAAGCGTTCTAAAAAACATTCTAATGGTAGTTTCTACACAATCTCAAGAAATACCAAAACGATCTAAAAATAATGGCGTCAAAATGATGGTGACAACCCTTACTCCAACATAGGCGATGTTTTATGTTGGTGTCACGAACCCAAAGGGGGTGCAGGAGAAAAACTTTCTAAATTGCGGCTTTTGCGTTACGGAAGGGCCTAGAATCGTGAAATTTGGAATGGTAGTTAGTTATAAGTTATCAATGATCTCTAAGGACATTTCCTAAAAAAAATCGAAATTTAAAAGGGGGTCAAAATGCGCAAAAAGCGCTGTAAAAAACTTTCTAAATTGCGATTTCTATGCAATCTCAGGAAGTACTGAACCGATTTCAAATGTAATGGTGTAAAAATGATGGTGACATATCTTGCTCCAAGATAGGCTATATTTTATATCTGTTTCCACTACCCCAGAGAGATGCAGGAGCAAAATGCGCAAAAAGCGTTCTAAAAACGTTCTAAATGCCGATTTGTCGGCAATATCTCAGGAAGAATGTATCTGATTTCAAACGTAATGTTAGGAAATTGATGCCGACAGCCTCTGCTCTAACATAGACGCTATTTTATGTCCGTATCACTATCACCAAGACGTTGCAGGAGCAAAAAAGCGTTCTAAATTTCGATTTTTTGATCGATAGGGGTTAGTAACTTAAAATTAGTCAAGGTACATATTTATTAGATATAAATGATCTTTAAGAACGGTTTCGAAAAAATTGGAAATTTAAAAAGGGGTGAAAATGCGCGAAAAGCGTCCTGAAAACGTTCTAAATTGCGATTTCTACTCAATCTAAAGAAATACCAAAGCTATTTCAAAAGTAATGGTGACAGTCCCTGCTATAACATAGGTTATATTTTATGTTGCTGTCACTACCATCTGAGGGTTGCAAAAGCAAAACATGTTCTAATTTGCGTTTTTTGCACAACTGAGGAGTCTAAAACTTTGAAGTATGGCATGGTATTTACTTGCAAGATGCAACTGCTTTCTAAGAACAATCGAAAGAAAATTCCAAATTAAAAAAAATGAAGTGAGTGAAAAGCGTTATAAATAACAATTTTTAAGCAAACTTATAAATTACCAAGCCGATTAAAAAAATAATGATGACAAATTTTGGTGATAGAACCTGCTCAAACATAAGCTATATTTTATGTCATTTCCACTACCACCAGAGGGTTGCAGGAGCTAAAAACTTTCTAAATTGCGAATTCTGTGATACTGAAAAGGCTAGAAACTTTAAATATGACATGGTAGTTACTTATAAAACATAAATGCCCTCGAAGGAACGTCGAAAATAAATTCGAATTAAAAAGGGGTAAAGCGAAGGGGAGGTGCGAAAAGCATTGTAAAAAGTTCTAAATTACGATTCTATGCAATTTATGGAATATAAACCGATTATAAAAGTAATAGTTGCGAATCAATGGTAACAGTCTCTGATCCTACACAGGCTATATTTTATGCCGGTGATTCTACCACCTGGGGATCACAGGAACAACAAACGTTCTAAAAAAGGGCTTTAAAAGCTTTTTAAATTATGTTTCTGTGTAATATTAATAAATAACAAACCGATTTCAAAATTAATGTTGGCAAATTAATGGCGACAGTTCCAATTTCAACACAGCCCTTTATGTTAAGAGACGTAGTAGGACTTTGAATTTGACATGATGATTAATTTTAAGATGTAAGAAGATGGTTTCTAAAAAATTCAAAACTTCAAATGAATACTTAAATGAGCGTATTAATTGAGCATAAAAGTTTCAAAATATTTTCTAATTTATCATTTATTTAGTTTTATTTCATTTTATTAATTTAAGTCTCATTCTGCCTAATGCAGTGTAATAATGATGTTTAATCAAACTGTGTTTTAAATAGTAATTTTTGAATTATTCCTAAAAGTAATAAGTACCTTTTAATAAAATAAAAATTTATTTAGTACCTTTTAATAGAAATTAGACATATAAATATCACTTGGCATACTTCAAATATTACGCGAGCAAAGCCGCGGGTTTTGCTAGTACATATATATATCTATATATGTGTATATATATATGTATATATATATATATATATATGTATGTATATATATATATATATATATAGATATATATATATATATATATAGATATATATATATATATATATATCTTTGTGACATTTATTTTAATAAATGCGTGAAGTAGCACTTTTAAAACTTAAAATTTGTTTCTTTATAATTTAATTATAAAAAATTTTAATTTTCAGGTATTTATTAGTTTAACAAACTGCTGTTTGAAAACATAGATTCGCTTTGGACATCCGCTATCTTTGATTTTATATCCCTCGGAGAACCAACGTGTTAGATGTCCGCCATCTTGGATTGCATAAAGCCTGGACGTTCACCATCTTGGTCGTCTTTGTATCGGATTTCCAGGCTTGGCCGTGCTGCACTTCCAACTAAGCATAGTATTACTTTAGTTGGAAGACGTCTAACGTCCAAGTGACCTTTTCACCGTCCAGATTCTGACGTCACAGTTACGTCAGCCGTCCAATTTTTCAGCCTGCTGATCATGTGACCAGTCTCAGCAAAACTTTATTTTTCAGATTTATTCGTGACATAGGCTTCTGTTATTAGGTAATCGCGATAAAGGGAGGGAGGACATAGATCAGTCTTGTGGATCAGCCCTGCGGGTCAGTCCTGCATTACGACACTCTGTCTGACACTCACCGCCACTAATGCAATAGATTTTTGTGTGAAGTATTTAGTCTGAACCATTGCTGTACATTTTAACCATTGCTGTGCATTGTAATCAATGCCGATGAGGCCACAGCTTTTTTGGTTTTGTCTCCTTGCTCAGGTTGTATCCGTTGACATTTCTTTGATGTTTTGTTGTTTATTCACAGTTTAATTATGGTGAGAAATTCTTGATTTACCGAAAATTTTTTACACAATGTGCTATATAGAATTTCTGTGGCTATTTGCAGGTGTAGCGTTTTTCGCATGAATGTTACTTTTACTTTTATTTTTAACGTTTTTTTAGATTATATATATATATATATATAATGGGGTAGTTATATTTACATATTTATCAATTCATATTAAATTTATTCATATTCATTAATATTTAATGAAATTAACGATTAACTTGTATTTAAATTTTAGTATAATCAGGACAATATCATATTAATTTCTAATAGTTTACTATCTTAAATGAGAGTAAAATGCATGAGAGGGTATTTGTAATACCTTATGCTATGGCAGTATGGATTTTAATTTGGTAATATTTTTTCCTCTATCCTTTTTAATTTCGTTTCATTTTGAACTTAATTGGTGTTCAATGGTTTATTCCTCGGTTTTATGTGTGTGGTAGTCCCAAATTCATATTCTTTAGCTAATTTAAGGCTAATATGAAGATGAAACCACACATTTTATTTGAGGAACTTAAGGCACTCCGGACCCGATGATTCTGTCAATGTTCTACAAATTTCCATCATTCCATTTCTGTTATTCAATTTGTGCTGTTTTTTACTATGTTTTTGGAATCTAATTTAAGTGTGTTGGGGGGATCTGTATTTGTTAATGTCATTTTATTCACAATTTCATAGTTTTTGTTGGTGGTCGGTAATGTTTATTTAACGGTTATATATATAATACAAATTATGTACTATTTTATACAACAATCAAATATTTAAATATACTAGAAATTTGTAAACATGTGGAAATCACTGAATTCAAAACGTAATGGCAAGTACATGCTCAAAATTAATAGCAATTTATAAAAAATATTAAAATATTAAAATATTTAAAGAAATAGAAAGTATCAAAATATTTAATTTGAAATTAAAATATGACTGGTCCTGTGGAAAATTACAAAAAATAATTACAGAAAGCGGCACAGATACATATAATAAAAAAATAAAATTAATTCATCAATAAAACTGGTTAGTTTCCAGATAATATCAAATTACCTGCCAATTTTTCTCAAAATTTTATTTGTTATCTTTTTCTTATAAAATTCATTATTTTAAACTAAGCTTCTTTAAAAAATATTTTTCTAAATATATGTATTTAATAAATCATTTTATTTTAGTTAATATAACTGGCAACCAAGATATAAAATAATAAAACTGTCCCATACTCTTTCAGCGAAAGCAATTTAACCCAAGAATCACGTTCAAGCCTGGAAGCGTGGATCTCGTTTAGTTGATTTTATGATATTCGTTTTTATTTTATGTTCAGCGTAGTCTTTTGTAACAAACGTATGCTATGTTAGTACGTACATACTATATTCAAAGAAAAATACAGACTAAGGGATTGGTTTTAAAGCCTCTATTATTGAAATATAATGTTTCCGTTTATGAATACAAATTGTACTATGAATATATTTCTAGAATTTTATGTACGGCATAAGCACAATTTATTTCCACAAAAACCCCTTTTCAGGAGCATTACTCTCACCATATAAATACAAATTTGTTACATGTGATATATTGGAGGAACGCATGTAATTTTTATTTTCAGTAGAAAAGGAGAACAAAATATTTTTATTAATTTCAAATGAAAACGTAAATATAACAAATACTTTTAGCCACAATTTTATGTAAAATTCTTTCATTAAGCAATAAAATAATCATAATTTAAAAATAATACTATTTTTTACATGCTAATTTTTAAAGCTATATATTTGAAAATATACTTTGAAACTCCCATTATGTAAAGTTTTTCCTGAATACGAAATTTCAACTACACTGCAAAGATGTGAAGATTTAACTTTCACAAAAATCGTGAATAATGGATCATGGCAGAATCAAAGTGGAGTATACATTAAAAACGCTGAAGCCATAAAAGAACGTACATGTACATTGGTCTAACTGAACATGATATTTTATGAAACTCCATTCCATTCATGAAGAGGCATAGCTTTCACGGAAATCGAGAACCATACATTATAGGCCTGCCAACGGTTGTTCGATATAAACTCAAAAATAAATAGGTATGTCTATTTGTACACGGACTTCGGTTAAATTCAGTCCTTTAGTTTTTCAAATTCAGCAACCTCAAAATTTGTGTCACATGTATATATAGAGACACACGGAGAGAGGAACCAACGGAAATATAGGCAGACACTCAGACATTTTCCAAAAATAACCAAATCATCTAAAATTTTCCTCATTTCGATACTTTCTTCTATCTAGAGAAGAACATAAAATACCCTGTTCCATTCTTTTTATTGGCTTTCGCTGCACAAATCCCGAAATAGACAGCAATTATTTTATTACTAGCTGCAACTTTTTAAATGTACATGTGGTTATTATTAATGTTTATATATCGTTGTTTTTCGAGTTTTCAATTTTCATTACGATAATCGTCGCGATGTACATCATTGGAATGAGCAATGGTCCGAAAATTTCTATTATAATACGCGCGTATCCAGATTGGCAACATATATCAGTAATGTTAGAAAATAATTTAAACAATTGCGGTTTATCCATTAAACAATCCTGCGATGGTTGTGTTTTTTAACTTTTAATAAAAGATTTTCATGTATATTTTTAATGCTGAATCTAAAAATGACCTTTACTTTTGACCACCACGTCAAGAGTTTTCGCAAGTAGTAAATTTCGAAGGCAAAAAGAAAAGAAAAGAAAACAACAACAACAACAAAAAAACAACAACACAAACATCGAAGATCTGATACAAAAAATGGAGGAGCTAGTTGCGATTTTTAACTTTTGATAATTTACTTTTATGTAAATTTTAGCTCTGAATCCGAAAGTAATTTTAATTTTTAACCATCACGTCAAGATTTCTTTTTAAATCGTAAATTTCAATTAAAAAATGCAAAAATATGATAATAAAGTAGATGTAAAACTTGTTTTATTTAATTTAATTTTATTTATGTCATTAATTTATTACATTTTTTTGCCTAACACTCGGGATTCTTACAGCTAAAGAGCTCAGCGTCCGATGAGGTGTGGGAGAGGGTTCAATTTTAACGTTGAACTTTTTTACCTTCGGCACATTTAAATTTCCAATTTGCGAAAAATCCTGATGTGATATATGATAAATTATGACGACGATGATGAAAATAAAGGTCATTTTCGTATTCAGCGGTAAAAAATACATAAAAAATGAATTATCAAAAGTTAAAAAACGCAACTATCATATATATTTTATAGTATCAGATTTTCAACATTTTTCGGCTTTTCGTAACTTTGAAATTTACGGTCGGCAACAGATCCTTACATAATGGTGAAAATGAAGGTCCTTTCGGATTTAACGCAACAAAATATATAAGAATCAATTATTAAAAGTTAAAAAACATGACAGAACCCACGATGGCTCATAGATGGCGCCATAAAAACAGTTTTTTTTTCAATTTATGCTGGTTTCGGGCTGCGGCCGGCGTTCAAAAGGATAGCTATCGGCGTCCTGTCGACATAATGTTTTCCCGATACCGGACCGGCTACGTGCCTCATGTATCGGTAAGCATTCGCGCGGCGTGTCGAAAAATATACGGAATCGGTAGCAGCAACCGGTATCGTGCCAATACCGCCGGTAGTGGCAAGCGGTTGTCGGCCGATTGCTTACCGATAGCCCTGTGTTTGCTGGGTACAATCGTCAGATTTTCTTCGATTTAAAAATAAATTTTGATCATATTCAAACTGGTCCAGGAAGAAGCGTCTCATATTTAGAACTATTTTTAGCGTCGATCATTTCGACATATATGACATACCAGCAGTTAGCTGTACGTCGTTCGCGTATTAGTATAAAAAGATGAATACATTAAGTAAGAAAAACATTTCACTCCTATTAATGAAAAAAATATATAATTAACAAATTCTTTATCACGTATTATAGGGGATGATACATATTTCTTATTTATAGGGGACTTAACATAACTCAGTTATTAGAAAGGGGAATTTTGTGCCAAATCATACAAACAATCGCCAAAATGAAACTACCCGTAAAGCATGGTGACGTTACGATAAGACCTTGTGAAGTCATAAATTGACTTTGTGACCGTCGATGTGAAATCATAGTGACTAGAATGTGAAGTCGTTATGGTCGTTTTAGAGCTCATTTTTGACGTCACATTGTGACCAATTTGTGAAGTCACGGTGTGAGAAATTTGTGAAATATGTGTCATTTGTGACGAAATTGTCATTAACACTGTAATGATTCTGTGACGACAGGGAAAATGTTGTGAAGTCACATTGTGACAATTTTGTGAAAATTGTGTGATTTGTGACGATTTTGTCATTAACTTTGTGACTAACTAATATGTGACTACAATGACAATTTTGTGACAGCGTTAAGGTGAAAGACATTTAATGAAAAATGGAATCGCTATTCGAGTCCAATCAATGAACCTAGATAACGGAGGCAGTAGAGATTATGAGTAAAAGAAAATTCTGAATTTCACAGAAAAAAATGTATTTTTCACGATACTTTGTCGAAATTTGCGTGTTTTTTTTTTTCGCAAACCTTTGCCGAAATTCATCTTATTTGCACGATTCATTTACATTTCACGATTTATTAAAATTTCACGTTTCTTCGCTATCTTTTGGCGAAATTCGCTTTTATTCGCGATCCTTTGATGCAATTCACGTTTTTTCTTCAATCTTTTGACGGAATTGCGATTCTTAAATGGAATTTACGTTTTTTTTTCCACGATCTTTTGAAGAATTTTGGATTTTTTGACAAAATTCTCCTTATTTGCGCGATTTATTGACAAAATTTTGCCTTATTTGCGATCCATTGACGAAATTCGCGTTTTTCTATATTTTTTTACAAAATTTGCTATTCTTATATGAAATTCCCTTTTTCCACGATCTTTTGACGAAATTTGCATTTTTTTCGCGATCCTTTGATGAAATTCACCTTATTTGCGAGATTTATGGAAAAAGTTTTGCGTTTTTCTCGGTCCTTTGTCGAAATTAAACGTTTTTTCTGCGATTCTTAGACGGAATCCGTAGAATTTGCACGATTTTATTGACACAATTTCACGTTTTTTTCGCTATCTTTTGACCAAATTCGCGTTTTTTCTCAAATCTTTTGACAAAATTTGCGATTATTATATGAAATTCGCGTTTTTTTTCCCAGGACTCTTGACGACATTCGCGTTACTTGTGCGATTTATTCAAAAAAAATTGAATTACGATAATTATAATTATCGTAGATCGATGTAATAGTAAAATCTATTCATCGTTGTCTGGTCATCTAAGGCTGTCGTATAGATGGATGGTGACTTCCCCAATATGGTTTATCAGTGAGAAATTGCAGACTCAGGCGTCGGCCGAAGTAGCTCAGTGGTTAGAGCAGATGTCTTGTATACTGTGGTCCCTGGTTCGATTCCTGGCTCTGGCTAATTTTTCACTCCAGTTGGGTTTATTGTATTTATTGTTTGTATGTCTGTATAATATTCATATATACCTTTAACCGTTGAATGCAGGCGTTATTTATGTGTATATGTGTATTTTAATATATATTGTAGAATGAGTGTTTTATTAAACAATGATGTTTAAGCAAATCTGCTTGAGCATTATTATTGACTCAGCATTTCAAATTAATTACATGAGCACATCTAGAGGTATTATAGTTTAAGATTAGTATATATGTATCATTTCAATCTTTTTGTATCGTTTTGTTTTTAAAAAATATTTAGTGTGACGAAACCAGTACGTTGAATTTATTTAAATGTTTGAGGAATTCTTGCAAAAAATATGATAATTTTTAATTTCGTCTAGTAAAAATTGGTTAAATCTGAGACGTGTTCATTTATAATAACCAAAAAAAAAAAAAAAAAAAAAAAAAGACTATACAAAGTGTTTTTGTTGAATGTAAACCTTCAAAATATTATTTTTAAGAAAATAAATAGGCTTGTTTCTAAATCATTTCCTCTTATGGAAAAGTTTCGATGAGAAAAAGAGGGAATATACTTCTAAATATAAAGCTCAAATCAATATTTATTACACCTTCGAATAGCTGACATACTTTTTATGGAACTGGGGAACAGAAACATGATGAGAATTCCCAAAGGAAACATTCATAATGGTGTAGAAAAACTCCTATCACAGATTACATTTAAGGAAAGAGATTATAAATTTGATTTAGCATCAATATGTGTTTTTGAATGTTTACCGGGAAAAATAACTTTTTATTAAGGTTGAAATGGAGTTAGAATTTCAGTTTTCTTTATATGCGTATGACTGTAATCTAAATTACGTAAAAGTGTAGTGGTTATGTTTAATAATTAAATATATTACACCCAGTTTGTTATTGAAAACGCATATGAATAATATTTTTGTTTGTTTCGTGAAAAAAGAAAATCGGCAAATTGCTGATGTATTGGTTATAATTTTTGGAATTGCAGAAACGTTAAACCATTTCAATACAATGATAATGTAATATATTATTTTGGTTTAATGTTGTTATTACTATATTTTCGATAGAAAATCCTTAAAACTGTTTTAGAAACAAGAACAAAAATAACAGAACAAAAATTCCACTTTTTTAGCTGTAGGCTGCACTTTACTCTTTCCTCTTTTAATTGAGGCAAGTAGGTCCTAATGATGTTTTTTTTATTCAAATAATAAATGTTGAGTTTTTCTTTTTCTTTCATTCTTTAAAAAATATAATAAATAAGTGTGGTTAAATTTCACTTATTATTATCTCCGTGTCTCCGGAGTCCATTTTACATAAAACTGCATGGGTTACTTTTAAGAATAGTTTGTTATCGAAAATGTATATAAATATTATTTTTAATGGTTAAAAAAAAGTGTAAAAAAATGGTTTGTTTGTTGTAATTGTTTGAATTGCTGAAAAGTCATAGTATTCCAATGAAATGATAATGATATAGTTTATTCAGGTTTGATGTAGCACTCTCACTATGGTAGTTCCTAAGTGAAAATCCTTAAAGCTGTTTTAAGAAAAGAAAAATATATGTAGATTTTTTTTTGTATTTTAATTGTAGGCTGCAATTAACACATTCATTTTGAATTGGCAAGTATACTTCAAAATGAATTTATTTTATTCGGATATTAACATTTGCGTTTTTCGTTTACTTTCATTCTTTAAAAATACGATAAATAAATGCAGGTAAACATCTGTTTTCAACAACTATTTTAAAGAAAATCTATTAAAAATATTCAGGTAGTTAATGTTATTGACAAGGCATTTGCTTTGCATGGATGATTGACGTAGAGTTATTTTAATTGAAACTCGGTATTTTATTTGTTAATATTATTTTTATAAACTACTTACAAAATAATCCTTTTAGACCGATCTGAAACTGCATTTCGGTAACTATGTATTTTAGGTTGGGAATGGACAAGTAATATACCAATGAATATTTTACAGGCCATGATATTAAAATGTAAAACCTTACAGAAGTAAAAATAATTTTGTTTCTTCAATCATTTCTTGATTTCATAAAACATATTGCCTCCTAAACACAGAAGTATTTCATACAAAGCAAAATGTCAATATACTTATGTGTTTATAAAAATTCATAAAAAACATAAACGAAATGTTTTGTTTTCAGTAAATAAAATTAAGAATGAAAAAATAAAATTACATAAACGAATACTTTATTTTAATGTAAAAAATTATCATGAGAAATAATTTTCTGAATTTATTTTTTTTTCCTTGGAAAAAAAAAAAAAACAACCTACAATTGAAATGCAAATAGCAGTAATTTATACTAATAATGCGAACAATAACTGATAAGTAATTTGGTCTATAAAATTGATCATTTTAATATAATTTTATAGAAATATTTTTGCTTGATAAATAACTCGATTTTAAGGTTGGTTGGTTGTGTTTATGTCGGCCAATTATCAACACGAGGGATATAGGCCCTATGGGGGGGGGGAGTGCCCTTCGTGGGGGTCTTTCTAAGGGAATCTAACCCGTATTAACGCTTGGAAGTCCAAGGTTCGAAGAAAACCACGAAAACTCCAAACGATTAGGCCGACGGGCGCGATTGGGATCGAACCCAGCACCTCCCGTCTACCAGCTTCGAGAGCAGAACCTCTCGGCCACTGGTGGGGCCCGATTTTAAGGAAAAAAGTTAATTTATAACTGGATACCATACCTGGATCCATTTAGGCAACAGAGGCAGCATATTTCATGAATTAAGGATGCATTCACTATAAGATAAAATATAAAAAATAAATATATATATACTATGTCAATTGAATAATGACCAAACATATTGAATATATATTTTTAATCAAAATTGTTTTTCGTCAATTTACATTATTTCTAAAATTTTGTAACTTTTGCAGACTATAATAAACATTTTGTATTTGCCTCTTTTATTCATTATGTCACGGGAGGCAGAACTACATTTTATAGGTAATATTTCTCATCGCAAAATGTATAATCTGCACTCACTGCAGGAAAACTTACAAGAAAATATATGATAATGAAAAACCTGTATTATTTCTTTAAATATAAAAAACTTTAGCGCGAAGTACAGACTCAAAGCAAAGTACGAAAAAAGCATTCTGTAATAATTTATAATTTTATTTATATAATGTGTGCTTTCAAAAAAATTTGAATCATGTCGATTTGGAGGAGAAAATTTGGAATCATTCTCTAGTTTAGCAAGTTTTCATTATGATCAGTTTATTGTTACTTAGATGCTATTTTTTACTTAGATGGACAGATACATTTCTAGTGGGAATAAATATATGAGGTATTTTATTTCTTAACCAGTGGATGAAATGGCAACTGTAACGAAGCTTGATTTAAGAACCAGGTAGACAATCATAAACTTTTAATGGAAGATTGATTTCATTTCCCTTTTTCCGCTCGCAATCCTCTCTTTGCAGAAATCATGAACTTTAAAACGTGAAAATCTGCCCACTATTCGGATAAATGAAAACTACCTCAGTACATCAGTAACATACTTTGCTGAAACCATACAAGAATTTGAAATGGACAATATTTAACGATATATTAAACCAATAAATAGAGCTTCCAATGTGAAATTATCAAGCAGAACGTTGCGTAAAATGTAGCTAAAAAGTTATTGCAAGGATAAGGCAAAATACAAGAATGACAGAAATCCACAAAACAACTAATTACGATGTGCTAAATAAAACAGGACTTGTCTCTGGATGACAAGAGTATAGTGATGTTGAGCAACCACGTGAGATTTTTATTTGTTCCAGTGATGATAAGATGCGAAATTGGTTTGTATGTTGCAAAAGGAAAAGGAGAGAGAAAATGTTCTTATTTTCAGCGTCCGTTCACAGATTGAAACACTATTTGAAGATGTATGTCCTTTAGGGAGAAAGTGAGACTGTATTCAGTGAATTGGAATGAGAATTTAGAGAAATGCGTTTATATTAAAAAAAGCTAGAATATCAATTTTAGTATAGGTATGAATTTGGAAATAGTGATGTTACATTTATGAATGACAAGGGTTAGTGAATAGTACTGGACAATGACAAATTTCCTTTCTGAAAATAATCGTTTTCAAATGGACTTGGCAAGTAGATCTAATGCAAATCTTATAGAAAATATATTGTACATATTTTCATTAAAAAATCAGATTTAAGTTACAACAAAATTCATGTGAGCGACTGAAAGGCATCCATTGAAGCAAGTACAAAGATCTTGTCTAGTTTATGTTTGGCAAAGTAAAGACGATGACCAGTATACAAATGTATTTTGGTAGAGTATTCAAAACATTTTTTCTAGAAATCGAAGGAATCTTTAAAATCTATAGAAATCTTAAACCTTATAGGGAAAACTTATAAGGAACTTAAAACCCATAGAAAAAAATCACAAACAATTATACAATGCTTATTTGGTGAGTTATTTGATTTGTCTGTGTCGATTTCATGAACGTTCACTAAGAAGGAAAATATTATAGCTAATTAATTTTGAGTAAAATGCATATATTTTGAAAACTTAATTTTTACTTAATTAATCAAGATTTTCTTATTTACAGAATAGTGAGATCGGCCGAGAGACTTCATGATTCCAGTAGTACTGACTTGAACTTCAATTGAACGGCTAAAGCAAATTTAACGGTTTTCCGATTACGAATGTTAAATATACTATGGTGTTATTTAACACTAGTTTAGATACCATCCAATGTGCTTAATTTCAGTTTGCAGCGGGCATTGGCGGGTTATTCCAAGAGTTACACTCTTGCATTATTTGACTGGCAATTGTCAACAAAAATGAATGTGACTGAAAACAAGACTCATTAACGAGAAATGCGTTGTCATCTAAATAAATCTAAGCTGCAATCCCCAATTAGCTGTATCAACTGGAGATTATTTATTTCTTTTCAAATTTGCATGACAAAAATAATTTATGTAAATAAGATTTAAAAAAAATACACTCAATAGGTCTAAAGAACTTTCTCACAATTAGCAGGATAAATGAAAATTCATGTCAGTAATTTTACTTCGGAAGAGCGCATACTCTTAAATATATGTTTTACATTGCATGGCATAGTTTTTATTTAAAATCAGGTTATCAAATTAATAATTGTAATTTTTTACCCATATTCTTAAATATATACTTAATATTTACATTGTGTGGCATAGTTTTCGTTTAAGATCATGGATGTACAAATAATAATTGTATAATTTTATTTCGATGCAAAAAGAAAAAAAAAAATCTTGTGATTATCGCGTGATATGCACTTGAAGCTTTAGAAAATAAACCATGTGTCCTTCGTATAAAAATTTTTAAATTATGATAATATTTTAATAAGCTAAAAACATTAAAATAAAAGGCAGTCAAATACTTATTTAAAAACCACAATCACTTATTATCTTTTCATTTGTATCATGTTATCAATTTTTGTTAGAAAATAAACAGATAATAACTTTCTTAAACAAGAAAGTATGTATTCCATCGAGGCTTGAATTAATCTTAGAACGTTACCACACTGGCCCATAATATCAATCAAAAGAATTTCAAGTAAGTGGGTACAACAGTCATATTCAGTTTCGGTATGAGGAGATGAATTTATTGTTCTAGGACAAATTTTTCGATAACTGCTCTCAATTATGCTTATTTATATTTATATAATAGGAAATCATAAAAGAAATTAAGTTACATTTAAAGTAGTTTATTAAGTACTGTGAATTTCCTTTATTCTGTATGAGATTTCTTAATGCTATAAAATTTTTACATGTAATTATAATAATATTTATCATAAATTTTTACCTTGATATTTTTAACAGCAAGGATATTTTAAAATAGTTCGCATTTCCTTAAGAATATTTGTTCTTTAAAATTTTGGAAAATACCATTAGCTTGTCGTGCAATATTTAATGCAATATTTCAGTAACGGTGTGAAAATTATGCAAGTAAATCTTTTGTTCTGTTTCTTCACGACTGTTGTGTTTTAAATACTATTTTATTATTGGTTGTCTTAAATATTTCTGCTTTTGAGTATTCGTAATACAGTAACACAAATTCTAATTGTGCAAGCAGTGGAGGACACGTCATATTGACAAACAATTGCAAGCATATTAACGATCTGTAAATTAAGCATTATACTTAAAACTTTTTTTTAACCGTCTAACGTTTCAATGTTTAGTAATAACGTTTATTTGATGTTTTACAGAGAAAAATAGATTTTTTTAATATAAGCATTGGCAGTGTTGAACCGATTTGACCGATGACCAAAAGTGGATCAAATATAGATACCTGTCTATACAAATACACTGACGGAAAAAAATCCCAACACCAAGAAAGACTTGTGTTAGATAAACGAAATTTGGTAGGCGTATTGATACATCTGAAAGATGACATCGATTGAAATTTTGCGCTTCGCGCATAAGTGTGGCGCTAGTAGCACTACCGAGAACTTGCAGGTCAGGTTTACTTTAAATGAGTGCTGTAAAGTTCGTGGACGTTATTTAGCTGCAAAATGTGACGTATTGAGTTGATGTTAGCCAAGAATGTCTTTAACAAGACGAGGAAGCCACTGTCAATAGCTCACCGAGTTGGAACGAGGTCGCATAATCGGGCTACGAGAAGGTGGATTTTCTTTCCGCGATATTGCAGAAAGACTGGGCTGGAATGTATCCACTGTATATGATTGTTGGAAGCACGGGTCAAGGGATGGTACTGCCTCAAGAAAACCGGGTTCCAGGCGGCCACGTAGCACTCATGAGAGGGAAGATCGCAGTATTCTCCGAACGACTGTGACGCATCGTACTGCGTCTGCGGCAGAAATTCGAGCTGCAATTCGTACCACAGTGACACAAGGAACTGTTAGAGATCGGTTACTTCAAGGACAGCTTCGAGCCAGGCACCCTGTAGCGAACATTCTGCTGAATCCAAGCTATTGCCATTTGCGACGCCATTGGTGTCAAGCCAGAGCTCATTGGAGGACGGAGTGGAGATCTGTTGTGTTTTCTAATCACAATACGATGAGCAAACACTCTGGTCTCCATCTTACTTCACAACACATTATTCTCTATTCCGTTCACTTCACATTTTCAATCCAGAGGAACTCGCGACGCCCTCTTACGGGACTTATAAATTCTCAGTTTTCAACAATAAACATTCTCCACCGGATTGAAATGAACAAATTTCAATATCTCAGAATTTTACAATAAAATAAATTTACATAGAAATTTACATAAACATTTACAGCAAACATGTATACAGAACATAACAAAAAATTCAAAATATACAATAATTTAATAACTACATATTTTCAAACTCTTCATAATTAAATAATTTTCTAAAATTTCATCTGGAAAATTTATCATTTTGTAAAAATGTTTCAGTTTAGAATTTGCCCCCACGAAATTCCTCTATTCGTAAAAATCTTAGCATTTTCCACGTCAGGCCATAAAACGCTTAAGATTGGAAATCATTGCATCTGATTTAAATCTGAGAGAAGCTCAAGATGAATGGCTCGAGTTACAAAACATATGCAAACACAAGTAAATATTTTGTTCTATGAACCCTTGCGCTGATTTTTATAGGTTGCATAAAATGGACCACATAGATATAAACGGGTACAATTAAATACTGGTGACTCATTAATTCTTTCATAAGGTAATTCACCCATTCGCTGAGAGCATGGAGTTGGTTTTACCTTAAAACAACTAACACAAGAATGCACCGTTTTTCTTGCCAATTTTCTACCCCCTAGAGGGTAAAATTTTAATCTAACATAGTTCAGGAGTCCTTGAGAACCGACATGAAAAAGACTCGTATGCATAGTAATAAAATAAATCTTACTTTAGAATTTCTTTTGGCAAAATAGCCGGATGTTTCTGCTCATAAGATACAAAAGATTTGTTGTGCCTTACGCCAACACGTAAGATTCCCTTATCATCTATAAAGCGATTTAAAATATTAAGATTACCTGTCACAGCCTTCTTGATACATAAACATTTTTATGATACTCTAATCAAAAGGTTTTCAGCTTTCTTGACTTCTTGAAAAATCAAGTTACCCTTTCCCTTATCAGCATTTCTACAATTGTATATAAATCTGCGAACAAAGGAAAAAATATATAAATGTTTATAATAGTCATTACTAAGATCAAAAAAGTTATCAAAAAAAGGATAAATTATCGGTGGCTAGAAATAAAGTCGTTTCACAGTTATTTTTCCTTTCGGAACATTTCATTTCACTTAAATAGTTCTGACTTTCACTTTCAGTTAGTAAGTCATTTTCAGAAAAAGATGATTGCAAAGAACTTTAAAAAAATTCTGGATCCATCAAAAATTCGGGGCCTGTAAACCACTTGAAATTGTTCACAAAAGAGTTTGCACTTATTTCTCGTGAAAGAAGATCTGCTGGGTTGTCTTTACCTGTACAATGAAACCATTTTTCTGGTTGAGTTAATCTTTGGATTTCATCCACACGATTGGCAACGAAGGCCTTCCATTTTCTGCTGGATCCCTTAATCCAGAATAAAGTTATTTTTGAATCTACCCAATAATAGATTTTAGAAGTATTTTTACGATCAATTACCTTTTTAATTTCTGATACTAAGCGAGCTGAAAGTAAAGCACCAATCAACTCGAAGCCTGGCAAAGTTATTCTCGTTACTGGGGCAACTCTGGTTTTAGATGCTATGAAACTAACAGAAACTTGATCGTAATCTTATACTCTCAAATAAACAACAGCACCATAAGGTTTTTGATTTGCATCATAAAGGCAGTGACATTGTTTGTATCAACATTGTTTCAACATTGTTTGTATCAGATGACAGGCAAACAAATCTAGGGATTTTAATTTGATTTAATTTTGAGAGTTCTGAACACCATTGTGTCTATTTTTCGCAGATGTATCCCAAGATATGGAGCTCAGACATTTACGTCTTATAGTAAATGGAGATAGAATACCAATAGAGTCTGTAAAACAAATCGTTTAGTATTTTTCTTATTCTTCAAAAACTCTATTAAACTCCAAATGTCTTTGCAAATGGAATCTTGTTCAACATCCCACGATATTCATAATACTTTCAATGAAATTATAATTCTATGATTTTGATGAAATGGATAAATCTCAAACCCGTCTTTCTCCCACCGTTCTAGTAACGATTTGTCATTTGTTAACCATTTCCTCAAATTGAAACTAGCTTGATTCATGATTATCTTAGCCTCATATGAAATCCTCAAAGCTTCTTCAATATATCCATACCACTCACCAGATGATCGATTTAAAGACAGGCATCGAGGATTTCAAAAGTTTCTGGATAGTGATCCTTAAATTTTCGTATATGCTCTTTTATTGTGGCAGCTAGGAGAAATGGGCTAGCATTTAAACCAAAAAGTAAACGTTTAAACAACGTTACACTTGAATTTTCAAATTATCAGACACTTTATTTGACAGATATTCGGCAACTTCCACAAAGAGAAATCTGACAGCATATCTGTCCATTTCTGATAATGAAATTTGGAGAAATTCTTTCTCCACATCCGCTAAAATTCCTATATTATTCAATCTAAAATTAACTAGCAACTGAAAAATACTAGGATCTAAATTGATACCAGGCCACAGACAATCGTTTAAAGAAATTTGACCTACATAGTGAGAACTAGCATCAAACACAATGCGTGTTTTTGTGGTGACACTATCTTTTCTAAAAACTGCTCGATGTGGCAAATAGAATATGGGTCTGTCTGGTCTAGTTGAATCTAACACTTTTTCAATAATATCACAATCCAGATATTCTTTCAAAATCTCTTTATACTGAGAAAACAAATTATTACCGTTTCACATTTTATTAATTAAATATTTAAATAGTTTCTCAGAGACTACACAGTTGTCGTTCAAATTTATCCAAACCTTTTTCCACGGAAGGACTACTTCGTAACGATTATCTTTATAGGAAACTGTTTCTGTAAAATTTCCAATGCCTTATCTTCATCATTACAGTAAGTATCATCCCTAATTCCAATCGATTCTAAATCGAAAAGAGATGCAACCTCCCACCACGTACCGTATTCTGCAAAATGACGTTAGAACTTCTTAAGCGAATTTGACCAGTTCACTATAATTCATTGAAATATTCAGTCCCTAACAAAACATCTATTTCATTAGGTTCATTTAATTTTGGATCTGCCAATCTCACATCTTTAGGCAGCTCGGAAATGGAAATGTAAAATAATGCACTGGTATAAAATTTGTTATTTTTGGAACAATCAACAAATCTATTGTTCTCTTATAATCAGCCTTATTCGAAACAGTGGCCCTAATTTTCCATTTGACACTTATTTCAGAATCATTCAAACATGAAACAGAAACATTAAATTTCTCCCTTCTAATTCCTAATAATTTTGCAAAGTTATCAGAAATATATGAGTAATATGAGCCGACATCTATTAAAATACGCGCAATTATAAATTCACCAGACACATTCTCAATATTAATTAAAGCAGCAGATGAAATAGTGGTTTTTCTCCCTTGATACGAAATATTGACAGAAGTGCCTACGAAATCACAGTTCCTATTTTCAAAACACTTAGCTTCGGGATTTAAGCTGTATTTTTCATCCGGGGTGGGAGCAGATGAATTCGCAATCATATCTGATCCTCCTGACTGCTGACTGAACTCCACTGGTGGAGAATTATTTATTTTATCTCTTTGTATGTGAAGGAGAGATGAGTGATGATTAGAGCAATATGTACACGAATAATTATATGTACAGTTTCTCGCAGAATGGTTTGAATTTGATAAACAGTTGAAACTTATTTTATTTCTTTTTACGAATTCAATGTGGTCATTAACATACATCTTCTGAAATACATTGCATCTAAATAATGAATGTGAATCATTTTTGCAGCAAATGCACTTTGAATTCTTCGCACTAGTGTAAAATGATGTGGGTTTTTCTTTTGCTTGCTTTCTTTGACTAACGTGTTAATGTTTGTTTTAGAAGCTTCCAAAGTTCTAGCATGATTGTTTAGAAAGGAAATCAACTCTGAGATTTTCGGCAATTCATCTTTTTTGGATTCGCGTTCCCACCAAAGCTTACAAGAACAATCTAATTTCTGAATTAACACGTATGCAAATGTAGTTTCTGAAAATCCCTCTATTTTTTGCTCGAGAACTTCTAATGACATAATGCATTCAGTTAAATTGTCCACTAATTTTAAAATAGAAGATGGATTGTCAATTTGAATGGAGGGAAAAGACATAAAATGCTTCAAATGCACAAATACTTGATCTCTTTTATTCGAATATCTTCTCTATTATTCGAATATCTAAATGATTCTATGCTATCGCATAGTTAGCATCAGTAATTGGTATCGACTGAATGATCCTTAAAGGATCAGCATGTAGTGATAATTTCAAATAAGAAAGATTTTGCGAAGCTGATAAAGCTGAATTATTATGAATACTAGAAATAAAATGTCTCTAAATGATAATACCTCATGTAATTGCCCACTAAATGTTGGAAGATTTAATTTAGTCAAGCGGTTGTTTCGCTAACACTTCCTTCGCTTTTCGTTAATACTGGAGCTAACTCGCTAAATATTCTTTTTACAATTAAATATATTTTATCTATATTCTCTTGAATAGATTGTTGTTCAGCAATATATTTATCATCATCTTTATCGTCACAAAGTTGAAAAATTTTCCTGAATATCTCTGCAGATTCTTTTTTGAACGCAGACGATTTTTTCTCATAAAGTTCTAACTCAAATTTATACAAACCACTTTTATTCGTGAGCTCATTTGTAGCCTTAGTTACGTTGGATTTCATTATTTTTTTCTTTTAAAATAGATTCCATATTTAAATAATATATCAGAACAAATACTAATTATAATCAAGCAATAAAGAGGTCAGAACTTACCCCATTTTTCATCGTATCCAAAGCCGATATCAACAACACTTAATTTCTTTTTAATAATGTTCACAAAACATAAACACAAATGTTCAAATATTTTTTATGAACACGATATATTGACGAAATAAACTATTTATCCATAGAGACTCTTCGAGCTCGTACGACTACAAAATTTTAAACTTTACTCATAAAAAACTATTTTTTGGACTGAATCACATTTTATTTATATCACAGTACGATGAGCTAACACACTGGTCGCCATCTTACTTCAAACACATTATTCTCTATTCCGTTCACTTCACATTTTCAATCCAGAGGAACTCGCGACGCCCGCTTACGGGACTTATAAATTCTCAGTTTTCAGCAACAAACACTGAGTAAAATATATTTTTCCGAATTCTGCTTTTCTGCACATCATAGACGACCCTTTAAACCATCAATTTGGTGTTTTTAATGATAACTCAAAACCTGCGTGAAAGAAAAAATTGAAATTGAGAATTCGGGTAAAGCAGCGGAGAATAAATATAAAGCTATCAAAAGCATTTTAGGTTATAATTCATATTGTTTTCTATAATTAATTTCATAAATCGTAGTTCATATTATACAATTTTTATAATTACAAATTCAGTGTATTTATGTTTGGGTTTTTTGGTATTATAACTACACTCAAAGTTATCGCATTTGGATTATAATTTCAGTGGATATTAATAAAAATATGAAAATGAAATTTTCTATTACTCTAAGGAAGATTCTCAATAGATGAGCACTGGACACACGTTATGACTTTAAACCTTTCAAACATAACTTTAATTACGATTGACTTTTTTTTTTTTTGCACTGAGTTTGTAATTCTATTCAGAGACAAAAAATGACATAATTTATTGTAAAATCTTTGTATAAATATCTTAAAATTTTAATATTTTATGATAAAGAAGCCAATTTCGGACATTCATAACGTTAACTGCTCCAATGTACCACCAAGAAAAAGAGTTTTAACTTTTTTTCAAGGTGGTTCTAATGGTAAACAACGAATGCATAATGGAAACGGATGATTTTTTGAAAATTTCCTTAAGAGATGGCAGACTGATTTATTGCTTTTTTGAATATAGAAGGACTTTTCTATAAAGAATTTTTTTGTATTTTGTTATGTCCGAAAGTAACGTACGCGACAAAGCATTTGATATTATTATTATTATTACTGGATAACAAAAATTTAATTATACATATATATGCATACACATACAATTATAGGACACATTTACTACATTCTTAGTCTTAAAAAATTTTTAAATACTAAGCGCAACGTCCAAAATCTGTAACTTACCTGCGAAAAAAATGTCCAAAATTTGTAACGTACACAACTGCTAATTAAATGCTTTATTAATTAATTTTCCAGAATAGTTGCTGTCTTTTAATGTTTGTGTATAATTTTGTAGACATACTATTAAAAATATTAATATATTATATTTATATACAAAATAC
Source organism: Maratus speciosus (assembly GCA_963932465.1). Classification (NCBI taxonomy): domain Eukaryota; kingdom Metazoa; phylum Arthropoda; class Arachnida; order Araneae; family Salticidae; genus Maratus; species Maratus speciosus. The sequence continues at coordinate 367,791,310 of OZ010791.1, read as the reverse complement.
TATACTATTAAAGAAAAATTGGCCTTAAATTTGAAAATTTTAAAAATTACATATTGTTAACGTTTAATGATCCCACCTTTTGAGAATCTCCCCCAAGAATCTCTAAGTTTTGAGCCTTTATAATTCAAAAACTTATCATTAAAATGATTAGAAATTTCCTTTCTAGGCATAGTTAGAACGGAAGATTTAAAATGTATTGTAAAAATTGAGAATTGCTGTTGAACAAAAATAATGTTTGGCATATTTTTTAATAGTAGATGCCCCCCCCCCCCCTATAAAAATAATATATACTACATTTAGATGTAGAATTAATTAATTTCCAATCGTTTGGCTTTCTTCTACTATAATTAGTTGTAGAGTGAGTAGGTAGTATTTACTTTTCTCCCGCGACTGTACATTTTCTCTATGATTTTTTTTTTTTTGGTACAATTCATTTAATTATTTGAAACCAGCTTCATTTTTTATTAACTTATGAAAGATTACTTAAATGAAATTTAAGTACTTTTGAGCACAATTTTAGTGCTAAGATAGTGGGTACAAATGTCTCTAACTATATGTTTTCTTGAATTTTTTTGAAATTGCAAGTGTAAATTGTATAACAATATGTTACACTAATTAAAAGTTATGATTTTTAATAAAAACGTGAAAGATGTCTCGCATATTATACAGACTATCAAAATCAAAATTAATTGCATAAATCAAACATTTTGTGCGAATTTTAATAAATAAGCTAAAATTTTTAACAATGTTTTAACGCATATATACGTACAAACATTATGCAAAAAATCAAATTCTGCCCTTTTTCGAGGATTCCTGGATCCTCTTCTTCAGTACGAAAAAAAAAAAAAAAAAAGATTAAAATGGGTTCAGAGAAATCCTCGATTATAGCTCCGAGTACTGGCTAATGATTTGATTCAAAAGGCGAAATCAATAGTTTATATATCTTAAAGAAATGACGTAATTAACCGGGAATTACTAAAAAAAGGAGTCACTGCGCATGATCTCTCCACACTAGTGAGAGAAAATGCTGCTGGTCCTATCATTGCCTAAGAAAGAAGTATGTTTATGAATATAGGAAATATGTATGTTATGAAATATGTCCTTTTTTTAATTTATGAGTATGTATATATAAGCTTTTGAAAAGTCTAGATATGTTACTGAATTACATAATAATAATTACTAACTTTTTGTAGGTTCTTTTAAAAAAAGAAATTATGGTAAAATCCTATTAAGGTCAATTTTGCAGAAAAAGTAAATATGCGCGAGTTAAAAAATAATAATAATATTTTTTTCATTAGGGATCATCGTTTTTATGTTTTTTCTTATGATCTGAGACGGAACAATTTTCCATGCGCAAGGGTTTTTATATTATACATAATTGATGACGACGATAATTTGTCAGGCTATATTAAGAATCATTATATACATTTTATTTCATGTTTTTGTATTCATTATTTCATTTATTTTACAAGCGAAATCTTTTCTAGATCATTTTGAAGAATTCTTGTGTAAAGTGAGATATTTGGAAATTTAAGTAACGTATTTAAATAATTGTTTTAAAACTTCCTCATTTCTTTATATAATATCTTTAGAAGATTTTGTATTTTTTTTTAAATAACCTAATTATTATTTTTTTTAACTAAAAATGGAAGAAACTTAGCGGTAGTAAATGAAATCCAAAGAATCATGTAATGAATATTTAACAATCTACTAGTTCCTCCTCAAATGCATATAAAGTTTACAAATATAATTTAGAATATGCTTTATAATATAATATTTTATTTACTTAAAGGAACTCAACAGCACCTACACCAATATCGCAATATCAATATCCTGTATGCATTTCACGATATATTTTCCAAAAATAAATAAAAGAATTTAATCCAATAAGTGAATTACAATTTGAATGATAAGCAGTTTTTTTTTCTTCACAGAATAGGAGTTTATTTCCTTTCCTGTGACATCGTGTTCGGAAAATCGGTTCAAAACCTTTACCGATAAACCTTAAAAAAAAAAGTTTAGATCGTTTGTTAATGAGAACCCCGTAAACATTTAGTACGTTTGCGAACAAAAATTAATTAAAAAATTTTCAGAAAGTCACCAGTTTCGATTTTAGAACAACTTTAACTGTTAATCACGACGTCATTTTTTGCAAAAACTCCCCTCTGTTTGTAGACGAGATTTATGCTGAATATTCAATATAAGTAAAATAATAATAATAATAATAATTTTTTTGTTTTAAGTATAACGTGATACTCACGCACTCTATGTGCTTATAGGAATTCACGCTTCTGGTAAAATTAAAAAAAAATATAGTTGAATATCTACATTTTATTTCATATCTGACGCCATTTATTTTACAAACGAAATATTTTCTAGATAAATTAAGTCTTAATCATTTTATTTTTCTATAAATCATACTTGTCAGAAATCCTGTTCTGTACGTAACTGATATTTATGATTCATGATATCAGTAAAAACATATTTTTTTTGTTTAAAATATGACGTCATAGTCACCTGTATGAAGATTTTTAATTTTAAACATTTGAGACTTAAGTTTATTGCTGTGTGAAAAATAGTACTTTGTGTTTGAATGGAATGGCAAATACATAGAAAAATAGCCACATTTTACTGGGGGAATGTCTATTGATTCCGTGTGAAAACGAAAAAGCTTTGGATTAATTAAAAGCATAACTGAATAAAATGAATACAAAATTCCCTAAAGTATTTTCTGTGTTATAATCTATATGTAAAGAAAGATATAAATGCATTATATCATCCTATTTTAAGTTGACTAAAGTCAAACATTCAGACATAATATTAATCAAACTAAATTATATTTTACTTTTTAAATAACTTGTGTAGAATGCGAGATGTATAAATTTATAGTTCATACGCAATTAATTAGAAATAAAAACTGCATTATAAGAATGAGAAGAATTAAATAACATACACCTGTTGGATACAGAAAATTGACTGAAACAAAAGAAATATTTACGCCAAAGAGTAATTTTCTGCTTCTTTAGACTCTTAATATGCTAGCATAAAGAAACACATCATTGCGTATTCTTCCCAAGTGTTTTGAATTCCTGAGGACATTAGATGTTAAGTGAGGCATTTCGCTTTTAGTGGAGTTGTCTGTAAAAAACAAAGAAGACATAAAGCTTATAAAATAACTTGGTTACTGAAATGTTACGACATATCGTGTTATAGATTAATTTGCAATGTCCAATAAAATGCATATAAACTTTACTTATAATCATGGATATTTATTTTAATATTGAAGAAAGTTATTATGAAACACTATAGTAACATAACGATTTTAGAACAACTTTAACTGTTAATCACGACGTCATTTTTGACAAAATCTCCCCTATGTTTGTAGACGAGATTTATGCTGAATATTCAATATAAGTTAAAAAAAATAATAATAATAATTTTTTTTTGTTTTAAGTATAACGTGATACTCACGCACTCTCTGTGCTTATAGGAATTCACGCTTCTGGTAAAATTAAAAATATATATATAGTTGAATATCTACGTTTTATTTCATATCTGACGCCTTTATTTTACAAGCGAAATATTTTCTAGATAAATTAAGTCTTAATCATTTTATTTTTCTATAAATCATACTTGTCAGAAAACCTGTTCTGTACGTAACTGGTATTTATGATTCATGATATCAGTAAAAACATATTTTTTTGTTTAAAGTATGACGTCATAGTCACCTGTATGAAGATTTTTAATTTTAAACATTTGAGATGTAAGTTTATTGCTGTGTGAAAAATAGTATTTTGTGTTTGAATGAAATGGAAAATACATAGAAAAATAGCCACATTTTATTGGGGGAATGTTTATTGATTCCGTGTGAAAATGAAAAAGCTTTGGATTAATTAAAAGCATAACTGAATAAAATGAATACAAAATTCCCTAAAGTATCTTCTGTGTTATAATCTATATGTAAAGAAAGATATAAATGCATTATATCATCCTATTTTAAGTTGACTAAAGTCAAACATTCAGACATAATATTAATCAAACTAAATTATATTTTACTTTTTAAATAACTTGTGTAGAATGCTTGTGTAGAACTTGATGTATAAATTTATAGTTCATACGCAATTAATTAGAATTAAAAACTGCATTATAAGAATGAGAAGAATTAAATAACATACACCTGTTGGATACAGAAAATGGACTGAAACAAAACAAATATTTACGCCAAAGAGTAATTTTCTGCTTCTTTAGACTCTTAATATGCTAGCATAAAGAAACACATCATTGCGTATTCTTCCCAAGTGTGTTGAATTCCTGGGGACATTAGATGTTAAGTGAGGCATTTCGCTTTTAGCGGAGTTGTCTGTAAAAAATAAAGAAGACATAAAGCTTATAAAATAACTTGGTTACTGAAATGTTACGACATATCGTGTTATAGATTAATTTGCAATGTCCAATAAAATGCATATAAACTTTACTTATAATCATGAATATTTATTTTAATATTGAGGAAAGTTATTATGAAACACTCTAGTTACATAAAACTTGTTTATGTATTTACACGTAAACTGTACGATTGTCTTAATTATTTTATTATATACTACTTTCTGAGATGTAATTTTAAACAGTTATATCATACAACTAAGGTAATTTATATTACACATCAAATATTTTAGATTATGTATATATTTCCAATAATCGATAATTCTATGTAGATTCTATGTTAAATTAATTTTAAATACCCATTTACTTATAAAAAAGAAAGAACAATAATCCTTTAAACGTAGATTATGTAACATTTTCCAACACTTAATGATTACTTTTTAAAAACTTCGTTCTTTAGGGAAATAAGGTAAATGAGATAACTAAGTAAACATTTTAGAAAACGCATAAAACATTTAAAAAACTGATTTCAACTGTTATCATCTATAGCTAAGGGAGAATTCTAATAATTTTTTACAGTCGTGTATGTGATTTGCAGGTTGATACATATACTATATAATTTGAAAATTTAGTTTTAGCAAGAAAACGCATAGCAAGTTGAAATTTCTCTTTCAGCAATTTATACAAATAGATGTAATCATACTTGAATACTTTTGAATAGCCATTTAGATTACCTAGAATCTTTATTACGCGCCACTATTTAGCAAAAATTTAATTCAAACTAAAACACTCTTAAAACTAATGAATCAGATTTCACGAAATTATCACCCATAGACGGCCATGTATCAAATTCTTTTGCGTGACCCTTATATCATTTTATCTATATTGTACAAACATTTCTTATTTAACTATATGCAGTTCAGCGTAAAAATGCATAACTCATTTAAATATCACCTTTAAGCCACTTGCACTCATACACAGTAACCCTTACGGATTATTTTGTGTAGCCCTGTACATGAATTATAGCATATATATACACCATATATTATGCATAAATATAGTGAATCATAAAACCGCATCTCATAATTAAAATGCATTTCCAGCAGCTATCGCTAATGTACTTCGTACTACAGTACTTCGGATACAATATAATATCTAAAGTATTTTGTCTCTCCCTATAAATACCAAGCACTTCGTATTATACATGAAATAACTTATAGTAAAACTCTGCGACGTATAGCAATTTCATTGTAAATTAAATAGTTTAACATAATTAAAATAAGATATAATTAAAATACAAACATTCCCCTATATCTTTATGTAACAGAATACGCTTGTGTGGCCCTGTAAATGAATAATAAATACTCTTTGTACCGCATATTCTACATAATACATATTTTAGTGCACTTCATAAATGCATATCAATTTTTTTATGTTTGAAAGTGTGTAACATCATTAAAAACCAGTTAAAACGATTTTTCCCATTGGCCATAATGTAACGGAATACTTTTGACTGTCTCTGCAAATGTACTAAACATGCTACAAACTTAATTTGAAATAAGGATAAGGTAAAGTGCAATAAAAAACCAACATTTTAGGTCAATCCGAACATATTTTCGAGAGTTAGGGCACGGACAGAAGGACAGACGGCCAGAAAAACTGAATTCATAAACACTTTTCAATTTTGTTGGAATGATCAATGAAAATGCTAAATATTCCTTTAAAAAACCACTTGTCGGATCCATAAAACCTGTTAAAATGAAAACAAAATTTTAAAAGAGCTGCTTTATTGGAACATAAATATGCTAGTATATATTAACATATAACTAAATATTCTCTTCAAATGTGATGAATTTGTCAGGTTATATTCGTCGGAGATATTTCGTTTTTTTCTATGTTAAATGGGGCATTTCGATATAAATGGACAAGTCGCCTGTAAATACCCTTTGCTAGTCAAATGAGACGGCAAATTGTGTTATAGGTAAGTTTATTCTATTATATGAAAGGAACAGAAGTTTTTTTTTAGTATCATGGATATATGTTTAAAAAAGGGAAATAAATTACGGTATTCAGGAAAATATTTAATTTACTTTTTCGAGGTATATTATACAAGTTTTTAAAAATAGTTCAATAAAAATTACTTAATTATAAATATAAACAGATGCTATTTAATATATATATGTATATGGTTGTGTCATAAAATTAATTATATTTATATATTATATTAATTATTATATTAATTATACTTTTTTATTAATTATATTGCAATTCATATACCATATGTCCTAAAATTCAGTGACTGATTTTAAAATTCAATAACTTGAAAATGGTTACAGCAACTAAACGAACACTTGCAGAAGGTTTGCCTAAGATGTGAAGAATTTATTACTGCGAGTACCTGTTTTATTTCGAAATAGCAACTATTTATGACACTGCAAGCAATAAGCGTCAAATTGAGGCCCAATTTTTTGCATCTCTCTTCTCACTGCACTGATGCGAAAGTAGGAGGTTAAATAAGTGGACTGGTTCGCATTCGCCAATGAAATTTTCTTCTTAGGGACCCACTACTCATACTTAACGCTCTTGCTTCGCAGAAATGCTGAAAAAACAGCGAGGCGAAAAGAATCGGACATAAATTTTGCGCCTATTGCTTGCAATACCGTCTATCGCTGCTATTTGATAAAAATAATAATATCTTGCATAACCCTCCTCCAAACATTTTTAATTGCTGTCATTATTTGCAAGTTATTAAATTTTAAACTCACTCAATCCATTTTAGGACATCCGGTATTTTAAAAACATATTTGTGTGATCAAAATGCCGAATATCAAAAATTTTGTAAAACGAAAGAAATATTAACATGCAAGTACAATTTTCTGCTCTATTTAAGGCTTCAGATGCCTTTTAAAGTGTTCAAAATCAATTTTAATACATTATGATTAAATATAATTCTTAAGGAACATTTAAAAACACACCACATACAAAAAATCGCATTAGAAGAAACGTTATGCCTAAAACACTTTGATTTTCTCCGATATGATCAAGGGGTGATATAATCTTTAAAGTCAACTCTCTCAAACAATTTTGATCCTTGCGCACGATTTTTGAAAAATGGTTACTTAGAATTTCACGAAATTTTCGCTGAATGTATTAAACATGTTTAGAATTCACTACTACTTTTGCATAAAATAAATCTCGATATTTCTTTTTTTTTCTCGGGATCTACAAATTTTATTTTATTTTTTTCATTGTAGGTCATATTGAAAACACATTATATCTGTACTATTTTCTGATACTATTTTTCTGAAAAAATAATACATTATATCTGTATTATTATTTTTTTTAATTTGTTTCAATCATTCAAATGTGAAAAATCGTGCGCGGAATGGTTGCAAGAATAATTCTATCGTATAAATTGTATTACCTTTAAAAATAAATAATAAAATCATTATATATGTGTCCATTTTTTTTTCAAACTTTAATTGATAAATAAATGCTTCTTAGTATCTTTTTTCAATTATTTAATTAAAAGTCAATTAGTGATAGAGTGACTATAGTTCTAACAGGGGTCACTTTTAAATATATTTTGTTAGTTGAAAGGGTGTTTGACACCTCAAACCTAAATATACATGAATAAATGGTTACCTCTTTCATGTAATCGCATACCTTCCCTTTGTACTAAATGTTTGGAATTCCTTTACGATTTTAGAATTTAAGTGATAGTTTCGGTTTTCAGGAACATTTTTTAAATAAAAAAAAAAAAAAAAAAAAAAAAAAAAAACATAGACTATAAAATAAATGAGTTACTTGCACGAGATTTGTTATTACATTACAATTATGTTTAAAGTGAGTAAAATAAGCAGTTACTTCATTTTCGTGATAATTAAAGGGATCAGAACAAATAATAATAAAAAAAAAAAACACGTATCCACGTGTTTTACAATGTATACCTTTTCTCCTATTGTAATGAATTTCGTAGATTATACATTGCATATAGTTACATTCAACTCGCGGCTGGTTATTTATCAGTCTCTCCAAGCACATAAAACTCTTTATTATGGAGTTTGTATTTTTTAACCGCGGTTTCATCTATCAGTAGCTAAGTTTTTAATGTGTTCTTTCAAAAACACCTGTGTTCAGCAGATGTGTTCGTATTGTTTCGAAAGAACAATCACTTTTAGGAAGTCCACTTGGAATTGAGATGGTCTGTTAGCCCCGCGTAACCGCAAATTTCCGAAGTTTTTTTCTTCAATTTTTTACCCGACTGAAAAGAAGGGTTATGTGTTTCACGCGTATCTGTGTATGTGGATTTATTTATACCCTCGAAATATCCCAACGGCTGGATGGATTTTAATGAATGATGTCTCTATCCGCTTGTCTTAACGGCCCGACGGTTATAGGCTAGGTTTTGTTTTTATATATACAAAATGGCGACCGTAAAATACAAAATGGCGGTAGAGACGAAAAAAAAAACAATTACGCACCCTATTGAGTGGCATATCATTGGATAGGTCTTTCAAAATGAAGACAATGTTTCATTGACTATTTTACAGTCAGAAGCTCCGTCAAAATATTATACAACCTGGAAGTTGTGTATGTAGGATCTCTAGCTTTACTGCAACGCTAACCACCATAGACATCTATAGACCTCATCAAAACAGTGTTTATAGATAGGAATTAACAATTAAACACAATTTAATAGTTATCAATACAAGTAAATAAAAAAATAGGTAAGTAATATAAACAAATAATATAAAAAAATATAAGTCAATCCTTACTTAGGTCAATAAGAGAATTTTTTTCTCCCATTCTTCTTTCCTTTTGAGTGGCGCTTAAAATGCCTTGATTAAGAACAAGGCTCTCTCTATTATTGAAAATTAATAATTTAATTTAATTAATGAATTAATATTTAAAAAAAACTGAATTAACATCAAGTCTCATCCACTACAAGATTAAGAAAATTTATTTGAGCTTGATTGGATGAATAATAAGTATTTACTAACGATTGAAAATTTTAACAAGATATGTATAGCGAAAGTGTGAGCTAATAGTAGGAATTGAAAAAATTGTTTCACATTGATGAGAAATAATTAATTAGTTCGCTTTTTACGCAGTCGGGTTTTTTGATTTTTTTTAATTTATTTTTTTTTTACTCATGTACATTTTAGAATGTGTGATTTGCTGTATCTTTCAAAAATGCGCCAAAAAATCGACCACGAAAAAGAAATGCAGCTTTCGAATTGTTAATATATTGCATATAGAAATCCATAGAGAATACCAAATATAGATTCTGCTAGTGAAAATGAAATTGATTTTTATATTTACTAGTTGCATAGCAACCCGTTGTGTTGCTTTTGAATTGCATGAGATCATTCGACTCTTTTGCGGAAAATGAAATCTAAATTTATAGTAAATTTAGAAAGCAATTATGGTATTAATTTTATTAAATACAATATTTCAAATAATAAATTATATTTACAATTTAAGTCAAAAGCTTTCCCAATAAAAGTGCGCACATTCTATAACTTTATTTTTCAAAAGCTTTTCGCTCTTCCAAGATTTGGCTTCGAATCTTGGAGCTGGTAGAAGTGATGTCATTTGGGTCAACTTATACAAAAATGACTTTGTTTTGACGAATTTATTCAGAAGCATTTTGTATTTATGAATTAAAATAAATACTTAGAGAAATATATTTTTTCTTGCTGAAACATTTTGTTTTTAACAAAGTTCGCTTCTGAAAAGTTTTAATCGCCATCTTAAGGCAATAGTTGAAAATTTATATTTCTATTTATAAATTAAATAAAAATAACATACGATGATTTTTTTTTCTTTTGGCGTTAACAGAAAATATCTCAATATTCCAGTCGACAATCGGAATTTTTGTTTTTCAAAATGAACTCATTCCTGAAGCTTGAATATGTGAAAATAAGTTTGTGTTTCTTGAAATTTTCTTTCAAAATACAATTCAATGACAATATTAATTTCGCTACTTATTCAAATAAAAGTTAATTTCAATTTAAAAATGATGTCAAACAATGATATCTAATAATCCCTATCATTTTCCCTTTTTTCTCTTTTATCCACCAAAATGGAGCCAACATTAAATAATAATGTCATTAAAGAACTAATTCACATTTTGAAATTCTACGACCACTTTTGACATCCTCGAATCAATGCGGATAACTGGCGTTAATTTGATCGTACAACGTTCCATTTTGTAGGAGGAGGAGCCATGAAATACAAACGGGGAGTCACTTTTTAATATAATAAGACTGATGAAGTCTTTATTTCGCTATGAAAATTAGCCGGAGACAAATGCTCAACTATTTATATTGTTTTAAGTGCAAATGGGTTATTTCGTAAAGGAGCCTGCACGCAATGGAGATAATTTTTAAAAGTTTGCTTGAAAATTATTTAAAAACCATAATAAACAAATAAATGACGATAACGTTTTCAAGCAAATTGCATTTGAAAGTAGACCCCCCCCCCCTATATAACGGTGTAATATTGAAAATGGGTAATGTTTACAACTTAAAAAAATTACAGTAGCAAAAATTGCAAAACTGAAATTTAATCTTCAAGCATTGCCATTCTCAAAATGACGTCAGCGTAACGCACGGACACATTTTTCCTTTATAATGTAGATAGACTTTCAAATTTGAAGCCACGTTTGTCAGCTACAACTTTGCATGTGAAAATTCATTCTTTTTACTTGCGGTTCTAATCTCAGTACCGTCAAGTACAAATTCCAGAAATTGATGTCTTTTAGAGGCATTCGTGGCAAAATATCTAGTTTTGTCTAAGAAAAGGATTATTTTCTTTTAAATACGGCACTTACTGAAGCTTTGCGCCAAGTGTCTCAAACTCGGTATCAGCGGAACGAAAATATACTGAAATGTAACATAGCTTTATGGGGGGGGGGGGAGGGATACGTGTTTTTTAAAGCGTGTCGTCATTTTCTGTTCAGACTGAAAAAAAAAAATGTTATTTCTAATTATTATGAGAAAGTGGCATCAATAAGGATAAATAAACCCCATTATATTTTCCCTTTACTTTTAACAGTAATGGAGTACTTCTGTTGCCACAATTACAAAATTGGTACTAAAAACTATAAAAAAAAATTAATATCTCAAAAATAAATTGAGATACAGCTTTCAAACAAATTACATTTAAAAGTACATTTTTGTCCTTATACGACGGTATAAGAACTGAAAGTGTGTGATATGTAGAAGTTTATAAATTTTCAGTAGCGAAAATTGCAAAACGAAAATTCATTTCAAATTTGAAAGTGTTGCCATTCGCAGAATGATGTATGCGTTACGCACAGATATGTTTGTCCTTTATAATATAGATAGTAGTCACGACAACGAAAGTTTAACAGTAAAATTTGTGTACAACAAAGAAAAAGAAAATTACAAATTTAAAAGAATAAAACATTTTGAAAAATTGCGTAAAGCGAATAAAAAAGAGAGAACCTGTTCCGATGTCATCTTTATACATTTACCAAAGTTGAAATATGAACTTGACTTTTTAAAGGTCCTATAAAACGAATATATTTACAATGTTAGACTAATTATGTACATTGCATCTTTTTTTTTTTTTTTTTTTTTTATTGACTGAATTGTATTTTCAAATTTCCAAAGAAGTCGACATATCAGAAATTTAGATGAAATGCTGATTATAACTGTTTTGTCTTTTAGATTTGCGTGGTATATTTAAATCAAATTAATATTTATCATTTAGAAAATATATGAAAAAAGTACTATTTTATACATTTCCTATGTATGAATGAAAAATTTAGATGTATAAATTGTATGAAGGTTTAATTGATCAATGGTTTTATACAGGCAACGATACATATTTCAGGCAAGACTGCGTACGCATTCCACCGGGTTATGACGAATATAGTCATAAAACAAAATTTTTGAATAAAAAGTCGCAGAAAAAATCGAAACTCCCATGTACTGTGTCGTGGAAATGATATGAACATAAACCCATACGTACACGAAAGAATCATTTTCTTGTCTATTTGGAACTCGGTGTTCTTACATAAAGAAATGCATCGCTGAATATTTTCCTCAAATGCGTTGCATTCCTTACGATATTAGACATTCTCTGAATTTCTTGGATTGATTATCGTATTATGTCAGACATAAAGACGCAACGAAGTCTCTAAAATAACATAGTTAACTGAATCAGAGGGCATGTCCTGTTAGATATTAATTTGCAATATCAAATAAAATAACAATAATTTATGTTGATTCCCATGAGTAGTAAACCTAATATTTAAAAAAAAAATGCTTATTAAGTTGCAATTAGTAAAATTCAAAACAGGAATAATGTTCTTATGATATTTGTTGCTAGACATATCAAACAGAACATAACTCATTTTTTTTTTTTTTATTAGCAAACTCAATTTAAGCCAAGAACCGTTCGAGATTATTTTAATGTAGCACTAAATAAAATATTTATACGCTCTCTTGTACCTATAGGCTATATATAGTAAAGTGGGGATAGATGCCACAGTTTTACTTTTTTTCTTGTAAAATGTACAATAAAGCAAAATACAACAAACTAAGTTCCAGAAATTATTAATCAAACCCTTTAGAATGAAATTTCTATGTTAAACAAGTTAAAGCCCTCTAAATAAAGCAGGCATAATTATTTTCACATTTGATAAGTAGCAGAATGCGCTATTATAGGTTCATTTGAATTTAAGTTCTACTTAAATCGCAGTGATGAATTTTTTAAACCGAAAAACAAAAATATATTTTGCGTCATCTGTCCCTAAACCTCGGTGCGGCATCTGGCCCATAGTGGTATGTAAGATACCGCGCCGCCATTTTGTGTTATGTGAGCGACGTGACAGAAATGCAAGCACATGTCAGTATTCTTCGAGGATTTAGTCTACTGTTGCAATCGGTTTTGGAATGAAATCTCTGTTTATTTGGCTTAAAATATGCAATAAAACTTTATTAGAATAATTTTAGCAACTCACCACTCAGGTTCGAACCATAAAAACTGGCATAAATCTGTAAATACTGACAATTAAGCGGTGGAAACGCATACTGCGGCATATGTCCCACCGCGGCGTCTGTCCTCACTTTACTATATAGAAATTTTCTAAACAGATAAATCAGTAAACATTAAATGTTTTTAAAGATCAGAGCAGGCAGTTTTATAATGTATATTTTTTTGTGTTTTGTGCTAATTAAATGCGTTTTTCTGTTGTTGGGGCGAAAGGGCTGCGGCGTTTACCATCACTATCATAATATTAAAAAAAAAGCCTAATTACCATTTCATTTATGTGCCTCATAAGGAACATAGGTGACATTATACAAACAAACTGTATGAAATGAGGAAATGGTATGCAAGGAAATGAGATATAGTTTCGACGTTTTATTCGTATACTTATATTTAACACAATAGGTTTAGAATGAATAAAAGGAAATTACATTTATTCTATTTAATTGTTTTTTCAATGTCCTTACGAAATCTCATTTCCGGTCATTAGATGAATAAATAAATAAAAAATAAATTTAACAGCCAAATAATATTTTCGCAACACGTTTGCAAATGTCTTTGAAAATTGTTACTTTTGTACTCGAATTTCAAATTTTGTTTTATCCCAAAAGTAAAAATCCGTTTTCTTCAATATATTCTATTGGTAATCTTGTATTTCTGGCATTGTAAAATCTTGGCTTACAACAAAAACCAAGTAAATTGCGACCATTGGTTCTCATTGTAAACCAAGATTTTGAAGTGCCAGAAATACAAGATAGAATTAGAATTATTTCCATATTTCCCAAAAATTTATTTTCTGGATAAGGCTAGTTTTAAAACTGACGTCTTCAATAGCATTAAAAATATTTATAAAAAATAACAGTAACAGCAATTACTACTATTATTATTTAATAAAATTTAATCTGTTCTTCCTTGACTTCGCGAAGATGAACTTTTTCCACCTCTTTAACATGGAAGATATTTCTTTATTTGGCGCTAGCGAGGTATAGTGAAAAATTAATATGTTATAAAAAAGTAAACCAAGTGAAATATGGCTCTCCAGCAGCAAGAAAATAAATTTACGTGCAGTCAGCTGCAGGTGTTTCTATCACTGATTAGATTTTTTTGATAGAATTGCATTGATCATAGCTAAGAATCTGCATGAAATTAACAACATAAAATTACTTTTCGTAGCCTATTAGAAATGTAAAATATCTGAAAATATTATAAAAATTACAACAATGAAAACGAATAATTTTAATTTTCCACATTATTTAGAAAAGTTGGCCCTGTTGCGGTGGTAAAAGAAATGATGTCACTAAAATTAAATTTTGTTGTTACATTAATAATATCCTGGTGTGGCTATTGCATTCTATTACAAATTGAAATGATATGTTTGGTTAATTTTCAAAAAAATGCAAAAAGTATGTTTTTGCGATTTTGTTGAAATTTGGGCTCTTTGCGGCGGTAAAAGATAGTAACCAATCTGTGTAATATTTTACGTATTTATTCCGTTTTCAAAAGTCAACTTTCCAGCGCTATTACGTTTCGATAATAAATATGTCGTTTTTTTCGACCGACCCAAATGTGTACATAGAATAATAAAAAAAATGTTAAATTTAGATTCAGAAGAACTTTTAAAAATGTATACATATCCACAACATACTTTGTTATTCCAATATGTAAAATTTAAATTTGAAAGTTTCCTTTTTTATTTATTTTAACAGAAAACAGAACATAAAATATTTTGTTTTAAATAAAATTAAATTAAAAGTTAAATTTAATTCCCCGTGTAATTTACTGCTTTTAAAAGGATTCTCCTGCCTCAGCGAAATCGACAAAATACATTATTATTATTTTTTTAATATCTATGTTAAGTTCCTATTTAAATTTGAAAACGGCAACAAAAAAATCTATGAGATGTTAGAATGCCAAAAATGTTAGAGAAAGTATTGCCGTGTATCGTCAAAACATCAAATTTCGTAGTGATCTATACAGAATTACAAATTTACATCACCATAAAAATTAGAACTCCAATATCATACAGCACGGTCGTGCTCTTAGTAGAGCTCAGCCGCATCTTTTACGTTTTGAAACATGATGAAAAAACAACAACTCAATTACAATCCGAACCAGAAATCATTCAGTGATGAATAATGGCTTTTTGGAAAGGTCTTAATTTAGCGATGTGCCTTTCGAAGGTCGGGTCAAAAAATATCCAATATTAAGGGAATGGCACCCATTTAAACTTTACATAGCATTCCATAATTTAACAATATAGAAATATCTCTTTCAATCTTTCTTTCATGTTGCCAAATCCTAGAAAGCGGCACAATAATTTAAAAAAAGTGATAACACGCGTATTTTGTTTTAAATAAAAATCAGATTTCCTCTTTATATTTTTGCATTTTTCAAATCGCCGTCATTGAAATCAGAAAATGAAAATGTTTCCTATATATATGTAAAATCTTTAACTAAACACGTGTTAAAATGACGCAGTATCTTCATTTTAATGATTTTAATGTTTAAAAATCTATTTTAATACAGGAGTTTTAATTAAAAAAGCAATTTAGGAAAAGATAGAAATAAAAAAAATCGTTTGCTAGGTATGACGTCAATTTCTGTTTAACTGACATAACTTTGTAATGATGTTTCATTCTGAAAAGAGACTCCTGATATTCTGAAATTAATCCTTATTATTATCATACATAAAACGAAAGATTTATTTTTAAGTCATACGAAAGAAATTTTCGATAAATGCTAGTTCATTTGGTTGTATTTATTGCATTTTCCTGCGTATTGTCAATGAAATCGTATACTCCTATTGCACACGCCAAAGAAAACATGCATTTTAATTTTAAAAGCCGAAACACTTTAGTATAATTACGTCATTATTACGACAAATGGAATTCAGTTTCGCGAGTTAAAAAAAATTAATATTGTTGGACCGAAAGTAATAATCAAAGACAGGGACGGCGAACATATGGCACGCGTGCCATAAGTGGCACGCTGCAGATTATTTTTGGCACGGCATAGCTTTAAGTTTTACATCAAAATATCGTAGAATTTCACAAAATGCATTAATTAATATATAGATGTTGTCTGTGTCACTTGATTCCGATTAGTTCAGTTGGTTGTGATTGTCACACAAATTGAAGAAATTGAAATATAACTTAATTTATTCGAATCTAGCTCAATATTGGTTCAGAAAATTTTGAGAATTAGAAAATTATCGCTAAATAAAAATTAAAAGTGTAATAAGCAAAAATGCTGATTTTAAAATTATAACAACTTGGAATTCAATTCCAGACACTAAAAGCTATAGTTTCTGGCGCTTGCTATTTTGACATTTTTTTCTGCAAGACATTTTTTTTCGTAAAAAAAAAAAAAAAAAAAAAAAAAAAAAAAAAAAAAAAAAACGAAAAATTCAACTAAAAACGTCTTATCAAGTGAGTGCAGTTAAACTTGCATTCTATCGAAAATAACTAAGTACAAAGCTGATATAAATAATTTGGCATTTAAGATGAGACAACAGAAATAATATTTTTTAAATAAATTTCTACAGTATAACATCAAATATCACCTGTATTTTTTAATGCTAAAAACAAAATTTTAAGTAGTTTTGATTCATTATTATTTGATCCATTAAATGTTTTTATTGTTGCCACGTCATGATCACGTAAAGTATATTTTTGGGAAAATTTGGTCCGTGGACGTGACAAGGTTCGCAATCCCTGGTCTAAGAGCTAGCAACGCTTTCGTCACTTGATTTTAGCAAGGCTCATTTTTCTATATGCTCTTCCGTTTTATGGTGTAATATGTATGCGAACGGTCTGGCTGGCCGCAGACGTTACGTTTACCTGCGGGAGAAGGGGTTTTGCAGATGAAAAAAATTCAAAATTACGTCATTTTAGCAAGGCTCATAGCTGACCCTTGTTTCTACATGCTCTTCCGTTTTATGGTGTAGTATGTATGCGGACGGTCCAACTGGCGGAAAACGTTGCGTTTACCTGCGGGAGAAGGGTTTATGCAGGTGAAAAAACTTCAATTTACGTCAGGAAACACTTCTGACCTTCCTTGTACCTTTCAACGCCAAGGTTGAGAAAGGTTGTATGAAGGAATGTCTTTAGTTTATTGGCTAGAAAAGTAGAAATATGGCATTTGGGATTAAATAATCCCGCGCGTGCACGAACGTTACATTTCTATATGTTCATTCGTTACGGGATAACACGCACTAAAATAATTTTACTGAAAGAGTGAAATAAACGCTGCCTTCATATGTTGCTGAAAGTGTATTAAATATAATTACTGAAAATTTTATAAAATAATTCATGTTTTAAGAGGTAAAGCAAATCATTGCATATTTTCTGAGGAAAAAAAAAACGCCATTTTTACAGAAATTGTTATAAAAGCGGAAAATAAATATGAAACGCTTGATTTTTCCCTAAAAAGAAGTAGTACTGATGCATTTTACAATATAGAGTAGTAGAATTTTTAAAGCGCATTTAGTCAAAAATATAATGGGAGACAAAGTGAGGTGAGATTTACCCCACGCGTGTGTTAACGTTACAAAAATAGGTGCCTACGGTTACGGTTAAGTTAATTATGCCCTAAACGACACCCGGTAACATGCGCCAAATATTTGTAGGCTCAATTATATAATTTATCCGTACCAAATACACCAATTGTCAATAGACTCGTTTACGTAGTTTATCTCCTTAATTAATGCATACTTTACAAAAGACACCTACTTTCCAATTTTCCTGATTTTTTGATCAATGGTTACAGTTAGATGTAAATATGGTAGTCATTATCGTGATATTTTAGTTTGAACTCCGAAATATTATTATAAATATCCAATATTAGTAATATTTCTGATATTATTTACCGGTGTATTGTATAATATTTTCAATCACTTTTGATCATTTTTCTGCATTCAGTTGTTTTCAGACTTTTTTAAATTTTAAATTCTTATTAAGTTCCAAAGATAGAAATTTTCCCTTTTTATAGTTTTTTCGCAGTTTTAATTCATTTCTTATGACTGTTTCTTACCCTAGCTTTTTTTGTGTTTGAGGGGTTGGTCTAGGATACTGCATAGTCCCTTAAACCAGAGGAGCGTAGGTACATAGCAGAAAAATTCAAGAGATCACACTATGTATAAAACTTAGTCTAAGGACTAGTCTGCCGGTCAGTCCTCAGTAAAGTATAGGTCAATATCCCAATATGGGGTTTAGCAATAAGTATGGGGTCATCAGAGCTCTTGAAATACACTGGTGAACCAATGTTTCTGTTAGTTTTTGATTGGGACAATTGGTTGGGCCGGTTAATTGGGATCATTGGTTGGTTAATTGGGCGGTTGTTTGGTTAGTTGAAGTTGGTTGATTAAGTTCCTGAAAGGATCTGAAAAAGATATGAAATTATATAAAAAAACTGGTGGAACCAGAGAGAAAAGTAAAGCTCGATCTAAAAAAAGTTACAGTAAAAAATTGTCAAATAGCTTCAGTTTAAAAAAGTAAGTAGTGCGTAGAAAAGTAGTGGAATCAAATTATCTGTAAATCTCATGAAATTACCCAAATTTTTGTTGATAGCTGAAAATGTGGACTGAGCTTTACTGGTGCCTTATATTCAAAATCATATTATCCACTCAAAATGAGTACTGAGTATAATAAACTGTATGTGTAGTTATGAACAAAAAAATTCTGTCAGGCCCAGAATTGTGGACATGATTGCGTCAAGTCAAGCTAAACTCCACAAAGATGAAAGAATGTAAACCATGAAGTAATATTTTAAGTTTAACTTTAATATAGTCAAGTTGTTGAGGAATTGTTGTTATTAACATTTCTGACATAACACATATAGCTTAATAATTTTTATTTCATGTAATTACTGTGAAAAGGGAGCCTTATGTCATTGGACTTAAGCCAGACAAGTAGTTAGCATATGGTTGAATCGTACATGCTTAGGGTTTTGGGCTTATTTTGGACTTTGATCTTCCAGGCTTATCAGTGACCCCTGGAATGGAATTTGGTCTATACTTCGTACTGAACGATCTCTCATGTTCTTGATACCTCTCATGTTCTCGCTCATTTCTAAATCAACCTCTAACCTATTCTTATGAGCTCAAATTTTTAAACTGGTTATGAATGTTTGGAATTCAGAATGAGTTAAAAATGCCTTTACTTCCCTGATTGATTTTAAGGCACCAGTAAAGCTCAGTCCACATTTTCAAATATCAACAAAAATTTGGGTAATTTCATGAGCTTTACAGATAATTTGATTCCACTACTTTTTCTGAACATTTTAAAAATCTTATGGAAATTGTTAAAGGCCTGTGGGACTCATTTTTTCTAATATACAGGGTATCCCATGATTATTGAGACACACTTTAAGGGGAGGTAGGGAACATCACAAGGATTAACATAGCAACGAAACCATGGTCGAAAACGCTTTCCTTACGCGGCATTCAAGACGTAAAATAGAAGAAAGTCAGAACAGGAATAAGAGGAGAAAACATGTTTATTATCCTTACTAAAGCAAAAAAACAAAGAAAAGAGAACATTTAAGAGACAGTGATCGTCATCAAAATAGGTTTTCGAAATTACGAGGGCTGTTCAATAAGTAATAAGACTAAAATTATAAAAAAATACAGAATACCTTTAATCGTCATTATTTGCATCATCTTTTTCAAAATAACTACCGCAGCACGTTATGCATTTATCCCAAACTTCTGTCCACTTTTAAAACACGTAAAAGTCCGTTTTTTGAGAGCTTTTTTCAAAACCTCCCCCGAAGCCTTAACACATGCTTTGTT
This sequence comes from Maratus speciosus, assembly GCA_963932465.1. Taxonomy (NCBI): domain Eukaryota; kingdom Metazoa; phylum Arthropoda; class Arachnida; order Araneae; family Salticidae; genus Maratus; species Maratus speciosus. The sequence continues at coordinate 367,771,116 of OZ010791.1, read as the reverse complement.
GCTTGAAAAATGTTTGCCTCGTAATGGTTTCTTAAGTTGAGGAAACAGCCAGAAATCGCATGGAGCGGGATCAGGACTGTATGAAGGTTATGCAAAAACCTCTACGTTGTTCTGTTGCAAAACATCCTCTATGCAACGCGAAATATATGGTCGGGCATTGTCATGGTGCAATAGGAAGTGCACGTTTCTTTTGAACACGCTGTACAATTATTTGTAGGGCATTCGCGTAGTACGAGCTGTTTATGGTATTACCGGGTTCGACAGCGTGTTGATACATAAATACTTCATAATTAAAATCAATTATGATGATAACTTTGCCAGCCTATTTCACAGTTTTTACTTTCTTGGGAGAAGGCGCAGACGGATGCTTCCATTCACTGCTTTGTTGTTCCACTGTTAGGTGTTTCACATAGTGATTAAATTAAGCTTCGTCTGCTGTGATGATACGTTTTAAAAAATTGTCGCCTTCCCGTTCCAGTCTTTCTTTCTCCTCTGTGCACACATCCACTCGATGCTGAATTTGCTCAGGTGTCAACAGTTTCGGAATCCATCGCACGAAACACGTTTCAGTTGAAAATGTTCTGGTATGATTAAGGGAACACTTCCTACAGAAATATCCAAGAGAGCATACAGCTGACGTACTGTAATTCTGCTGTCCTCCTTGATGATAACCGCAGCTGTGTTAATCATTGTCTCCGTGATGGACATTGAAGGTCGTCCTTCACGTTCAATATCTTCCACATTTTGTCTTCCTTATTTAAAAACTTTTTGCCAGCGAAAAATATTTGCCCTCGACATTGCTTCATCGTTGAAAGCTGCACGTATCATGTCAAAGGTCTCCATGCTGATTTTTGCAAAATAACACAAAATTTAATCACATAACGTTGTTCAGTCGACGCTTCCATTTCGACAACTGGCCTCACTCGTAGCGCCCGCAAACACGCTTCAGTTCAATCACGTCATTCTCATAAAAATGAACCTGTACACGTCATCTATCGGTAGCTTTTGTTAATACACACAAAAAACTTTTATTATGCCACAGAAATTAACAAACCGAGGAGTGGTTTTGCGGCAGTAAAATTAGTCTTATTACTTATTGAACAGCCTACGTACCTTTCCGGGCCGTGATGATAAATGAAAGCGCTTCTCCGGCACATGGTTGATCTAAGGTTCTCGAAAATTACCGGAACTGTTCCGGACTTTATCAGCAGCTGCCACGATGCGTGCAACAAGTTTCTCAGCCCTTTCCAGCATTGTAACTTTTTTTGCAGCTCTAAGACTAATAAACATATATGGGTTGCTATGCAAATCTGAATCTTTAAATGTATCCTACCTCCCCTCAAAGTTTGTCCCAATAATCCAGGGAACCCTGTATGTCATTTCCTTTATGTATTGCAAAGTACAGAAAATGTCATAATTAAATTTTTTTGTCATTGATGTATGTGTATTTGTTTAAAAACCTAAAAGGTATATCGATGTTAAACCGTTTTAATTTCCAAATTTTCTTTCACCGTTCAATTTTTAATTCGTATCATATGTTAACTTTTTATTATGAAGAGAGAAAAATGAAATCGGCAATTTGAAAAAAAAAAAACTATATTAAACAAAAAAAAAAAAAAAAAAAAAAAAAAAAAAAAAAAAAAAACTGAAGGTTTTGATTAAATAACGATTTCTTTTGCACTTGTTTGCTGAAATTTTCCCTTGTACATTGCATCGTAATTTGATGCGACAATTAATATTTTATGAGTACTGACCGGTTTGTAAGTAGTAAATGTTCTTTTGAAAGTTTTTATTTGAACATTTATTCGAAGACGCATAGGAAGACGAAGTTTAAGAGCTTAGCAAAAAGGTGATAAAAAGTAATTTTATTTCTAAACATAAAGAAAGTGAGTACTTTATGTTGTCTATATTGAAAATATATAATATTTACTGTTATTTTAATTAATTCCAGAAACTAAAGATTAAAAACATGTTTAGTATCAGGTTTTATCTTTTGACAACTGTTTAAGAGAATTTTACTTGATAAACGATAGCAAAATTTAATATATTCAATTTTATAATCAATTTTATTATAAAAACATATTTCTGTGTTTAAGGTAAAAAACAAAGTAAGTGAAAATTGTGCAATTTCTTTATAAAAATATAATGATTTAAGCATTCCATATTAAAAAAATGAAACAATATATATATTTTTAAATAACTTTTTAATTTTAAACTATACAAATATTTCAATAAAAATTATATTAATTTTACCTATTTGCGCTTAAATGTGTTTAGAGCTGTTGTTTTTACTGAAAATTATGTCATTTAAATATACTCCATATCTTTTTAATAATGGTTATTTTTTTTTCCAAAATTATTCCATCATTAAAAACTATTTTATATACTGATGCATGAAATTTATTGAAATAAATAATTTAAAGCTGAAAACATTAAGAGAACGAGTTGCAACCCGTCGAAATTCGACGAACTAAAATGTTAAAAAGGAACTGTCAGATCGAATTTATAATAAACCTACAAAAATAATTACAATACAAAAATCATCTAACATTGGTTGTCGCACTCTTAAAGCAAATAATATTTTTAACCTAAAATTACTAAAATATTATTTCCGCAAACTTCAACTGCTTAAATTATTTAAAAATTAAACTCTATTAGAATACGTAATCAAGATGAGTAATTATGATGAATTTATCGATTGAGACTTTTATGTTTGTTTTTATGGGATAAAAAAACAGTAAAAAGGATTTCGCTTTGTCACATCATAAAATTCCCCCCCATGAAATCTAAATTGTACGTTATTTTCAATTCCCATAATTTACATACGCACCACTCAAATTCACAATTTGAAAGTATTTTAACGCGCAATAGATTATTAATGAATGTATTTCTAAACTTAAAGTTACGTTTGTCCGATACAACTTTTCATGTAAACATTCGCACAAACTTTAAGTTATAATCTCAGTACCCGCGAAAAAAAAATTCAGAAATTTGCCTTTAGTTGTCATAGTATTGGTCAAATATTTAGTTTTATCAAAAAAAAAAAAAAAAAAAAAAAAAAAAAAAAAAAAAAAAATGATCGTTTTGTTTGAAACAATTTTTACTCACTGAATCATTTTGCCTAGCGTCTCAAACTCAGTATCAGCGTAATTTAAAAATATTGAAATGTAACTGATTTATGAAGAAGAATGCGTGTTTTTTTTTTTTTTTTTTTTTTTAATGTCTGACATCATTTTCTGTTCAAAAATGATAAAAAAGTGACTTTAATTTGTATTGTGAAAATGGCATCTATAAGGATATAATCAATCAAAATAATAAACCATGACTATTTTCCCTTTACTTTCAATATAAATCTTCAGTTGCCACAATTACAAAATTTGTATTAAAAACTACAAAAAAATTAATATCTCAAAAACAAATTGAGATACAGCTTTCAAACAAATAGTATCTAAAAGAGCATTTTTTTCCTTATACAATGGTGTTAAAATTTAAAATGTACGATGTTTAGAAGTTTAAAAATTTGCCGTAGATATAATTGCAAAACCGAAATTTCATTTCAAATTTCAAAGTGTTGCCATTCGCAAAATGACGTATGCGTTACGCACAGATATGTTTGTCCTTTATAATATAGATAGAAAACAATAAATTTAATGTTCACTTTCTTAACAAGAAAGCACATATTTAAATGTGCATTCAAAATGAATTTTAAAATTGATAAAACACATTTTAGCCTGAAAATATAATCACAGCATGATTTTCTTTCCTCACTTTTTTAGTAGAAACACAGTTTTAATAATTTTATTTAAAAAAAAAATTTAATGTATTTAATTTATTGTTTATTATAGATATCTACCCTATATATATAAAATCCTAATGAAACGTATTTAAGAAACGGATATATGAAACGAATGAAATTAAAAGAATTTATGAAACGATTCTTTGAAAATTTAGATTAAACAACTGATTATGTTTCACGGCGATTTCTCCTAAAACATGGAATACTTTGTGATGAAATTAACACCAAAAATCCGTATTGATCCGCAAATCTCAAAACTGGCATTAGAATTTATAAATTCGAATGAGTTTTCGAAATATTATTTTTTTTTTCTAATTTTAAATACTTTTTTGTAATGATGGCAACTCAAACATTAATCATAACACATTTTTTTTTCATATTTCAGGAAAGATTATTATTTTAGACTAATTTGACCTCCCTTAATTCTATGCTAAGAGCAATGCTTTTTTTTAAATTTCGTTATCATTTTATTTAATACAAAACCTTCATATAAAACTGAAATATTTAAAATCAATGGATTTCATTTCGTTCTTCTTCTTCTTCTTTTTTT